>VWPU01008627.1:20233-115445 GCA_013398955.1 Callaeas wilsoni
TCCCCTTCCATCCCTTCCCCTCGCGTCCCGTCCCGTCCCCTCCCTTCCCTTCCCTTCCCTTCCCTTCCCTTCCCTTCCCTTCCCTTCCCTTCCCTTCTTCCTTATTATTATAAAGTCTCCTTTCTCAAACACCAATTTTCAAGGAATTTGGAGGTGACACTGTCTTGAAAAGAACTGGAAAAAGCAATGAGATCCATGAGAAGTAGTGAACAGGGAGACAGGCAGGCCTTGCCAGGTTGGAAAAATGCATAGAAAATAACAAAGTGAGATTTGACTTGTTAAAGCACAAGTTTAAGCTCTAGGGAAAAACATGAAACATGGTTTTGATGTTTTGAAGTGGAACACAGTTGCGCTAAAGGAGCATGTGGGAAGGTGGGCAGCGCTTCACTGACTGGCTTCAAAGAGGATTTAAAACATAAAGTGTTATGGACAGACTTCAGGACCCAGAGAAAGAAGTAATTCCTGTCTCCCTAAGACTTGATTTGTAACTGGAAGTTCGGGGTTAGTTTTGATCTGTCACTTTTCAGAAAAATAGAGGTAATTTGGTTAGAGTTCAGTAAAAGGCAACAAAGATGGAGCTGGAATGGTGCTAGACTGCTAGTTGTGCTTTGCAAGAATTAAACCTGGCTTGCTAGGCAGTGCCACAGCAGAGGAGGAGATGCAATAGTCTGCGCCTGTAGAACATGT
This sequence comes from Callaeas wilsoni, assembly GCA_013398955.1. Taxonomy (NCBI): domain Eukaryota; kingdom Metazoa; phylum Chordata; class Aves; order Passeriformes; family Callaeidae; genus Callaeas; species Callaeas wilsoni. Next base: position 20,921 of record VWPU01008627.1, read on the forward strand.
AAAGATCAAGGCAGGAGAAGATTACTCAAAGGAGTAACCAGCAACTCTTCAAAGGGAAAAGCTTCCTGATTTTTCCTGTACCGTGCAATAATTTCCAAAAGCAATACTGAAGATAGGGCTGTTGGAGCAGTTCACATCAAACGACAGCAACCAGTGAGTGCAAAGCCTCTTAGGCCCACACCATATCTGGTTTACTCTACTGAAAATACTAGAGCCGCTCCAGGCTCAATGGACAAAACCCTGCGTGAGTCACAGCTTGACCCATTTTCTCTGCTATTTATGGCAAAACAGCCTGCCACACCTGCCAAGCCCACATGCTTTTTATGGCTGGATTGGAGAGCAGTGGTATCCATGTGTACGTGACTGTGTTTCCATGTGAAATTTGGGTGATGGGCAGGAGATGGCTGCCTGGGCTCCTGTGGACAAGGCAGGGCCGCGGCCGCGGTGGCGGAGAGACCTGCCTGCCCTTGGCTGCCACACGCATGGCCCGTGTTTGGAGTGCGTTTGGCTGCAGAGAGACTGCATGACCTGCCCTGGGAGGAGCTGCTGGGGTGGACTGCACAGTGGGACAACAAGATGCCGTGGTCCAGCCTGACCCATGTCCCAGATGCTAGAGGTTGGTCCAGGAGTGTGCTCCCCATGGTCCTCTTTCGAGTTTGGGCACCAAACTGCAAGTCCTGTGGACGAGGTCCTCAGTGACATTCATCTCTGCAGACCAGCTCCCATGGCCTGCATCACTTGCTAACAGAGTCCAAGAGGAAGTTCTCTGAGGGCCCACATGCCTTATGCAGGTGACAGCCATTGCCTTATCTAGAAAAAAGGCAGAAGCGAATGCTAATTCAGTGCCCAGCCTCTGGGCCATGGCTGCTAGTCACGCTGCAACAGGATTTCTGCTGAGGTAGATATGTTTTGGGAGCATTAACAGCATTTCAGGAGCTCTGCAAGGCAGCCAGAGCAAGTCATAAGGATGGTTGGTCACTGCTGACTTTGCATTTGAACTGGTGATTTAAAGGAAAAGCTCGATAGCACTTTAGGATTAGCCAAAGCATTCAGCCTTCCTTGCCTCCTTTTACTCCAGGCAGACAGACCAGATAGTGTAGCACCATAACAACAGGAAGGCTATAAATAAATACTCAGGACCTTTTTTTGCTACTTGCTTGTGTATCTGTCAAGTTTCGACAATGCACACATGGACAGTGCTGATGGGCAAAGAGGTAACGGGAAGAAGAAAGAAAATCAAACATACAGATTATTTCAGATAACATGGGAGCAACTTCTGTACTGGCAAGAACATTGTCTGGAGCCGTAGGCTTTCCTTTCAGCATGCTTGATGTATGTAGCTCGTAATAACATATGTGGGAAAACAGCCGGGATTTCTGGGACCAGGAAAAATTTGGGATTAAAGGGAGATAAGTATCCTTGGTTGAGGCAGTTGAGAAGTCTGCCTGTCTCTCTTTTCAACACAGAGACATCAATCCCATTCTGTGACCTTTCCAGCAACCCATCCCTAAATCCCTGGAAAGGGGTGCTGTCTCCGGCAGGAGGGAGGAACTCGCCCCTCCTGATATTAGGAGGAGACCCAATGACTGTCTCCCTTTGGAAAAGGGCTTTGGTTTGGTGGGGGTTTTGTGGGATTGTTTTGCTTTCTAGAAGCTGAGCTGGCAGCTTCTTTTGGATTATGTTTATAGTACCCTAGTGTGCTATAGCTGATAAAATATAAATGACGGAGTCAATTCTGAGGGCTGTAAAATAACTCTGGTGCTGGAAGTGCAAAGGCGAGCACGCTTTTGCTTGGTGAAATATTTGTTGCTTTTCCAAAGAGGTCATTATTTCAATTTTCATGTGAATTTTCATCACTTAACGGAATATATTATTTTGCACATTTGCACGGCTTTTGAGGTAAGTGCTGGAACATAATACTGAAATAGTGCTCCTGCTTAATCCTTCACATGAACTATGCTGCCAAATTTGTTCACTCAGACTGTGGAGGCAGGCAAGGCAAAGGTCAGACATCACCAAAAAAGTGGGGAAATCCAGAATTTACACAAATGCAGGGCTTCACAGCTTCAGAAATTGTTGGTTTCTTTCCTGGATCTCATACTGCGCCACGTCTGGGTCTCTTGGAACTTGGAGGCTCACTTTTGTTTGGATTTACCAATTGAGTGATCATCCAGGGCTAGTTTCCTTGGCACATGGAGATATGGGTTTCCTGCTTGCAGCTGGCTGATGACTGAAGAGAGGATGGATCATTTCCCCATCCCACAGAAATCCTGCCACATTCAGAGGTTAGCAAGTTTTAAGGGAAAACCATATTTTTTCAAGGCAAATTGTCATCGGAAGGAGAACGTTTCTCCTTACATCCAGTTCCAGCAGCTTGTCTTGGACTTTGATTTAAGGTGTAGATCATATTTGAAGGATTTTTCCAGTTTATGCCAAACCCAGCATGGGTTAATTCCCTTCGGTACTGAAGGGAAGCCCAAATCAGTACTGGGAAGCCCAAATCAATCTTTTCCTGTGATGCATGCTATATTTAGTCAGGAAATGATAAATAATGCTATTTGAAGTACATTCTGCTTCTTCCCCTTTCCTCCCCCAATCCTTCTTCCTCCAAAATAACTACAAGGTATAAATAATTTGTACATTTAACCTGAATATTCCTTGCCTACTTAGGTGTGCTCATTTTCTCTCCCTACACAAAAAGTCACTAAGTGGGTTGAAAGTTGTTATTTTATTGATGTACAGTATAAATAAGTCACACTACATAAGATGATTTGCAGTTGTGTGCATGCGTGATTCTGTGTCCTGCTTTCTTATCTGAAGTGCCTTTACCATTTGAACTATTCACCTTAAGAAGTGAATTCAGGGTTTGATATTTGAAAGGAAATGTTTAATACAGACAGAAAAAATCCCATTAGCTGCTATTGTGTGTTTGCCATTTCTTACTTTGCTTCATAATTGTTGAAATGTCTGCATTTTTTTGTCCCAAATACATAGATTGCTCCCTTTCTGGAAAAACAGGATTGTTTGCCTAATTAAACATTAGGTAATGATGACATAAGAGATTTTTAATTTGTTTCTCATCTATGGAAGATTTGTAACAAAGAAAAATGTCTTCACTAGTAAGAGATATTTTCTGCAGAAGCAAAACACCTTCCCTTTAGTATGCCCCCAAAGTGATGTTATTGATTTTAATCACAAGAAAATCTTTATTCCTTTCAAAAGCCATCTTTTGCTGACAGAAGTTTTCAACAGACTCCCATAGGTGAAAACATCTTGCTCACCATCACTTGAGAAATCCTGATAAAACCGTGGATTTATGATCTATGAAAATATTTTAGGCCAAGAGTTTTTGATGGAAATCACAGGAGACAGATTGTATGAGTTACTCAATAACGCTGGGCTGCAGGATGTTTGCATCACAGCAGCATAAGGGGGTTGTAAATCAAAGGAGAGCTGAGCTCTGTGTTATCTGCTGAGGCTGTGTTCGCTGGGAGACCTCGCACAAGCACCAGAGCTCATGCAGGTATCAGGGGAGCTGTTTAGGAAGTGTTGTTTGGCATCCAGAGTCAAGGATAGTCTTATCATAAGAGGGGAAACACACAGACAAATCACCAGTTTTCAGTGTCAGTTATTCTGTAGAAGTTGCCTTGCATGTTTGTTTATTTATTTATTTATTTATTGTGAGAAAAGGACCCCCCCCAAAAGTTCAACATTTCTGTATATACAGAAAGGTGCTGCCTGGCTACTTCTTCTGGGTATTAAATGTTTCTGTTTGAATTCATCTTTTGAACAGCAAAATGGACTTGGGAGGAGGGGGAGGAACAGGAGGAGGGACAGACATTTTCATACCTGGAGCCTAAATGGAGGACTTGGGGATTTAAGAGCCTCCTCAACAGGGTTCTTTGCCAGGAAACAGGGAGAATGAGGAAAAGACTCCACCTAATTGCCAAGGCTGGTATTCATCTCATCTAATAGGAGGTCCCTGAATCTGATCTAGGGTTCTCTGGACTTGGTGTCTCTCAGGACAGAGCTATGGATGCATCCAGGTGCGTATTCACTCCACTGTGATGGAAGTGTCCAAGGTGAACCACGGCAGTTGCCCTCCAAAGGTGCCTGTCTCTTTCTCTTGACTCAGAGGAGTCTGGACAACTGGACTGGAGTAGTCACTTCACTTTTAGACAACTGGTGTCAGATGAGCTGTATTGCACCCCATCAGAAGGTTTTCAACAGGGTTTAGTCCCATGGAGGTATGGGACTAAACACCTCTTAGGTGTTTTCCAGAGGTGCTGTAATATGTCACCTAAGTGTCCCTGAAATCATGGGTAGCTGAATATCTGTCCTTAGAGAGGAATATACCTATATACATATTTGTATCCTGTAAAGCATCCATCAGGACCCTTCAGAATGCACCTCCAAACCACTTGAAAATCTACCTCTGATACAGTTCTGCAAGCATCAATTTATGTATGTCACGTTACCTTCTGCAGCTGCTTTTATCCAGCATGAACCGCTGCCTAAAACTGCTGTGTCTGAAAAGCCATCAAGGCAGGAGTAGCAGTGCAGATGTTTAGCACAGGTATCAGAGCTCACTGGAAGCACAATGTTTTAGTTTAGGAACTATAGCAGTTCATTTTTCCAATTAAAATGAAAAGGGTATGTTGTTCCAAGGCAGCTTGATTTGAAGAAAAAGATCAGTAGTCATTTAGTGAGATACATCATCAAGATCTTTAATGACCAGTGCTGGTTGGGCCATCAGCATTTATTTATGGTTGGGACTTCACCAGTTCATCCCTTCACTGATGAAAGACTGAATCCAGAATCAAGAGTTTAAATTCAATGTCCCTGTCACAACCAGTAACTTAAATTAGGTATCTGAGCACGTAGCGGCAAGCACAGAAATATATATTCTCCTCCACAGCCAAGTGTGAGAAAGAGCTGAACACTCACAACTCCTATTGTAGAAAATGGAAGCCAAGAGGATTAGTGACACATAACATATGCTCGATATTTAGGGCAATTTCCAAAGTTAGCAGGGTTTTTGTGGACTTACAGCTTATGTCTGTCTGTCTGTCCAGCAGAATCTGCTGCATAGGTAATCAGTGAACAGTGAATCCTGCATGTGAACACATGTGCAAGTGAGTATAGTATTTGTAAATTCCTAATTCAGTTTAACAATTACTTCTGTAGGGGTGGGTGTGATCAGTATGACTGGCAAAACTGAATCACAATACCTTCCACCTGCAAGTAAAAAAATCACCATTTTCACTCGCTTCAAATTTATTTGCACTCGTTACTGTACTTTGTCTTGGATTTTCATGTGCTATTATAGAAAAAAAGTCTCTCTGCCTCTGCAGTTTCCTCTCCTTATCCTCTCTTATTTCCAGTAGCCAGAACAGCACCTTTGTACTGCAGACAGGTACTGATGGTTAGCAGGAGGGAGTCAGCTTTGCATTGCAGATTACACAGCTGCATAATCTCCCCTCTAAGAAGCACAGTGATATGCAGTCAGCTCGAGGAGAGCTGGGAGTTTGGTATTTCTTACCTGTTTTCCAAATCTCTTTCATGACTCTGAAGAGATGTGAAGAAAGACGTTAAAATAAAAAGGAAGCTTTTTTTTTCTCCTGATGCTGCTGAGATTGCCAGTGAATATTACCTGAGCAGCAGCTAGCAAGTTTCTGCAGGAGTGTGTTGATGGAGCAAGTAAGTAGCAGCAACTCTGAATAAATCATTTATGTGTGCACTGCAGACTGTTTCAGGGATTGGCATCAACGGTGGCGCACTAACAGACAAACAGAGGAAAAGGCTTTCACCCAACTTTTTATTTAAACCTCAGAGGAATAAAACAGGTCAGCGGTGAATATTAAATTAACTTTTGGCCATCTTCCAAAGTGATCTGGCCTAGTTAGGAAACCTCAAGAAGGAAGAAAGCTTTGCTTCTTCACATCCTGATTTCTCCAGGGAGGGGAGAGAAGGAGGTCTGTGCGAGGCATTGCAAAGGCAACCTGATTTTATAAGTCAGCAGTTCTTCCACATGCACAGAGACAGCCCCGCGCAAATCCGCATACCAGCTGCACACACTTTTCTTGCAATGTTGCAGCAACATTTAACCCACCTGCTTTTTCTTAATGCCAACTTGTGTATTCTGATGAGTAAGACTAGATCAACAGGGTGTTTGTTCAGCTTTGCAAGACCATCAGTACAGCCCACATCAGATGGGGCATAATGTGTCTTTGCTGCCTTTGCCTCCTTGGGCAGGATTGGCCCCTTATTGGAATGTGTACATCTCAGCCATGTGAAAGCCTAGCAAGGCTGACTTCAGTGGAAACTGCTTAGCAGCCACAGAGATACTCTATGGAAGTACCACCTTCCATTTTCCTCATGTTGGATGTTTGTTCAAAACATACAATTTCTTTCAAGAAATGATATATTTTTAGTACAAGCCTGGTTATTTAAGGATAAAGGAACAGTGGAATTAAACCAAAAGCACCTGATGGCTATCCCATGAAGAAAATGAAGAGCTGTATTACACATTAATAGGTAAAGAGCCACAAAATGACAAAGCAGGAGATGGGTGAGCCCTTTGCTAAATTTGCAGTCCACCACTCCTTTCAAAGGTGTGTGTTGTGAGAAATATAAATAAGCTGTTGGAGCTACTGGGGAGCCTTGTTCCTCCCCAGCACTCCCAGGGTGTGCCTGCAGACAGCTTTCCATCCAATGGGGTTTGGTACAATCAGATCTCCTGCAGGGTGCACAGCTACTGAAATGAAGAGTTAATGGATTCACAGAGCCACCTTTCCCCATCATTTAGGTCCTTCCTTCACAGGCCTTGAGTTTGGTTTGGGGGGAAGCAAGTCCCCGGCGAGGCAAAGCAAGGCAGGTCATGGTAGAGTGGAGACTGAGACAGGAACTCGTGTACCCCATCTTAGCACACCCTGCCCATGGTCACCTCTTCAGACTCTTGTCCTGCTCGCTCGTTTTGCTTCAGAGGCTCTGCCAATGGCTGTGGTTATCTCTGTGGACATTCACTGGGAGAGGATGAAAAGCTCACGTGAAAAATAAAGAAAACACTTCCAAAATGCAACTTTATCCTGCTTCTATGGTCAAAAAAGCAATTAAAAGATTTAAATAGAATTGGTCAGAAAACGTATGAGGTTTTTTATTTCTTCCTGCAAAACTTTTAAACACAAAGCGTAAAAGCCACAAAGCAAACATTTTTCTGACACGCATCTCCAGCTAAAATCTGGGAGTGCCACAGTGGGGCCAGCTGGGAACTGTATTGCTGTGCATCTTACTGAGGGTACTGGTGTTTCCCCCACTGGTTAGTGAGAGCCCCACTCCCCACAGGAGCCTGGCCAAGGGGTCAGCCCTTGGGGAAGGAGGTGGTGAGGGGCAGGGGACACCCTGATCTCAGCTGTGAGCCATCCCACACCAGGTTTCCATGGCAGTGCTCTCCAAGCCCTGAATCTTCCCAGTCTGGGGGAATTTTACAATGGCAGAAAAGATTTAATAACTGATTTAATGGTGTTGAGCACATGATTTTCTCTGGGATGGCAAAGAAAGGACAGATTTTAAAAATTTTAAGTAGCCGTCAATAATGTCACAAGCTCAAAGCTGGCTGCACCATGTGAAAGTTTGCGTGCAGAGGTCACAGAGGAGCCAAAGCACCCAGCTCTGCCTCCGGAGCCCATCCAGGCTCCCACTTCTCACCCCCTGATCCCCACTGGGAACCAGCTGTGCACTGATGGCCACTGCAGGCAAACACGGACATCTCCAAGGCTTTAGGGCCGTTTACAATCTTGACCAGGTTTGGGCGCTGGGCTTCCGCCTTGAGGTTGAAGGGCGAGCTGCTGAGCCACTAAACCCTCAGTTATTTTCCACATCTGGTTTGATTCTCTGCAGATAAACAGCAGCCTTGCCATTAACAACAAAAACTTAATTCACTGAGGTTTGTTCAAGCACTGAGAGCAAATATTTTTCCTGTGCAGCTTGGGGTCATTTTAAGGGAAAAAACAGGGCTGGAGGTATATCGCCCCTTTAAAAATTATTATTACTTCCTAGAGAAAATAAAATTTAAAGCACCTCTTCCTTCCATTTGTGAGGTTATTTTTACGGAAAAATTGCTGGCTTTGGGAAGGAAACTGCTTTGTGACTGACTTGGGATCAGAGCACGGGATTTGAATAAATGCATGGATTAATTTACCTTTTGTCCTTTTGTTTTTTTTAATGAAAATGCTCATTCATAAGTCATACCTCAATAAAACCCTGTAGAAATGCTTGATCTGTTTTTGTGTCTGCTCCCTCTTGGTGCCAGGACTTACACACAAAGGGAGGGGACAGAGCAGCTGGCAAGTATCGAAATTATAAGTCTTTTAGGAAATGTCCGTGGCTGTATAAGCTGCTGATTCCCCTCACTGCTGCTTGGGAGGCTGAAGCCTCTATGTAGGTCACGTTCTCCAAGACTGCTGCTTCCCTTACAGCCAGACCTGCTGTTGACTTGGGCTGTCTTAATGCATCAAAGAGCCTCTGCTATGCTTCAGCTCCCCTTCTGAACTCAAGCTGCATCGCTCAGCTCTTCATGTAATCGCTGAGGTGGGTAACCTGACCAGAGAGCTCGAGCATTAATCACAGTCTTTCTGGTTCTCCAGGCAGAGAAGAAAATTTCTCATTTTACCATCACTGTTGTTACTTTCAAATCTTTGAAATCTCTCCCTAAACCTATTTTCCCACCTTTTCTGGTTTTTTGGTTTCAGTGTTTCATAACCTAGTTACCATTATCAATGATCATGTGCAGTGTACCAAAAGAGGCAGTTAGGATTCTTTTTATTAAAAAAAATACTTTTAAGAGACAAAATGGAGACCCACAGAAACTGAAAATAAGAATGCTGCTGGAGAACATCCCTCTCTGCTGCACGATGATAACAACATTGGAGGTGCTATTGCATGATGGAGCAGCCTATTGGATAGCCAGTGGGTTTGGGGTAGGGACTGCTCCTTAGCTGAAAATTACTTAGTCCTCCTTGCAGTTCTGCACAGCATCACATCCAGACACGGGAATCAGAATCAGAGAGGCTGGAGTTACGCAGCTGACAATTCTCAGGAAGCCTGAGGGGCAGAGGGGCACTGGCTGGTTGTCTCTCTTTGCTGCAGTTTGTCTTTCTAGCATGGCAACACCAAGGCTTGTGAGCAGTGCAAGCTGTGATCAAGTTCTGCCGGCCTTGTCCCGGCCTTGTCCTGGCCTTGTCCCAGCCTTGTACCTGTCAGGAGAGTGGCTGGTCCCTGCTTGTCACTGGGATCTGCCCAATGCCCAAGAAGTCACGGTCACAGGGCTGCGCAGGAGATGCTGGGGGCATGCGGCCTAGAAATGGCTGGTTTTAATCACATCTTTGGAGTTTTCTCCCCTCTTCCTTCCTAGCAAATTTAACCAGCCGTGGTTTTTCTCCATTTTTTTTTTTTCTCCATTTTTTTCCTCCCTCCTCTCCCAGCCACGACGGGAATGTTTCCCCGTGTCTTTGCCGTTAGAGCAGCAGCCGAGTGAGAAAGCGGAGCTGCTCCAGGACAGGAAAGCGTTAACCCCGCACGGAGGGCAGGAGGGGGATTTCTGCTCCCCACTCCCGGCGGGGACGAGGTCGAGCGGGGATTAGGCGGCCGGAGCCCCGGGGCCGGGCCATCTGCGAGCCGGCTGCTCCCCGCGCCCCTTCCTCCCCGGGCGGAGCCCGCATCGTGCCGGCGGGGCCGGGGCTCGGTGGGTGCCGTGGGGACACAAGAGCCTCCCGGGCAGGGGACACTCGGAGGGGCGGAGCCGCCCTTCCCCGCCGGGTCTGCTCGGGGCGCCGCGGGCGGGGAACGGATGCTTTCCCCAAACCCTGCCGAGCTCCGCACAGCTCCCCGTCCTGCTCGGAGTCGCAGCTCGTTTTAAAGATGCCTCCTCCCTTTCCTTTTTTCCATTCCCGCAGCCAAAGCATGCCGTAAAACTTCCACTAACGTGTATTTCTTATCAAACCTGATTTACAGAGTGCTCAGGCTTCTCAGCGTTTGTCTTCTGCGAGCTGGCAAACCTGCTCGAGTATTTAATTTTTATGATTTTATTTTTTGTTGGAGCATTTTGTTTGAAACTTATCTGAGTGGAGAGTCCATGAAGCACTCAGAGCACCCCCCGGGCAGGAGCAGGGAGCTTGGGCAGCTTCAGGCTCGGTGCTGGCCTTGAGCCTCCTCCCCGGTGCTGGTGGTCAGCGGTAGGTTTGAGCCCTTCCAGAGACCGCTCACCCACCAAGGAGAGCTTCATGGGCTGGTGGAGAGACATGAGACTGGTCTTCGTGTAATAGCAGCTGAGATTCAGCCAGCCTTCACAGGCAGCTGATAGCACTTGTGCTTATTTTTGCTAGGGGTCTCCATCATTTTTTTTTGTAAATGACAGTACCGCTATTGCTTAATTGGTTTGGTGATAAAATCTGCTGTAAACCCTTTCTGATTTGTTTGGTTCTGCTACTAGGGAGAAATAGCTCTATTTGTCTGCTCCTTGCAGAAAAAAAAATGCAGACTGGGCAGGATTTTTTTTTCCCCAAATGAAACACCAAATTAAATAAATAAAGGAATAAGACCCCGGGCAAAATGCAGATTCAGTCAAACTTTTTTTGCATCAGATGCATGATCAGTTTAATAACGGAGATCCAACTAAATGCTCAGAGGCAGGGAGATAGTAGAAGAGAGGGTTAGAGTGGAAGTATCAGGGTGAGGCTTGATGTGCTTAGCTTTGCAGTTAGCTCTTTCAGCACTTTTCTCCATGACTTGAAGGGTTGGTAGGATAAGGTTTGGTTTTGTTAAACCTTGTTAGTGTCAAATCTATTGATGCCTGGTAAAGATTACGCTAATGCGTAAGCCTTTGGGGGCTGGTGTGTGTGCATGCACGTGAGACTGTGTTACAGCAAATGCTGACAGATTAAAGGGGAGGTCAATAACAGATATCACTTAACTCTCTGGCCAGGCTTGGTCACTTTAAAATACTGTCTGTGGATGGATGGCACTCAGTGACAAAAATGTCAGGCATCCAAGTGTTAATGATTTAATCCCCAGCACACACAGCCCCCTTTTTATAGTCCCCCTGAAAGTAATGCATGTGCCTTCTGCTGTATTCAGCACAGCTCTCTTCTTTGACCTGACGCTATTGCTTTATAGTGACACCTCCCAGTGGCACTCTGCAACATTTCACTGAAGTCCACACAGAACTGCCTCTTGATAGGTTAATGAAACCAAGTGCTGTGTTTGTGCAAATGACACCTTATAAAATTCATCAAGCTTTGTGGGTGCCTTCTTCACAAGAATCATCCAATTCCTCCCTCACCCAAATATTTGGGTCCCCTATTAAATAAGAATTAAAAACAAAGAAGTACTTTCTAGTTATGTCTTCAAAAATTTGGCATTATGGTACAACTTCTCCAAAAATAATGACATCCTGTGGCTGAAGAAAGCACTGTCTTGTTCTGGATGTTCCTACTGCTGTTAATGGGTTTGTGCAGTAGGAGCAATCTCTCTGGTCTGTTGTGTAACGGTGTGCAACACCTGCTAGCAATATCCAGGGGCTCCACAGACCTGCAATATACAACTTAAATATGTCTCAGACCAGAGAAAAACAGGATTTGGGCAGACTGAGCTACAGTCTAGTTATGGTAAATTACTAGGTTCCCCACCATCAGCAAAGCTACCTCGCCCCATCTCTATGTTTAGTGGTCTCTACTTACCTCAGCTTAAAACTTTCCTCTTTTACTGGCTGACACAGAATCACAGAAGGGTAAGGCTGGAAGGGACCACAGTAGGTGATCTGGTCCATCCCCCCACTCAAGTGAAGTCAATTCCAGAGCACATGGCACAGGATTGTGTCCAGGCAGTTTTTTAATATCTCCAGTGAGGGAGACTCCACACCCTCTCTGGGCAATCTGTTCCAGTGCATGGTCACCTGCACAGTAAAGTTCTTCCTGCTATTCAGGTAAAATTTACTGTGCATTAATTCTTTGAGTTATAGATGTCACTGCTTACCATATGGATGAGTATTTGTTTGGTAGTGCACACACTGAAGCATCTCTGCAGATATTACTTGCCAAGTTATTACAAACCCATTGTGAGTGTGCCCTTAACTAGAAACAGTCTGTGAAGCTGTTTTTGTTTTGGGTAATAGGGACTTTTTTTGGTTCAGCTGAGCTCAACTCTAAGTCTTTGTGTATGTCAAAAATATATTCGCAGCTAAATAAATGTGTAATTTAAAAACTATTAAAATAAAGGGATGCAGACCCTGGGACAGACAGACCAGGCTATTTTTCTTTAGCAGCTCATTTTGGGTTCAGCAGGAATGGGATAGGTTCAGTCTTCCTGAGGATGTGGAACTGATATATAGCAAACACAGCCACACTGACAATAGCTTCTCCAGAGTACCTGCTCTTGTGAACTGTCTTCCAGAAGCAGTAAGGATTTTAGAAATTACTAAGATGGTGCTTCTTCAATAAATCTATTTTTCCTATAGAATAGAGAATCTACACGAAATGGTCAGAAAGAAATATCATGTGCTTGTCAAATTCCCCATATTAAAAAAGGCCTTTGAAATCAGTTTGCTCCAAACCAAGGAAGAGCTGCATCTCAGTTAAACATGAAGGATTTGTACCATGACTACTTACCATTTAATAATGCATCTTTATCTTAATTGGTGCAATTTGATCTGTGGACCATCCCTTAATCATAAGAGATGCCTTACTCCTCCAGTAGTTGTGCTAAAGTCATCCCCATGGCAAAAGTGGTGGGGTCTATGTGGAGTAAGATAAAATATGTGAGAGAGCTATCAGACTTTGATCAATGAAATTCAGAAAGAAGATAGGCACAATATGAAACACAAGTCTGCAGGCCTCTGTCTGGCTCAAGCCAGCGAGTGAAAAGCAATTCAGGCCTGCTGTCAGCTAAAGCTCTGGCACAGCCCTTTGACATGACTGTGTAATGCAGCAAATCTGTTTCTCGTCATCTGACGCTCCACTGAGACCTCTTGCTATGCTTAGCTGAGAGCTTTGAAGGTCCTTGCTTTTGTTGGCCTCTTACGAAGTCCCTCAAAAACCCAGTCGATTTGATACTGTACTCTGCTGTTGCCAATTATCCTGGTTGTTGTTGGATAGCAGAGAGGTAGTAGCAGCTGGTGTCATGGTGGGTTTTGTATCAATGCAGTCAGGGTAGCAGGGCAGCAGTTGTGCTGCCTGTGCAGCTCCTGGCAGGGCAGGATGACAGGACAACCACTTTGCTCTCCTGGTGTCCAAGAGAAAGGGCAGCATGGAGGAAGATCTCTAGTTCATAGCCCTCCTCGTGCTGGAGGAGCCCCAGCTGCAGTCCTTTTACTCCTTGGGCCTTTGGGGCACTTGCCTCATCCCCTGCACAGTGCCCTCTGGAGCTTTTTTAATGCTAGGTGCAGAATAGGAATACAGGTGCCTGTCCTGGTAATGGTGGCTCAGGGCATCTCAGCCAGTGAGTGCTAGAAATGCTCTCAGTGTTGCCCCTGGCAGACCTGTGCTCACGTTCATAAAAGAGCAGTAAATGAGGAACAGAGTCATCTTCTTCCCTGTGAAAAAACCTCATGTCTGGCCTTTGGGTGCCTCTTACAGGCCTTGATTTGGGAGAGCTTCCACCCACTTAAAGTGGGGATGCACAGGATGGTACAAACCTGAGGCTGAAGTGTGGGCAGTAGTGGCTTCAGACTTGGAAGGAGGTAGCTATGGATGCCCTGAGTGCTTGTTCTTTACCCCTGCGAAGCTTTCAGAACAGAACATGGTGTCCATGTGCATCTCATGGTAAGGCAGAATCACAAAAATGAAGGGGTGTGCAGAAGCCACCCAGGCTTTGGGCCGGACTCCAAAACCCAGCTGCAGTTTCTCAGTAGCACAAGTGCAAATGTCAGACATCGATAAGATGGAGGAAATAAATGTTTTTGCAAACTGGGAGAAAGGAAGACTCTGTGGAAATGCTTTATTTCCCTTCTTACATAATTACATCCACAACTAGTCAGGAAGAAACTGTGATTTACATCTTGAGTGCACAGTAAATCACTGTGATAGCCCATGCCCTGTCTGTGTTATACTCACTGGGAATGGCCTTTGGCCACCAACAACCCCGGCTGCCAAAGTTTTCTGTCTCTGACAGACTCACCGCCAGTTTGGGCTTGGGTGCTGAATTTTGAAATGTGATTGTGCTGTAAAGCAGGCTTGGGGCATACACAGTCAAAGAGCCAGCCCATGGTTGCAGGAGATGATAGCAGGTCCCGGCCATGTAGAGAAGCAAAGACACTGATGCCCAACATGCAATGGCTGGTGGGCTGGTGGCACACACACGTGTGCCTCTCTGGGTTTGGAAAAGTGCTAAAGGAATGAGGGCTTGTTATTTTGGAAGGGGATATGCTCAACTGCATAAATATACCCAGGAACAGACACGCCAGCTTTGCTGAGTGTGTTGGACAGTCTGGACGCTCTCTCTGTCGTGAGGGATTAATGCACTGGATGAGGTACTCTGACCCATGGAACATTCCAGGGGTAGTGTACGGGATGGACTGGGAGACCACTGCACATCTGCCAGTGCGGTGACTCCAGTCCTAGTGTGATCTCTGCACAAACCCCATGGGCAGCACTGCCCTTGGGGAGAGAAAGTCCTGCTGCCGACAGTCCCTGGCTTTGGGCTGCAGCCTGTAGGATGTTCCCAGCCCTGCCAGCTGCCCTGCAGTGAAAGCACAGCCTGGCGGGGGCAGTTCCTTGGGCCAGGGAGTGCAGAACCTGGCTGTAGCATTCAGGAGAGTTGGATAATGGGTGCTTTAGCTTAGAAGCTGCTAGGCTTGGAAAGCTGCATGAGGTATCTATAGCAGACACTCAAAAAGCAGTACAGGATGCATTACAGGTGTCTAAATCCTTCCTGGCCTCCAGCTGCTATACCAGGGTTCTATTTTGTGTCAACCAGCTAGTGCTGTACAGATATGTTGTGTACCCTAGGGCATCTCAAATGGTACTGGACACCTTTGCTTAAGCAACGAAATCCTAAGTGGTTTGCTCAAGATCATATATAAAGCCTCTGTGATAAATGGGACCAAAACCCAGACCTCTTCACAGGCTAGCCAGCATTTTGGTGACTGGAATTTGCTCTGTCTCAAGAATGAACATATCCACATGGTGGATATCCACATTGGTTGGATTTATTTTCTGCTTTCCTCATTTTTGAATACTTTGACTAGCCAAGGGTCATTAAAGGAAGTTTTGCAGTGAGTAACAAACATTTCTCCACAGTGTATGTCATGTACAGGGAAAGAGTCAAAGTCTTTTCACCTACCTTTATTATGCTTTCTTTATTTTTGTTTCAGCCTTCAATGTCATTGTGTCTTCAGTGTTGGGTTTTGGAGGGAAATACACATGCTGTTTTGATATCCCTGTGCTGAGTCTTACCCTAACTGTGTGGCTGCTTTGGGTTGTTTGTTCTGCTTTTTGAAAAAACATCCATGTGAGCCTTCAGCATGAAAATCATATGAGACAGAACAAGAGGGTGAGAAACTCCAGATGGAAATAAAACCCCATGGGGAGGTGGGGTTTAGGAAAGCAGCCTCATGTGTGGCAGAAGACTTGATGGAAGTGTCAATAAGACAGTCCAGAAATTCCTCTGGCATGCAGTGGGTGCAGTAAGGTTTTCAAACTGGCTGTTTGGTGGGGGGCTTTCTGGGGTCTAATACATTTCATGCTGCATATTTGGAGCAATAGCTGACAGTCAGGAGAGCTTGGGATCTCAGCTGTCATTTTGAGAAATTAGTGGGCTGCTGAGAGAAGTAAGAAAATGAGAGGCCTGGAATGGAGAGAGGAATGAACTGAATTGGGAAGCATGAGCTCAATAGTTTGTCATACCACTTTGGGTGAGGCTTGTATCGAGTAAGAAACCTGCTGAAAACAATTATCTGAAAAAAATGAAGCTGCTCAGATTTCTGCTTTATAAGTTTCTCTGCTGATTTAATCCTGCTCCCCATCCGTTCTGTGAGTGCTGTGTCCAGTCTAATGAGGCCCCCTTTGCTGGTGTTGTTTGGGCAGCCGTCCGAAACCTCTCCTATCGAGAAGGGCTTTTTCAGACCCAGAGACTCCCGAGGGATTTGGGGGCAGAGAAATACAGAGTTCAGAGAAGCAGCAACTACTTGCGAGAGTTAATGAGGGGAAATGAACTCATTTGTGATACTTGTAAACTTGAAACCCAGTTACAGGGAGCAGGGAGAGGGCTGGGGCATCCAGCTGCTTGTAACACAGATGTACTGATCTGGGAAGAGGTGAGCTGCTGGCTCTGGAGAGCCTGACTGTGCACAGAGCCCTGTTTCTGGTTTAAATGGGATTCCTTTGAAAAAGAGTCCAAGTCATGATAAAAAAATCTATGTGCCCTTTCCAAACATCCTGTCCCAGAGCTCAGATGCTGACAGTGTGCTTTGTATCCTAATGGTGCTTTGTACTCTCAGCTTGTGAAGCCCTCTGAGCCTTTAGCCTGGCTTCCCACTGTGGCTGCTCTTCATGGAACAGCACTGATTTACACCAGTCTAATCCCTTACCTTTGCGACAGGTACTGCAGAGAGCTGCAAGTACTAACAAACTGAAAAAGCTTCATAACCCACTACTCAGTGTCTCATGCTTTAGGTAACTTCATTGCCACATTACATTTCATCAATTTAAAAAGCAAACATGGAGCAGTCAAAGAAACTGTACTGGTTTGTTCCCAGTCTTCCCCTGAGCAGCATTCCCCTCCTACACCCCTTTCTCTTTGATCCCTAAAAAGCCATCTATGGCTTTAAATAAACTATAAGTGGGGACACGACTCTGCTTGATGTCTGGCCTGCAATGGAAGTAAAGTGTCACTTCCAATTTTGTGTGGGTGCAGAACAAAGATGCCTGTGACCAATCCACTGTACAGTGCACTAGTTTAGTTTGAACAGGGAGCTTTGGTGAGAAGCCTATTTCAAAGGGCCGGGGAAGCAGATTTTAAATGCTGTCAAAGAGAAATGATTTTACCTTTTCTAATTCCCATCCATGGTACCTTGTGTTCCTACCTCATGGGCACTGTGCAATAACCTTGCACAGTAGGTGGAGCAAGGCAGCTGGAGCAGCATGCCACGGATGGCTTTGGCTCCATCCCAGGACACGAACTGGCCCATGTTAAGTCAACCAAAGCAGCTGCACACAGGGGTGTTTGCAATGGAGGAAGTGTAGAAACAGAAGAGCCAGTAGGCAGAGTGCAGCACTCCTCATTTACCACCAGCAGTACCCAAGCACATTTATCTAACCAGCTTCAGTCACTGCTGTCAGTACCAAATGAAACAGCACTAGGTCTCTATGAGATAATGCTATCTCTGTGGCTGTTTCACAATTTTTTTTCAAGAAAAGTGCAACAATCAAGGAAGGGCTTTATTAAAATTAGTCCCAGATTTACTATGAATAGGAGTTTAGCCAGGTTTCATACATGCTAGCAGAAAAAAACCTATTTTCCTATCCAATAACAAAGTAGTTGAGTAAGGAATTGAGATAAATTGTTGGGATGACTTCCAGTTGTAGACTGTGGTGAGTAAATGAGGTAGGTCATGCCTCCCTGACAGCCTGGGTTTCAGTTTCACATCAGGCAGTTCTGTATTGCTGTGTCTGTCTCTTCTGCACCATTTACTTCATATACTGTATGTACATCCTTCCCTCCCCCCACTTCCACTCTCCCTTGTACATATTTAATCATAAAATCTCTCTGCTGTTCTCGTTCCTTGTATTTGACATGTGCTTTATCCAGGCTTCTGCCTCTGGGAACTGGTCCTTGATAAAAAGGGACAAAGCAGACCATCAAGCTACCATGCTTTGTACAAGGGATTATTTTTTCCATCTGTCAAAATTAAATGGCACTTGGGATTTTCCCTTGGCCTGTCAATATTTTCACAAAATTCAGGGCTGTCTAATGAAACTCAGGGAAAATAGTTGTACAATGACATTCCCTTGCATGTTGTCATGGTGTCACATAGCTCTCTGCAATTTTTTTTTTTTGGCTTTTCGAAGATTGATCCACAAAGAGGATTACCATCACTGCTCACTGCAGCCCTGTCACTGCTGTTGAACACATCTACCTCAGTCACCAGCCTGCCCAAATAGGCTCCTGTCTTTCAGACTAAGCATTTTTAGCATCCATTTAAATGTTTGACATATAGAAGGCATTTGGGGCACTCACAGCCTTGGCCTCGCTGGGATGTAAGCGGGCATCTTGGGCTCCATCTGGGACAGGATTTCACCACTTTCCAGCTGGAAGTGACCACTGCAGACTCCCTTTCCTATGAAGGTTGCTCATCTCTAAAATAAATGGCCATTTATTTCCAGGACATGAAGGCTCAAGGTTTTCTGCTTTTCCTCTCCTCTCTGAGCTGTTTGTGGCTGACAGACAGCATGTGGGATCAGTACATCTCTCTCTCCCATTTGATTATGCACATCCCTCTCTTTATTTTCCCACAGCAGCAATGAGGACAGGGATAAAATACAACTGTTCTCCCATTACACTGTCATGAAGGCAAGAACAGACACCGAGTTTATAAGCTATTTTTTAGCTAAAAGCAGAAGATGGTCAGAGCTTTTAAGAAGACATGCCATGTCCCTCAATCAAAGGCACGTGTTCAGGTGCTTTCTTCTTCCCATTTTCAGTTTTGAAGGGAAATTTCAGTAGCAGACACAACTTTTAGAGACACATAGCCAAGTGCAGTAAGACTGAGAAATACACGGTCATGCGTATCCTTTCTAGGTTGACTTCTCCCTGCCTTTGCCACAACCGTGTCCATCCTTGCCCCAGCTGCCACCTCCTTGGCCACTCACTCTAGCAGAGCCACAAGCTCCAGATGGATGGCTCAGCCCTGCCACCGTGTGCTGGTGTTTTTCTGGTCGGAGCATGAATACAGCATTCCATTCACAGAGCAAATGATAATCTATTTCTTTATAGCTGATGGATGCAGCACACGGATATGGAAGAATAAACATAGAATTTCCACAATTGTCTAAAACTCTGTGTGTGGTGAAAGGAATTGGAGTGGTTCTCCTGGGGCAGCAGATGGCAAGCTCACTTGGGGATAATACCCATTGGATTCTTGTATTTGTGGCCACTGCTTATAGAGGTCACTAATCCTGTAGCTTGGCTGCTCCCTGGGGGTCACAAAATGCGTTGGTTTGGGTTTTGGAAATCAAGCACAGTATGTGCTAAGTGTTCTAACAGGAAATTCATGTGTAGTGTTTTAATATGTATTACATCTCAGACGCTTGACAAGACAGGCACATAGATGATGAATGTAATTTGTCAGTAAAATTCAGCAGATATATCTTCAGGGTTTAACTCAATATCAAAGCAAGAAGGCAGCATTGAAAGTAAAGCAGTGAAAATTACACTCCTCAACTATTTTCCATGAAGTGATAGTAATTATTAGATAAGTGATAATGATTTGTGCCAATGCAGTCAGTACAGAGTGATAGTTCCCTAGGTTGTTATTTGGGCTTGTGGGTAGAGCTTGCTGTAAAATGCACATTAAATACTATAGGATTATTGCAGTTCTGCCCTGTTTTAACCAGTCAGAGCAGAGCAGTTCTTTCTGGATGATTTGCAGGCTTTTCAGATACCAGTTGTGCTAGGACAATGACATGGTTACTATTTTAGGCAGTGGGTTACTTGAATGTGACTTGTATTTCTATTTGCGTTAAAAAACCTTGCGGTCTTTTCAAGCAGTTATTAGTCTGTATTATAACAACTGTGTCTTTAGCTGTTTGAAATGCAGAGCCCTGGCAAGCAGAAATGTAGAGTTGCCAGGCTAAAAGCAAAATCACTTTAAATAAAACATCAATATTTATGACACAGTCAGTAGTTCTTCTGAAATAAACAAGAAGAAAATCTTGTGAAAAAGGATCAGGAAGGCTGGAAACACTAGTGAAAAACAATAAACATAATATAGTTACAATATAAAGCTCGTGTAACTCAAGACTCAGTTCTTCTGAGAGCCCCAGCGCTGTCACCTGTGGCTAAGCAAAGGCTTCAGACAAATTGAGTGATGCACTGTTAGGCAAAAGAAGGGTCAATGAGAGGATCCTGTTCTGCAGTTCTTGTTTTGCAGCTGGCACACAAATACCACGGCAGTTGAGGCATTACTGGATTATGCAGAAATGGATCAAGGCACATATACAAATCTCTTAATTAACTGTTGGGTTATGAGTGAGAGTTACATTATGAATCCAAAATATTTGTACTACTACAATTCCTATTCCTATTTAAAAACATTTTTTTTCTGCTTTTGGAGATGAAAGACCAGACAAATATATTTATACTTGTCCATCATTTTTTATCATTAAAAGACTTGTAAACCACATCATACTTCTCCCAAAGCATGGGTTGACAGGAGTTGTCACCCCAGAGTAGCATGGGGGATAGTGGGAAGAATAAACAGATAAAACTTTTCGTGTCACCCAGGGCAGGACCCAAGATTAAGTTCAAGGTTTTATTTATTGGTTCCATGGCAAACCAAGTTCCATTTCATAGTCTGATGTATTAGTTATACTAGAAGAAAGTATACTTACGTCCTGATGAATAGAAAATTTTGCTTCCTCTCCTTTGTTCATGACACTCAAAACCAAACCAGGATAAGTATTGAAATCCAGTGGCAGATTACTGTATTGCACAGTGGGTGACTGTTCTCATGGGTAGGAAATACAGCCTCGCATCCCTCTGAGGAGAGGAAAGTTTGCATCTATGTCTCCCTGGCTCTTGGTTAAGTGTTACCATCACTGCACTTCTGCAGACCTTGGGGAATACAGTTTTCCCCAGGTGAGCATGACATGGAAAATCCCTTCCTTTCTTCAAGCTGTGAGAAAAATAAATTTTCTGAATTGTTATTTTGCACCCTGGTGTCACCTACCCTGTGTGGATCTGGCCTGGCTTGGCCAGGGGCCATGGTCGATGGCGGCAGTGGGAGGTGCAGCCATGCAGGCAGCAGCTGGTGTGATTTCATCCCACTCATTTCTGTAGGAAATGAGGCTAAAGGATGCTTGTATGGGATGTGCATGTGCTGAGGAGCACCCTGTAATCACAGTAGGAAGACAAACAGAAAACTGTAATAATCTTTACCAGCAAGTACCTTGATAATTTGTAGCTACCACTACATACTGCGTATTTAGGACCTGGTCTTTTATAAACAAGTTGCAAGCAGACTCCACATCCCTGGCAATGTTCAAGGACAGACTGGATGGGGTTTTGAGCAACCTGGTATAGTGAAAGGTATCCCTGCCCAAGACAGGAGGGCTGGAACTAGATGAACATTAACGTCCTTTCTAATCCAAACCATTCTTTGGTTGTTTGAAGCTATGATTCTATAAAATACTAATACCAATACTAAAAGTGTGGGAAAATGAGAATGATTGCCCAAACCAGCCTTACTGTCTGGTTTGTGTGCTAGGGCCCTGTTTATGGAAATGAGGGTGTTGGGGCAGAAAAGGAGCAGACACCAAGAAGCACAGACAGCTGTGGAGTTGTTGTCAAGGCTTCCAGCACACCTCGCAGATGCTTTGGCCAAAAGTTATCTCCCAGCAGCAGAGCTTGTCCATGATGACAGGCGCTCTTCAAAACTGGTGGAGGAACAGCACTTGTACCAGAGACTCATTAATTCTGCTTGAAGAAATGACTGTATATATGGCATATAATTGAACATAAGAATGGCCTCCCGTGTAGCAAGCAGAGTTGTTGTGTTTCATGAGCTGATGTTATAAAAGGGCCCTGCAAATGATGGTTTAGCATTGAAAAATTATTTATTATGAAGTGCAAGAAAAACGCTTGCTATTTTTTGCAGCCCTGTAAGAAATAGTATCACTATGAAAAGACTGATAATTTTGGTTTAAACATCATATTCAGTGAGGGTGAGAATGTGGGTCCTTGGCCGTGTGAAGGTTCCTGTGTATGAGGATGGGTGTGGGAAATGGTCTGAAACCTGATAGTGGAATCCAGTCCCTTTGGGTTCTAAGTGCTACCCCTGAAAACCTCAAGATTTTTTTTGTTGTATTGCATTGTTTTCTAGTTCTTAATTATTTTAATAATACATGACCTTCTTTCTCTCTCAGAAATAGAATTTACTCGCCTCCCAAATGCCAAGAGACCTTCCTCTACCCTGGTGTTGTAAGATGGAAGTTAGATTCACAAAGCCAGTGTTGATGGGTAGTGCATATCTGAACCCTTTTAAATGGCTTTGGCAATCTCACTTCCAGGCATATGCTGTTAGTTATTCCCATTTCCATGTTTTTGAACTTCACTTTTTGTATTTGCCATTGCTACAAGCATCTGCAGTATGTTTTATGTTGCTTGTGACAAAGCAATGCTCATTGCACATGGGTGGCAGCTAGAAGACTAGCCCAGAGTAGTTACTGCAAAAGAGGAAAGGCTTTCAAGATGGTATTATTACCCTGAAGTGTGTTTGCTGCCTTCCACAGTCCCTTCCCACTGCTCCAACTCCGACACTTCCTCTCCTGACTCCTCAAAAATGTTCAGCCCAGCACATCCAAAATATATTCCATTTTCTGTATTAGAGTGCAATTATTTTTTACTGCATAATTATTTTTTACTACTCTTTCTCTCCAATTTACATTTCTTCTCTTGGTGCCAACAACTACCTAAACTTAAAAAATTCACTTCATAGCTTCAGAGTGCGCAACAGAGCATAAACAGGGATGTGCAGAAAAAGGCAGAAAAAGACAGAAAACTGGGGGTTATGAGAAACTGTGAGGTGTAAGACAGGCCCTCCCCTGTCTTGTTTCTGTTTTCAGATTTTGACAAGGGGCTGCAGTGCCCTTGTCTGTCTGTCAAGTCTAAAAAAGGGACAGACCAGCAATGCAACCCTGTCTTTCAAGACTGAAAGTAAAACAAAAAGGGAATAGCTATGCTAGGGACATTCCCTTAAGAGTTTTAAAAGAATAAAAGATGAATGTTAAAGCCAACAGCAGCCTTTGCAAAGAGCGTAGTATGAAGATTTGGAGGCTGGAATTTCGTGTGTGACTGTCACTGAAGCCGCTGCCTGCTGAGGACATGAAACCCAGCTGTGGTGACTTCAGTGTAGCAACAGTGAGCTGATAAACACGTGAGCTGTACCATGTGCCCAGTGTATGCCTGACATTGAAACTCTATGGCAGGTACATGGAAAGCAAAAGCAACAATAGCTCTGTCCTTCCTTTCTTGTGCCTTTCCCATCCAAATTTCTCTTCTCTTCCTCCTTTTTGTCTCCATTTCTCACATTCCATAGAATCATCACAGAATCAAAGAGTGGCCGGGGCTGGAATGGACCCTAAAGATCATGTCTTTCCAACTCCCCTGCCATGGGCAAGGACACCTTCCTCTAGACCAGGTTGCTCAAAGACTCGTTCAACCTGGCCTTGAACACTTCAAAGTATGGGGCACCCACCACCCAGCTTCTCTGGGCAACCTGTTCCAGCGGCTCGCCACCCTCGCAGTATTCTAATCTGAACCCACCCTCTTTCAGCTTAAAGTCATTCCTTGTCCTGTCACTACATGCCCTTGGAAAAAGCCTCTCTCCAGCTTTCTTGTAGGCACTGAAAGGCACCTAGAAGATCTCCCTGGAGCCTTCTCTTTCTTCTCCAGGTTGAACAACCCCAGATCTCTCAAGCTGTCCTCATACGAGAGGTGCTTCAGCTCTCTGACCATCTTCATGGCCTTTCTCTGGACCTACTCCAGCTGCACCTTATGAAAAAGAAGGATAACACTAGTAAGGATCTCCAGGGTTAATTGAGTTGTTGCCTCTTGTTGCCAAATGGGGGGATGTTTGGCGATGCTAGCCTGCCAACGATGGCCAGCTCCTCTGAAATGGGAGCGGCAGGCTGGAACAAGCAGCCTGTTTTTAGGGCACATGCAGTCAAGTGGAGCAGGAAGGAAAATGGATGATGAAATAACAGCACTGAGATTTCCTATCAAAGGAATAGCACTGTGTTCTGCTTCCTTCTCTTGTGTCAGGTCATCAGAACTGGCACTGGATCTTATTTTCTTCTTTCTTTCCTTGAGAAGGTAAAATAGAGGGGAGGCAGAAATATTCATACTGCTTCTGCTTAAAAGCTAACTTTTATGTGGTCCAAGTGAGCTTTGAAATTGAAACCTCTCTGGGATAATGAAACAGAAGAGGCTGAGTTCCTATTTAGACTGATACTATTTGGCTGAGGGCTGTCTTTACTCAAGAGTAATTTGGGAACGTGACGGACAGCCGTGACCTTGATTTACTTTGTAACAGTTTGTGTTGAAATGGAAGAGTATTGAAATTTAGATTTTTTTGAAAATTTCAGGGACATCATTAAAGAGGAGGACTTTCCGTTCTTCCTTTCAGTACACTCTGTGCTGTTAAAAATAGCAGAGGAAATAGATGTGTGACATTCATCTGCTGACTCCTTCATGTCTGTTACCAGACTTGATAGCATTCAAAGACTGGTCAGAGCAGGAAAGTAGTCCAGGACTCTCAGCTTGCCTCTGAAGGATTCTCAAAATGGGAAACACCCATTTAAATGATAAAATACATTTGTTAAACTGTGCTTGTGGGAGGCATAGTACTAGATGAAGGAAGATAGTGGAAATCCCAAACAAGGTGCACTTGCTAAGGCAAGTAGAGAATTCATATAATATGGAACATATTCTGCCCCATTTGCTTTGGAGGTACCCCAAGGTACACTGAAATGCATATATTAAGGCAGTAGTGCTACTTGATGATCATTTATTTGAGCACTAATCTTCAACTCAGTCATCCAAAAATTTGAAACAATCTGCATTCACCAAGTAGAACAGTTAGTTAATATCAGTATAATAGTAGGGGAAATGATGGGAGAGGTGGGCAAGCTTCTTTTTCTTCTGACTGAAAGGATTTCTGCATCTTTGAGAGTTCTGAGAGCTCTGGATAAAGTTCCAGCCCTAATTTATTTCTGTTGGGATCTTTCCACCACTCAATCCCACAGGTTGTTTGCCTGTTCTTTCTTACAGGAATGAGTTTGTTTGCTTTCCTGCAAAAACATCTCACAACCAGGAATGAGCATGGAACTTGTCAGGTCTGGGAGCTGTTATAACCAGCCAGCAGTCTGCCAATGTTCCCATCTGTAGATTAAAACAATGCCATTGCTTAGGAGAACCAAAGTAAAATGAGAAAGCTGTGTTCAAAGGTTCCTCCAGGAAATAAAATCCATAGGCATTTGAGTTCCAAAGTGCTGACCCATGAGAAGCAGATTTAGGAAGAGAAAACAAAATACTAAATAAATTGTCACATTAACCAAAGAAAATGAAGAACTAAGAACTTCATGTGGACTTGTAGGCTTGTCCTTTACTCTCTGAAATGGTTTTTGCCTTTTCAGAAAATCCAGAGGACGCTCTTCCTTTTTCCAGGGCAAGGGGACGACCACTGGCACAGAGCCAGTCAGCCAGTAAATTCCCAGTGGCAATTTTACCTGTCTGTCCTAAATGGGAGTGTCACTGATTTTTTTTAAAATTACTTTGTTCATCTTAAATTTCTAGGTATTTAATTATATAGAACATAATCAAATTATTCTGGCAAATTTGGGGAGGGATTTCAAAAATTATGGAGATTGGATGCAGGGGACAGGCAACAGCAAGTTCACATTTTTTCCTTAAGAAGCTGGTTATTAAATACTTACTTCATTTAGAAATGAAATATGAATGTGGTGAATTGTCACAGCTTCTTCTTTTTTGTCTTTTGATCTAGTATATGATGTATAATCGATGTTTCTCCAGAGATGTTATTGATGCTGCTATGTGTTTGTAGGATCCCCCTTTGCTAATAACTGTGATATCCCGACCAGAGCAGACAGAAAACAGAGATTTCATTAATGAGTGATAGCAGAGGACACGGTCCTCTGTATTTATCTGGATGTTCACACTGGCAGAGCTTCCTAGATGGTCCCACATCCCTATCCACCACAGTCATCGCTCCTCAGTCTTGGGCTCCCACTGCCTGTGCCAGAGACCTCTTCCTGCTGCATGCCTGGAGAGGAGGAGCGCAGTCTGGTAGGGCTGTGATGTGGAGAAGAGAACCTGCAGAGATACTTGCTGAAAGATGGAGTGGGAGACTCTTTAATGGAAATCCTGCCTTTCGAGAGTGTGTAATGTTGTTCTGTCCCAGCTGACAGGAGATGTCAGGTTTTTAATTCTGGGTCATTCAGAAAGGCTCTGGTGTTTGGTAAGAATGTGTTACCAGCCCACGTGCAAAGCACAGCTCTGAAGAAGGGGGCGTGAGTTATGAATAAACCCTGAAGGCAGGGTTTTTACCGACTTCCTTCAACTTCCCACTTACTCCCTGTCTCTAGCACAGATTTTCTCTGGGACCTGATGCACCAGCATGTTCCTAATGCAGAGGGCTGATAGGGGTTTCGTTGTTGACAGACCTTTCCAGTCCCCCTCCACGTGAGACATTCCTAGCTTACAAAGCAGTACCATTACATGGCGTGTGTGACATACCACTACCCCTTTTAGAGGAGGCTGTGTAAGTTTGTGACGCTCGTACAGCCCTGTGTTAGGTACTCACCTGTAATCAGCACTGCGGCAAGGGTTACACTTGTGTGCAGGCTGTATAGGCAGGTAGCACACAAACCAGTCAGAGCACATCTGCTAATGCAGTCGTGTCATGAAACCACAGAATCATTTCAGTTGGAAAAGACCTCTAAGATCACAGAGTCCAGCCATTAACCTAACACTGCCTGGTCCACCACTAAACCATGTCCCTGAGTGGCACATCTGCACATCTTTTAAATTACTTATCCCAATGGCCCTCTTACGTGTGCAGTATTTGATACGTCTGCAGCTTTGCTGCAAGCGGGGAGAGATCCAGAACGCAAGTCTGTGTTTATATCTGCATGTAGCTCTGTCTATATAACAGGTACACGGAGGCATATGTTATACATATGCATGTGCACACAGACTCCTCTCTCCTGGCAGTGCCGTGGCTGCTGCTGCTGGCTGCCGCTGCGAGCATGGGAGCACGCAGGGAAGGCTGCCGATCCTGGGAGCCGCCATCCCTTCCGCACCCCAGTGGAAGCGGTGGGGCTCATCCCAGCCACCCTGGTACCCACTGGCTGCCCCGGGGCTGGGCAGGCTCAGCACAGTCCCCTGCGCTCTTCCAGGAGAGAAGATGCAGGTAAGGGGAAATTGCCCTTGGCAACCAACAGGCCCTGCGCTGCGGCTGGCCGGGAGCTGCTGGCTCCTGCAGCCGCCAGCCAGGAGTGACCGTGCTTTCCAAAGGCCCCCCTCAGCGATGCTCAAAAGGCTGAGGAGAGCGGAGGAGAATTGTGAGCGAGGGCGCTGGGCGCTCGCAGCCTGGCTGCTTTGTAGCAGACGGGAGCGCTGGCCGAGGGATTTTGCTGCAGCATCCTTCCCAGCAGTCAGGGGGGAGCAAAGGGGCTGAGAGGTGAATGATGGGTACCAGGGGAGCGCTCCGGAGGTACCTGCTCGCTGGTGATGCCAGTGGAGCTTGCAGGGATAGAAACGAGACTGATCTCAGCCCTGCAGCTGGGTCTCCTGGTCTGCAGCAAGCACAGGGTTATTAAATCCTGACGACACTGTGTAAGAGCAAAGTATTTTTGTAAGAAGTGACAGTTGTTCAGGAGCCAGCATCGCCTGGGTCCTCCAGATGACCTCGTCCCAGGTAGCTCTGCTTGGGATCCTTTTTTATTACAGAAGTAGAGTTGGTGTCTGATGATGTCACACTCAGGAGGAGGGAAATAAAAAAAGAAAAAAACAGATAGATTGCAGTCCTAATGCAAGGAGGATGCAGCAAACCACAGAGAGAGTCCTCTCCTCTGAGGAAGCCGAGGTGAAAGGCAGAGCCCCTTGGAGGGTCTCTCCCTCCCTTCCACTTCAAAGAGTAAGACTGTCTGTCTTCTGTAAACGGAGCTGGTTGTGTAATGCATTATACATTGCGAGGTTAGACCTCTTCTGATTTCTTAATGGAAAGGCTATTTTATTTCTCAAGTGGGTGCCAGCAGGAATGCTGGAAAAGCGCAGAGACGCATCCTCCGTCCCACACTGACACCGATGCACACAGTCAACTGCAGACCGGGAACTTGTCGAAGAGGAGTGAGGACCAAATCTGGAGCCAATGCAGGGGGAGAGGAGCAGCCTCAGCTTTTTTAGCAAGTGAATGGGGAGGGGGAGGAGGGTAGTATGAGCAGTGATGTCATTTTTAACTGGTTCCTCGCAGAGCTGGGGAGTGAAGTTAAAGGAAAAACCTGCAGTCTCAGAATGGCTCTCAGCCTTGACTGGAGACTCTAAATGACTGAGGGTCCCCACAATGGTAATTAATTTTCTTTCCTATGCAGAACTATTCTGTTATTATGGGTCAAGCAGAGGGCATTTGTTTTCTCTCTCTCTCTCTCTATCTCTATCTCTGTATGTTTTGAGGGTTTGACTTTCGTTGTTGCCTCTGGTTTGTTAAATATCTTGCAGGTTATTTGAAGTTTTTCCTGGGCAGTTTGAGAATTTTTCTCTGCTATGGGAATCCATGTAATTGCAGGAGAGTTTAGCATGCAGCGTTTCTGCTACTCCTCAGGAGGGGAGATGCAGAGGTTGCCAAGCACACAGCATTCTGCACAGGAAATGTACTTTTAAAATCATAGGTGGAAAGAAAGGGACTTGACTGGTATTTCTTGTTGTAATGGATGGCATTAATGTTGCTTGTAGGAGGCAGAAAGGCTTCTGGTCAACTGTATAGGTAGAAATGAATTTTGCTTTGGTGATAATTTCTATGCTGTTTATTGGCAGGTTTTTATTATGAGCATTTTAATTCTAGTGGCACAGAATGGAAAATGCCAACATAAGAGGTTCTGGCTCTGCAAGACAGTAGATATATGTATAGTTCTTCATGGCATGCATTAACCACTTGTGTGCTGCTCCCTCCATTGCATTTGCCCTGTTGCTGTCTTCCATAGAAATCAGTGGGATGCCAGGCTGTGCTGTGGACAGAGGGTTACTTTTTCTCTGGTTCCTGGAATCAGCAGAAGCAGTCAAGCCATTTTTAGATAAATAAGTTTGTCAAGATAGGTCCAGCAAGGGTAAAGTGTCTTAGCCCAAATGGTGGGCAGTGAACAGCATCCCCAGTTTATATTTCCAAGTATTCAGCTACTGGTATCACTGATACAGTTTGGGTTTGGTGGTTGTTGTGATGATGCTTGGTCCAAAGGCAGAGGGTGTAATGCCAAAAGTCCATTTGTCTATGGAAGGCTTGTCACATTCCTCTCTGGGATCCCATTTCCCAATGGTGAGACTTGCTTGCCTTTTCACCCAGGAGAACACTCAAGACAGCTGAGGAAGCCAGACCGCAGTTTTGCTTACTAGGAACTTGGGATGTTCCTGTGATAGCCACAGCCCTCCTGCTGTAGTCTGTCATGACAACTGTGAGCTCAAAGATGGGAGATCTGGGCTCAAGAACGAAAGAGACAGAAAAGAAATAGGAGCGTTGTGATTCCTTCTGAATATGAAATGTTCCTTCAGGAAGTTCCTGCTGTGGCTGAAGGCTTGAGGAATCCATTGCTCCCCTAGAGAAAGCTCTTACTGAAGAGTAGTTGGGAGGAATAAGCCTCTCTTTTAGCAGCTATTGTGAAGATGCTGGCAGCCATCACAGAGGCCATTTTGAGCTCCTCCCCCTGCAACATACCATGGTGCAGAGGAAGAGTAAATCTGGTAACCTCTTCTGCCAGTCGTCTCAACATCAGCCTTAGTGCTGGAACATGTAACTCAGAGACAAAAGCCAGGCTTTAAAAATGGCATGTTCCTCCCAGTGTGGTTTTCATCCAGATGTATGCTTGCCCTCACTAACAGTGTTTATGTGGGGGGCAGTGTGCCTGGCAGGTGGAGGGAATGGTTAACAGGCTGTACTGAGCTAGTCACCATGGCACATGGAAGCTTTCCATCTCCCTAATGCCAGGCTGAATCTGCTGCTGTGGATAGGCAACTTTATTTACCTGTGGATTTTAGGATGGCACCCTTCACCAAAAGGAAATAAATTCATTTTTTTAAGGGCAAACAAAGAATTGGGCATCCGGAATAAGCAGCAATTCATCGTCCTCCTTTGGTGGCTCAGGCATCCCCACTTCCCCCACTGCCTGGAATGAAAACTAGTTCTGGATTTTGGGCCAGGGCACTAGTTCTGGCATTTTTGTCTCAGCTCAGTTCATCTGAGGTAAGAAGTTGCAAATTTATGGCACTAGCGATGGAGTCTGATATCCAAAGAAGAGGGGAGCTGCATGTGACTGCAGCCGGCATGCCTGCTTCTGCAGCCTTCCCCCTTAGGAGCCAGCTGACTTTGCAGCAGGGAAGGTTAGCAAGACCTTTCCAAGCACAGAGGAATAAAGCACTGGGTCAGGCTCCTATGGAGCTTATAGGACACCTTTCTTTTAGGCTTTTTAAGAATAATAAAATTTGGGTGAACTAAAAATACTTAGTCCACTTTAGAGTAGTGGAATTACACTTGGCTTTGCATTTTGGCATTTTTAGGACAGGTTTGGTCACACGCCAGTCAAAATTCACTATAGGAAACATTTTCTGCGTCAGGAGGTGGGTACCTCATTTGCTGTTAATTTTAGCTGTGTCTCAGAGTTGGAAAAGTCACGAACCAGACAATTCTCACATGGTTCCTTCCTGCCCTCCATTTCTACTGCAGTATTAGCCCCATTGAGCTCCTACCACCACAGGGATGAGAATGGTTCAATGCCTCAGACCGTTTAGCTGTAAAACTTTGTACTGCTGCTGTCAGCAAAAGCATTACTGATCTGTCAGTGATGGACATGATCATTAGGGAATGGGAACCAGGGCACAGACGTGACTGCAAAGGTTGCAGTATCTTTCTGGACTTCAGTGAGCTTTGAATTTTACCATTAGTTGACAACTGTGTTTGCTTACATCAGGCTCTGGACAAAATCACATTTGGTTTGGAGTGATCTCTTGGAGAGTGCTGGGGCTGTTAGGGAAGCAGACCCCACCTGAGCGAGGTAGCTGACCACTGCTCGCGAGGAACCGGCACATTTTTCATACTGTAACTGTGACCCGGTATGACTTCCAATCTACACGGTAACCCTTCAGTATGTTCATGTGTGCAAGTGACTTACTGTTCCAGCTGTTCTCATCTTGCATGGTCTTCTAAGGGGAGGACAACATACACTCCATGAGAATGAATTCAAGCTAACAGGTGTGTCAGAGAGCTATTTTATGGTGCATGCAATCATGATCAAAGTTAGAGAAGCAGATAACAAAGAGGAACAAGGCTGGGTACCCAAAGCCCCCATGGGAGGCGAGGAAATAATTTTCAAGGGATGAAATCACATCTAGGAAAGGATCCTTCTCAGGGATGCAGAAAAAGTGCAAATAACTCAGTGTGAGTGTTTGTGGGAAAGAAGGAAAAGAACTTCCCAGTCCCAAATTTAGCAATTAGTTCAACTCTGTGCATGTGACCAAGAAACACTAAGGTCAAACGTCTAATTGCATTTATGCCATTGTCATCTG
Organism: Callaeas wilsoni; assembly: GCA_013398955.1. NCBI lineage: Eukaryota > Metazoa > Chordata > Aves > Passeriformes > Callaeidae > Callaeas > Callaeas wilsoni. Next base: position 52,478 of record VWPU01008627.1, read on the forward strand.
AGTAATTATCTTTCCCCCCCTGGCATTTCAACAGGGTAAAACTGAAGTGGGTTTGGACTGCGGTACTCTGGTAAGTCAGAAAGTAGGTAACCTCCATGGCTTGCTAGCAGGGCCATCTCCTCTCCTTTGGGCTCTCTTGGTAAAGTAGGTAGTGGTTATATTCCTCTGGGATACTTTTTTTAAGCTACTTGTTTTGGAAAAATCTTTGCAACCATCCATGTAATCTCGATATAACTATAAAGCACTGTGCTGTTTTCTGCCAGTAACTGAAGGAGGGGGGCAAGGCAGTGGGAGAAAAGGTGAGTTCTGCATGATCTCTTCTTGTTTCAGGAAGGACCGGTGTTTTTTTCCACTTTGTACAGCTGCACATCATTTACCTCGTAATGATAATAGTATATAATCTTCATAATAGTGATAATCTTTATATGCAACTGCAGATTTAAAATTCTTCCCTGTTTTTAGTGCAAATTTCATTGGATGGCATCAGAAAACTGTTTTTTCATGTCCCTGCCTATTTACCCCTACATAACCTCATTGCTAGCTATCAGAGCCAAACTTTTGATAAGAAGAAGGGTGATGCACCGATGTCAGAATATGCAGATTCACATCTCAAAGTTGCACCTCATTTTTTGTGTACCTGACAAATTTTTTGGCACAGCACAAGCAATCAAAATTTATCATCCAAATTAAGACAGTAATTATATTTTGATAAAGATCTGGCAATTCAGTGAGAATGAAATTTAAAGGGTTGCCGGGATACAGATGACTCTGGATTATGGGGAAGCGTTTGCATGTGGAATACTAATAAGACAAGGTTGTTCAGCATCCTTATCTGGACTTTTCCAATAGTGTCTGATAACACAGACAATCAACTACTTGTTTCTTTGCTATTATCTGGCAAAGTGATTAAAGATAGAAGGCTGCCTCTTATGAATGAAAAGGCAACATGCTCGACATGGAGTGACACAGATGTGTCCCCATGTTAGAACACAGGAAAAGTGAGGGGATAGAGTGCTGACCATGTCCACACTATTGAGCCTGCCAAAATAAACTTTTCCTGAGGCTCCCTAGGGTCTCAGTGTTGCCAAGGAACCTTTGTGGGTCCAGGCAGTGCTTTCTTGGGAGGTGTGAGCCCTGCCCGAGATGGGGGCTGCTGGGAGCCTCCTTTTGCAGAGCTGGGTTCTCACTGGGGAGCAAGGGCTGGAGGACATGTCAGGGATGGGTGAGGGATATCCAAATACACTAGAGTTTGCTGTCCAGGCAGGATGGCCACAGAAGTAATGGCACCATAGAGCTGGGGGAGGTGCCAAACAGCTTGATTGAGCTCACAGCTGCCAAAGGGAAGGTTCTGGCTCTCATGCAGGTACCTTCTTGTGCCAGTCCAGCAAATGAGTAAAGCTTGACCTCAGCACTGCAATTTGATGAAGGAAGAGCTATAGCACTTTCTCTCTTTAAAGTGTCTGGTCTGTATGTGACATTAATTAGTTATTATGGAAAGTTATTGCTATTCAATAATGTGGCCTGCTGATGAGGTATTATTCACTGCCTGTGCTGTGGTAGCACTCGCAGACCTTGGAGGGCTTCACCTGCTGTGCTCCTGACGCCCTGCAGCCTGAGCCAGCAGATATCCCACACCTGTATCCCAGGGTTTCTGCTGTGCAACTGGCCAGCAGCGAGGCCAGTGCGGGGTTTGTGTTATCACCTTGCTACAACCCTGCTCCAGACTGCCTGCTTCAAATACAGGCACAGTAAGGGAGACTGGTAAGGGAAGGATCAATTTTCCCTTGCACTTAGTTTGTCCCAGACCCTGTCTCAGCTCCACCCTACCAAAGCCCTTTTAGTTGCAATGTCTAACTCCAAATGCTGAGACAAGACTGCAATAATTACTATACCCTGTCCATCAGTGGTTTAGGAACATAATTGTAGCTCATAGTTGTATTTTTACTACAGATCAGAAGTTCTGTGACTTTACAGCTTTTTCAATTAACTGTGAAACAGTGAGTATGTCATATAACAATGTAAAAAAACAAGGTTTGGTGGTATGTCAGCTTCATCAAAACAAATGGTATTACTTCCCTGCTGAACTGAATTCCTCACAGGTTTTTAGTGACTAAATTTTATTCTCAAGGTGTTCTTTCATGATCTGTAAGAAAGAGACTTGACTTGCACTAGGGCAGTTTGAATGGCTGGAAGAGCAGATGTGATTCAGGAGGCCTGGGTTAATGAGAATTTTGGGAAGGCAGAGTACACTGGAGATGCTGCAGCTGTAATATGAGAAAAATTACTGTAATACCTTGAATAGGCTTTTAAACACAAGGTGTGCAGTGCTTAAGTGGTAGTCTCCTCAAATTCAACCTGCACAAACAGTAATGTGCTTTCTTTTTCCTTCCATAATATGCATGGACATGTGATGCCAATGTCAGACAAATCCAAAACTGAAAGGTTATAGACAAATCTTGTGATTTTCTGTAAGCTTCAAGACTTGCCAGAGCAGAGGCTCAGTCACTGGTTCACTGTCACCAGCCTGGGTCTAGTAGTGCCATGGGAAAAGGTGTTCGTCCTGGAAATGTGCCTCAGGATCCCCAGTTCTGGCATGTATTGAACACTCAGTACTGGTTCTTTGGAGCAGTCCAGGACTGTCCTGTCTTACATCCTAAACCTGCCTTTCATAATTTTTCACTCTTTCAATGTTAGACAAGCCCAGCAAATCATGAGAGAAAAGGAGTTCTCCCAAGTTTGATAAAATCTTTCATCTTGAGTTGTTCTATCTCAACATACGACTGCCCCTTTCTGCCTTGGCAGTACCACATGTCTATTCACATCAGGAAAAACTAAAAAAAAAAAAAAAAAAAGAAGCCTGTAAGTCCTACACAACTGCAGAAATGTAGCAGAAAGTGTTTAGCCTATTCAAAGGCTGTCTGATATGTCAGTCTGGTTTACTCTAGTCTCATGTTCTGAATTTGCACTGGGTTTCTACTTACTACAATTCATGCAGTTTTTCCTCTGCATTTTCTATGGTGTCTCTTCACAACACCTACACTTACTGGCAACTTTTCAGGAATCCATCTTCTCTGCCCTGATCCTTTCAGTAAGCCTTGCTTGTTTTCCAAAACAGTCATCCTGCCCTGGCCTTGTTGCAGCCTCTGATCCTCTCTGGAGGAAGGTGATTACATGACCTAGTCAGCTTGCGAGTCCCAGGTTGTTTCTGGTGCCAGCACCATGGTGGAGTCTCCACAGGATTATTGGAAACTTTTTTAGAGTCAGGCTGAGCCCTGCCTTGATCTTCTGGCAGCTGTTTAAACAGAGGCACTGTGCAGTTGGTGGTACCCCCAAGAGATGCAATAAACTTTATTTATATTATGAACTGTAGTCTGTGGGCTATCAGAATAGGATTTGGCAAACAAAGCAACCCTGAAGAGCTTGGGACCCCATGAAAAGGGTTTCAACTTTGCTGGGTGGAAATTTGTACTTCCTAGGAAGATGTATTTACTCAGTAGGTCAAGTGGGGAAGCTCAAGGGGAGGAAATTGCAGTCAATGAAGCTAAGAGTGCCCCACACTTTAAAATTCCTTTCATGTGGTCTGAATCTCAAAGCTTGTGTTCCCCATAACAAGTCTGAATGAATATACTGAAGCTGATTTTCTTCACAATTCATTTCTGCTTGTGCAAAGGTATGGGACAAAGCTCTGAAAAGAGTGTGATTTTTGACTAGTAAAACTGTGCCAGCCAAAGCCATTGCTACCATCTATCAGCATCGTGTACTTTTTGAAGAATATGGGGGTGCAAAGACTAGACTGACTGCTAAAATGCAGTTCCATCAGCATGGCTGCAGCTGCTTTGCCAGTATAATGTACTGTATAAAGACAAAGGTCATTTTGTTGCATTAAAACCTGAAGAACTTTCACAGTTCGAGAGTGGGAAATGACCCCAGATAGCACAGCTGGAGTCAGCTAGACCCTGAATTATTTCCAGAGGGTCGTTGCCTGACATGCACAATACATTGCCTTGTATGTTGAACCTTGAGGTTCATGACCTCCCAACATGGCACTACAGAGGTCCTGCATGCAGTGAGTTGTCAGACTGGGAGGTATTCTGAATTTGAAGCTTAGGTATAAAATTAGCAGTGTTTGCCATGTTGGTAGAAATAATAGGGTAGGGTAGGGTAGGGTAGAACTGAATTAGAATAGAATAGAATAGAATAGAATAGAATAGAATAGAATAGAATAGAATAGAATAGAATAGAATAGAATAGAATAGAATAGAATGTTTTCAATTGGTAGGAGCCTCCTACCATGATCATCTAGTCCAAGTGGAAGATTGCTAGTACGAAATGCAGAATGAAACTCTGGTCATCATCAACTGTAATCTTAAAACCAGTGTTATGTAGGCACCTGGCTAGAAATGTTAGGTACTGCTGAGATACGTATCTGATGGACAGCTAGCCCCAAGTCTCCCTGGTTTCATGATGTTAAATGAGGATTAATTACCTGATTATTTGAGCCCACATCAGCATGGCTGGGCATGATGACAGCTGAAAGGCTGGAAGCTTTAGAGCTGTAGTTCAATGGGGCTTCAGCTCATGTCAGGGGGTCTGGGGTGAGTATGGAGTTGGCTGGAGGAAGAGACATTTTTCTTGGGATGAATGACCCACTGTCACAAACCAGGCAGTGACAGTGCTGTTGCAAAGGTGTGCTTTCTGTGGTAGGCAACAAATTAATGTCATTTTGCCCTCAAAATAAAGAGTTTCTGAATACAAAAATTGCCCTGGGGATTATGTGAATAAGATCAGCTTTGGGCACATAGCTGTCTCAGTGGTTCATGAATGGGGTGAGAAAGGTTTTTCTGCCCACAGTCGTTTTTCGAGGCTTATTTCTGTGAGGGATGTCTGGAACTTTGGTTATCATTGGTTTCTTCTGGCTGCAATACTTCTGGAGCAACATCATCCTACACTCACTGAGTGTCCACAGAAGGACATCAAAGGGGAAGGAAGATGAGTGTCTTTGAGCCATCCCTTTAGCAAATATTTCCCTTAGTCATAAGTTATCATGGATGTGGCTGTAACTTCAGTAGTGATAGAACTGAAATTTCTTAAAGCCTTGAAAATTATTCCACTGTTCTGTAGAAGATGTGCAAAATAAGTTGTTGTATGACTCTAAATGAGAATCTTCAAAGTTTAGATACGTTCTTGTGATGGGCTAAACTTTTGTTGTAGCTTTCCCATCCAGAAGTATGTGTAACAGTTAGCCAGAAATAGGGAGAGTTGTACAAACTGTGCAGAGGTTGCTCTGGCCCTTGTAGAGTGAAGAAGCACTGTGGTATTTTTCAGGTGTTGCTGCTGTGCAATATCACAAAGACAGAAGTAATCAAGGTGTTAATAGATGAGATAAAGGATAACTTAAATGAAAAGCATTCAAATGAATCTTTGCCTAACACCATTTTCTTAGATAAGTGGTGGTTGCACTTTTTAGGTACTTTTTCTTCTGCACTCTTGCACAGAATCCCATTTTTCTGGATGCAATAAAAGTATGTTAAGTATTACAACACCCAAACTTCAGAAATTACTGTGTAACAAAAACTTTGCCAAGCAGACCTCACCCTCGCTTACTGTGAGAAAATGTACTGCATCCCAGAGGAAATCAATACTTCCTAAATAAATGTGAATAAACATGAAGATGAAATTATCAAACTGGCAAGTGAGGAAAACAATCTCGATTTATCAGAATTAGATGTATTTAAATGCAGTAGTTAAAAATACTTGAGTGATAATGAATCTGGCAGATGATTAGTGAATTCTTGAGTCTTCCTGTGCCATATGGGTCTGGGTTCTTGTGGGACCAGGCAACTTGGCCCATTTTTCTATACTGACCATGGGGGTTAATGCTGAGTAATGGACCACCTGTTTCTTATCCAGTGCAGTGCTTTGGAGCTGCTTGTAAATGGTGAAGGTTGGTTGTGCTGTAGGACCCCCCAGTTTTGGGGGTCCAAAACTGCAGCCTGGGCAGTACAGACCACAGCTCATCTGCAAAGATTTGGAGCATGTCCTAGTGGGGAATGAGGACTACTTTTATCTTTAAGGGTATAACATTAAACAGACCCAACAGTGAGGTATTCCTGGACTAGCACATGAAATGCAGGGCCTGTAACTGTACATGCAAATGCTTAGCATAAAAGGGTGATTTCTGCTCTTAAGACACATAAGTAGAAAAAACACAGAAAAGGCTAGGAGGTCCCTGGCAGGACAAGAGACGGCTGTTGAAGGCCAGGAGGTAACTTGCACCAGGCCCAGAGCAGGGATGTGCCAGCATATCCACCCATCACGCCAAACTCCATCCACAAACAACAGCAGCCCAGGCAACCATGATTGAAAATGCTGTCTCAGTTCTTAGCTTTTCACTGCATACCAACACCTATATTTTCTCCTTTTTTTCTTTTTTCTTTTTCTATTTTTTTCTTTAAGCTCAGCAGCAGAGGTAAGACCTTGTTTTCAAATTCTCTGTAACACCCTTATGACACTTTAGACGCTACATAGAAATAAGCAGATGGCAGGGAACTGATCTGTATTTGTATATAAAATGTCTCTGACTTCATGAACAAGATCCATATTATAAAAAAAGAGTTGGCTGGGGTGGCTTCCCCTCCGCCTGTGCTGGCAGATGCTACGGGAGTTGATAGGATGTGAGGACCAATTGCCACCTCCCCCCTCAGCAGATCCTGCCAGATCAGGGCTGTGCTGTATCCATGGGTGTCGTCTGCCTTTCACTGTTCAGCATGTACAGCATCTCAGCCTCTAGAGCAGTCTGGCACCTCTTCCAGCACTCTCTTTTTTTAACACCACTTGGAAAATCCACACAGAAAGAAGAGGGGCAGAAAAGAGAAGGCAGTGAAGTGGGAGGGAGTTAATTAGGGCCAGACCTGATGTCCTGGCATAGCTGGAGGGTCCAGAAAAGTCAGGCAGATCCATGACTCAGGAAGGACAGAGTAAGGACAGCAAAATTGCACACCTGGCCCAGCTTATAGTGTCACATTTATGTGTTTATCCCTTCCTTCATAAAAATGAATATATTTTATTCAGTTTCTCAGGCAATGCTTCACCTTTTGAGTTAAAACTCACCTTATGCCTTGATAGCTTGCCTGCCTGTGACCCAATTTTATACTTTACTTTGTCATTAAATATAGTCAACAACTAAATGTGAGAACCCATCCATAGCTTTGCAGACTCACATTTGTTTCCAAGTAGGCAGCCCTGCTACCCCATAAAGATGGTTGTTGGGGTGACTGAACCAACCACAATGACCAGAGGGCCACAGAGCCCAGAATAGTATGTTTGGTGGGCTGGTTCCAAAGAGTAAAACCCCCCTCTGTGAGGATGGCTTCTCCCATTGAATTCCTGTGACCTGATGTAGGCTCGGTCTGCCTGACTGACAGTGGACAGACACCCCTTGTATCTCCTAAGGAAAGGTAACCAGACCTGTCCCGCCCTTCCCTTCTTCCTATAGATCCCTGCTATGTCATCCCCGTTCCCTTCCCTGTATCCCTTTTAAGCTCACTCAGTCTACTATCTTGTTCTCTTCGTTTCCGGTCCCCTTCAAGGGAGTTTCTACAATAAACCCTTGGAACACCGGCCGAGGAGCCACCTCTGCTCATTTGTTTCTGGTCACACACAGGCTATCTATAAGCCCCGGGCACGCGCGGCTCCGTGCCTTCCACCGCACGGGCGTGGAAGCTGCTAGCGAGGCACCGAGGTGCCACAGGGTGTTCTCCCTTTGTATTGGGCACACCTGGACAAGCTGCAGCTATCCCAGCCCGGCCAGCGCGCCGGGGTACTAATATAGGTGGTGTCTCCCCTCCTGGTGCCTAGTGGTGACAGAACATGTCAGCTCCTCACAGTCAGCCTTCTCATGGTCCTTCCACAGTGAACGGAGGGGAACAGGTGCTGCTCTTCAGATCTCTCCTAGGCTCATTTGTACTCAAAATCAGTGAGGAGCCTATCTGTTAGCTACAGAAATTCTCCAGGGAGACAAATCTCCCCTGAGGAAAGTTACTTTTGTGATTACTTTCTGTTGTCTGCTTCTTTATGTTTGGAAATATTGTCAACTTTGCTCATTGTGAATAAATCTGAGTGTCTCTGGAGTGCCCTCTGTCCTGATTCACCATTCCACTTGATACATGATACATTAAGGTCAAACACTGTTTGCTACTCAGTGGCCCCATTTTTAACTTATACTTTCTGCATGATAACTTTAATGACAACTCTCCCTTCTCCCAATGCCCTTCTCCCCGCTCTCCTTTGTTCCTTGCCTTATTCCTTTCCTGAAAGTACTTCCTAGCTTAATTTCTTTTCCTGTGGATTTTTTTTCAAGAAGCTTATTTCCTGCAGATTAGTTTTATATAATTTTCATCACTGCTTACAGCTGAGAGTTTGAAGACTTCCTGTCCAGTGTTGCTGTGAGTGCAGTCATTCCACGGTGGTATTTGATAGTTGCCAGTGGGTGTTGACACCTGACATTTCTGCTCTGGTTTTGACTGGATGCAATGAAATGTAGCCATTTCAGCCATGCCTTCTGGTTTTCATCTTCATGTGCGAGGCTTGGTACACGGTCATAATAAAATGTCTGCCCACACTTAAAAGGTAATCATTTTATATGAACATTAAGGGAGCGATTGTTTGCCACTCTGTGTATTTGCTGTGCTAAAGCCAGCGTGTTGAAAGCTGCCTTGTACTGGGTCCAATGCGTGCACAAAGGCAGAGCAGTTACAAATGTGCAAGAATTAGCTGTTTGCAGCTATGTTCTGGATGACAGCTATCACCAGAGAGTGGTCCACACCCCTGCAGCATCTGACAAACCCTGAAGCTCTTCAGCAGATGTGGCTTTTCAGAAACCCCGTCAGAACTCAATTAGGTTTTGTGCATGAATATGTGGCTTAATAGTATAAATGTGAGTACAAACAATAGGATATGGTTTGGGCTCATAAAGCCATATTAGCCATAACAATGAAGCCTAGCCTATGTTATGATCTTTATTAACACCCTATGACACTTTAAAAGAAGTAAATGCTTTTAAATTTATTTTAGCTTAAATGTTTTCATGCTGCATTTTATGCACTAGTTACCAATGGCTGTGATGTCTCACTTCGAAGTGAGAGTCAGTGGGTCAGTGTGAGCTGTGGGGGCTCCCCAGCTGGCATGGTTACAGGTTCGCACCTCTGCAGGGATGTGCAAGGGGATACAGCTACCAATGCTCACCTCCTGGTTAAATTTGCAAGCTGGCATTTGCCATTTGAGGCTTGTGGACCATTTGAAGTAAGCAAGGGCTTTAAATACAGTAGAAAAAAACAATGCAAGTCTGCAGAAAAAATTTTAGTGCCTAAGGTGAGTAAGCTGAGAACATGTTTTTCAAATAATAACAAGAGTGGGAAAATAATTTATCTTAACATAAGTTATTCATCCTGCAGTCTAGATATTCAACATCACTGACAGAGTTTCCAAATGTTATCTGGATCGATTTCTTTAAAAAGTAATCCAGTGTATCTTGGTGTGTTTGCATAGAAAATCTTTTTTTCTATGTATAGAATATACTGTAAGTAATACAGGCCATTCCATATATTGTTACGCATCCATGCTTTATGGATTAAGGGCTAATTTCAAACCCAAAAGGCCTGGAGGAGAGAGGCTGCAATTCCTGGGTAAGAGCTGGCGCTCTGGCAGTGAGCGATGCTGGAACATGTCTTTGGCATCACAGGGTGGGTGGAGGGGACTCGCAAGAATTCTAAGGTTGCCTAAATCCTAATCATTTTCATTAAAAATAATTCCCTTGAGAAAGTATAGAAGCAAAAGGGGCAGAAATCCTTATTTTCAGGCAGCTCTCCTTCCCCTTACAAAACAAAAATAACTGTGTTCCCTATTGTTTCAACAAATGAAACTGCAATTTAACTGGCGTTGTTCTCAGTGTGCTTCTCTGAACTCTTACAGCCCAGTTTCCTGTACTGTTTAACACAAGTGTCGTGTCAGAAGTGGGTCTGGGGAAGGACAGTGTGGAAAGAGGACCCTCCTCCTGGCCCAGAGCAATCTGGTCTAGTGAAAGGTGTTCCTGCCCATGGAAGGGAATTGGAACTAGGTGATCTCTAAGGTCACTTCCAGCCAGTCCAGTCTGTGGTTCTGTAATTTGTGGGCTGATTCAGATGGTTTTCTGAGACTGGGCTTCAAGTAAACAGCTTGGGAGGCCAGAGCCAGACCAAACATCTGAGGAGGCTGGTAGTGGAGGACTTGGGTATTCACTGAGACAGGGGAGGAGTTGTACTGAAAGAACCCAGTGGAGCTACTCCATGAACTGGTTGTATCTGTGACTGCACCCCTGTGCCCAGCCAGCTCTGGGCCACCATCAGGGTGGCTCCAGAGAGACCTTGTGGAGGAGTGTGTGGGATTTTTGTTGCCTGTCCCAAGAAACACACTGCATTACCATTCCGGGGAGGAAGCTATTCAGAGATAGGGATTGAGAGACAGAGCTGGGTCTCTCAATTCCTCTGCAGAACAGACTGGCGGAGCTGCAGGAGCAGCAAGGATATTTCTCCAAAGGAAGAAAAAAAATAGTTGCCTTTGGTCCCCCTGAGATGCTTAACTTTCTGTCTTCCCTTGAAGGGCAGACAGAAAGTCTTTTGAAAGAATTTGAAGGGACATGTTGTAATAGTATTTACACACATAGTATTGCATAGTATTGCATAGTATTTGCTAAATAGAATTGGAAGAAACTGTTGCTACTTACCTCCACTTGCAGTTAAGTGGCATCCAAGGCATCTAGCCAAGCACACTGAAAAAGACTGATGGGAAGGAAGAAGCGTGAAATATGAGCCACCATCTCTACTCCTAACACATGGCTTGTTGTTCCTGAGTCTTGGGGGTTTGATTCCTCAGCCTACAGGCAGTGCCAGTGGAAGGGAAGAGGGGCCATGCTCATTCATTTTTTGTGCAAACTGGCATCTTTGATGCTAAATGCTGCTTCTGAGACTCAACAGAAGGTATGGAGACTAAGTCTTAGAGCTTAGATGGAAGGTTGTAGTTTTTGAAAATTTCAAGGAAAACAGAAATACATTTGCTGTACTTGGAATAAGTAATCTGAATCTTATCTTCCAATATGGCAAGCACAGCATATTCTTTGTTGAGTATCATCTTCCAGTGTGCTTTTTTCAAGGTTCAAGGTGTTTTACTGATGGTCTCTAGGTTCACAAATGTGGAGAGGTTGTTCATACTGTGGATGCTGATGTGGAAATAGGTGCCACAATGACCAAGTCTCTGCTCTTCTTGAAAAGAGGACACTCAGCACAGACTCAAAACTACCACTTTAGGTGCAAATGTTCAGACAGAAATATGCAGAGGAATTGAATGTTTTGAGTAGAGGAATAAGCAGGATACCCTAAAACTGCTACCAAAACCAGTTTGACCTACCATAAAATTGTCTATAGGATGTTTTTTTCACAATATCCTGAAGGTAAGCATTAACTAAGGTAGGCAGAATAGTACAAGAATTTTGTAAAGCTTTGTTCTTGAGTGCTGGCATGTGAAATCAAGGTGACTGATCTGAGAGCAACATCACAGTGAACAGCACAGTTCTCTGTGATAAAAAGGAGAGCGTTATGGTGACCTGCTGGAGCAGCTCGGGCAAGCTTAGTAGTGATTTGGGCTGAGTCAGTACAGGAGAAAAATAGCAGAGCAGTGAGAGAGAATTGCAAAGGATGTCTAAAAGCATACTTACAAAGTGTGTTATCGAGACCACACACTACACTGCTGGAGATAAGAGACTTTATCTTGCTGCGTATCCAGAGTGGGAGTAACGTGAAGGGTCACCATGGGAAGAAGACTGTGTTGACAAGCACTGAAAGTGTGTCAAATTGAAAGAAGTGCTTTCAACTAATTAAGCATGTAGGACTGAAAGGGCTCTCTTGGGACACTGATCTCAGTTACATGCTCTGGAGTGTGTGTGTACACAAACACATAAACGTGTGCATATGTGGGATGTTGTAACATCCCTGCTGTAACAATCCATCCTTATCATTAGTCCTGTAACTTTAAAATAGTTCTGGTTTGGGTTTTTCTCTACCACTGTTTATGCTTTCACCATTTTACTGGCTACCTCTTTATTTTCTCATGGAGCATGACAGCAATCTGAACTGAATATGAAATTAATATTCCTGCAGAATAGTTGACCTAACAGCAGCCTTAAGCTTGCCAGGCAGGACTGCCATGTTGTCTGCCTTTTTTACCATTACTCTGCAGGGCACTCTTGGAGGCCGTGTAAAGCATAGACCTGAGAACAGGAATAAAAGGATAGGAAGAAATTGCTGGCTAGAGAAACTTCACAGGAATGAAGGCTTGAACATATAAAGTACTCTGTATTTCTAAGAGGTTACTGTCTATCCTGCAGTGACAGCTTTGAAATACTTTGAAATATGAAGTTCCTTTCTGGCCACTGTAACATATTTGACAGAGTTAGGAAAAGCAGTTTAAAATATGTTCAAACACCACCAGCAGTGATTGAAAGCAGCAAAGCCAAGAATGGGATTAGCGTGTGGTACTCTTCACATAAGTGCATATTGCTTAACAGCCTAATCTTCTTACGTGTATAAAAACCACACGCCTCCCAGCCCTCTTGAATTATGTCTGTCGTGCCAGTCAACCAAACATCAGGTAGATGCAAAATGCAAGGATCTGATCATGGAAATGACATCCAAATCATATGCTTTCCAGTGTTTTAATCTCTCCTGCTACCTGAATGCCCAATATGGATGGGGTTTTGTCCACTTGCCCTTTTTTCTCCTGAATAGCTGTTATTTCCATGTGTAGCATAATGCAAGGCAGAAAAATGCCACGGGGATGTGCTAAGAAACTGATTGAAATATGAGAGGTTTCACTGTATTGGCAGGAAATAAAACAATACAAAGACCAAAAAGATTGTGGTCTTTCTCAACAGATTCTGCTGTCAGTGAGGTTTCTGTCTTTTTGCTTGAGTTTGAAAAATTTGCTAAATTGTCTGTCCATGAGTGCAGAACAGAATAATAATTGTACTCATGCTGTTGCCCACATGTAGCTAAAGATTTAACTTGTTTTGTCATGTCTCCCCTCCTGTTTTTCTGGAGGGCAGCTGCAGCCTGCGTAGACACAGTTGCGCTGGCTTTGATTTGCATGTGCAAGTGCCAGTGGCAGGGCAGATGTGGTGATCCAGGCTTCAGGTCCAGACCAGTTGCCCAAACCATCTCTTGGGGTCTGCGTCGCTGGAGCTTTCCACTCACATCCATCCTGGACTCAGGTTGCACAACACAAAAACTCTTCAGAAATAATTTGGATTTCTGCCCTAATAAAAGCAATGAGAAGTAATGATGCACAAGGCCATTACAAACCATGTTTTCCAGCATAGGCTCCCAGAGAGAAGTAGCCAAGGAACAAACCGCCTAAAGTGGGTCGTCAGTCACCCATGGCCCTGTGACAGTGCGGACTGTGAAGACTGTCTGCCCTGAACAACACCCTCACAAATAGCAGAATACACCAGGAAAACAAGAACAAAAGATGTGGCCAAGGATGGGGGCATCCTATTCAGACCCTGAACAAATCCCAAAGATGTATTTGGTTGGTGAGGAGACAGGGAGTTTGGCATGCAGTCTTCTCTTCCATTGAGTTGAGCATCTCTTGTCTTACATGAGAGACATGCTTAGAAAGCTCTGTGAAGACCTGCCTCATTTCTCGTATGTCCCAGGGAAGATGGACCGCAGAGAGCTTCCCAGGGAAGAGAAGGACTGGGGAGCACAGGCAGGGTCCTCAGCAGCCTCTGCAGTGCCAAGGAACCAGAGTGCCTCTCACATTCCCATCATCTGATGTCCCTGCCCCAGCAAAAGAACTTTAGAAGAGAAACCCATCACTGTCAGGTGTAGCTCTGGCACTGACTTGGTGGGGAAAGAGCATGGCATCCTGCCCCTGCCAGTGTGACCAGGGTTTCCAAGGGCACTGGGGTATGTCCCAGTTTCTAGCTGCAGTCACTTGGTACTTTTTTCAAGAGGTATAAGGGAAATTGTGTGCATACCCATGCTTGTAGGTGCAGCCACTGAAGTTATGGTGAGGTTGCCATTATTCAGCTGGGTGCTGGAAAAGCTGATGAGCCAGTAGCCTTATTTGCAATGAACAGCAGCCCCACCAACACACTCCCTTTTCATGGGCATTTTTCAATTGTTAATAAAGATGAGACAGGAAAGTCACTCCTCCAAATAGCTACTTGCAGTTCCTGTTGGGGGGGTTTGCCCCTGGCAAATAGGGAAATGTCTGGGTGCATGCATGGTTGGGAGGGAACACAATTGTTGACAACAGAGTGACTGTCCCACCTTCAAGAAGCTCCAGACTCCAGTGTCCCTGCTGGGTAAGCCCCGGCACTCTCTTTCCCATCACTGTGAAGCAGCAGCCGCAGAGGGAGCTGCTTTGAAAGTACTGAGCTTGCTGATGGATGTGGGACATGAACAGCAAAGAAACTACTCTAGATTTTTACCAGTGCTGTAGGCTTAAACCCCCCGGGTGCTCCAGTGGGGACACGAGTACATTGGGGGAAGCATACATTAAAGACATACAGGACTATAAATAAAATTCACATCAGACTCAGCACTTGCCTCAATGAAACATTTATGCACTAAATTGCATGATGAAGTTGGATGTGCTGCCAGGCTGCCTAGTCTTTGAGATAATCTGGTCTTCCTCAGAATTAATTTTCTTGCAATGTTTTGCGCACAAATGCAGCAGGCAGTAACTCACTGCTGACCTGGGCAGTAGCTGAGGAAGAGCCTGATCACGTTGAATTCTGCTGCTGCTGGCATAGGCCTATTTATGCAAAGCTGGATGAACATCCAGCTTTCTTATGACATTGAATCACACAAGAAAAAATGTCACCATTTTTACATGAAATAGTTGGAAAAAATGGCATATGCTAAAATGACAGGTCAACCACCTTCATGCTCGAGAAGAAGGGCTTTCCTAAGCAGAGCCTGGCATGGTGCTGCTGGCCACAGCAATCTTTGGGTGCATCCTGCACCCCTGCAGGAGGGTGTGCAAAGAGGCGGAGTTTCACTAAGTGCACAGCCTCCTGCAAAGGGCTTGGGTCATTACAGACTCTCCTAAACATAACTGGGCTCCGGAACAGGCTTATTCAATAGTCTGATCCTTTTTAATTTTGGGTTTTGTCTTTTGGAATCTGGATACTTTAATAAGGATTCGGCAGCTGCCAGTTCAGTTTTGCCTGTGCAGAATTCAGGGCTGACAGCTCTGGGCTCTGGCCATTAACATGCAGGCAACTTCCTTGCTCGCTGCTCCAATTCCCTCCAGGCTGCACACTTTTTCACACCTTACAACAAATCATGTTTTCTCTCTAAACCAGCAAACACAGGAAATTATCTTTTTTTCTTTCTTCCCCTGACAACTAATAGCAACTATAATACAGATAGAAATAATAGAAAGTTGAGAAACAGAAGGAGCTGGGAAGGGGGGAGGCAAGCGTCTAGAGAAGCAGACGGAGTTGGGGGGGGAAACCCCTGGATCTATCAAATAAATAGAGCAGAAATCTTTCTTGCTTGGCCTTTGTGGTGTTATTATTAGAACAACCACGCCTGAGTGCACTAAAGCCGCACAACCTTCAAGCATCCACATCCAGCTCTGCTATGGCAGGATCCTTTTTCTGCTTGGCTAAAGGAGGGAGAGAATGAGAGGATGTGAAGACGAGAAGGATCTTTAAATGATAAATATGATAAACTTCAATAAAACAGCTATTTGGAAATCTTCAAAAATCTTCTCATGAGAAGAGCCATTAGTGTATGTCTGTTTGACACTGGTTGTTAGGAAACCAGCCAATGTTAATGGATCCACAGAATGGAATGGAGAATCCATTTAAATGGTCTCTTGTCGTTTTGTCATGCCACAAGACAAAAAAAAACCCAATTACTTTAACGCAGGAATGAAATGAAGTGATAGTTTATGTGATTCACTTGTATAGTCTAAATTGATCAAAGTGCACACTAAAAATATGTTAACTGTCTATATCTGATGAAATGTAGCATTTCCTATCTTTGTATTGGCTTTTTTTCTCATTCAGTGTGATGTCCAGCTGTTAATGGTTTAAAGACTGTGGCTTTACAGTTTCTATATTGCTTTATTTATTATGCATGTTACGATGACGCTGAGGGGCTACAGACACACACAGGCTCAGCATTGTAAAAACAGCCTGCAGTATAAAACACTGAGTAAAGGAAGTGCTGGCTTAAAGAGATACCTTATCCTCATTTTACAGAACAGAGACATAGGGAGTCTTAATATTTAACGCCAGCTCCTAGCAGAAGCATATGGTGAAGCTTTGACTGCACATTTCTTCTAGATCTCAGCCCAGTGGTCTTTGTCTGCTGAATTACCCTGCCACAGGGTTGGCTTTTTTCTTTTAGTGGAAGTAAAAGATTCATTCCTGTGAAGAAAATTAGATGTTCAGTAGTCCTTAAAGCTCACAGTCCACTTCTGTGGTTGCATCCTCTGGCTTCAGCTCTCAGCAATGGTGCCCAGTTCCCAGGGGCAATCAGCAAGGGCCAGGCAAAATGTCATTGCAAAAGAACAGGCAATGTGCAAAGGACAGGGAAGGACATGCAAAGGACAATGTGCAAGGAATTAAATGGAAGCAGGTCCTTCTTTTGGCATGCTTTTACTCACTGGTTAGCTTTTTCCCTCTTTCCTCTTTCCTGGAGTTTTTTTCAGAGCTTTGCTGCTCTGAGGTTGGGATGCTGTTCCTCAAACATCCAGACTAATTGCATTCATTATGGGTTTATACTTACTTATCCTTGGGCCAGCATTGTCCTCCACCCTACCCAGGGCTGCTCCCTCCCTCTCAGCTTCTTCCCCACTGCAGGCTGAGAACATTCATCCTTTTGTGTATTTTTCTTGCCAGCACTTTTAGTTTCTATTGTGGACCTCCTAGAAAATCCACTCCAGCTTTGGAGTATTTTAAAGGATTGGTCAGTTCAGTGAGTATTGTGCAATATTTCTGCCTTCTTGGTGTTGGGGGGCTATATTCCCTGTTACCATGAACCAGAGATCCTGCAGGGAAAGGTGAGAAGACATGGATGTGTGCTGGCTGGGACCACAGCACAGGGTACTGTAAGATTCTTAATGCCCTATCATTTGAAGATAAGCAACGTATTTGTGGTTTTTCTCCTGGGACAGCACTACACACAGTTCTGCCAGGTCTGCTGGCTAAGGGAGACTTGTTGGGTGGCTAAGAGGTCACGCTATTTTATCTGTCAACAGCAACGTGTGTCTACAACAGTAGGTGTGTAGCAGAGCTTGCATGAACTTGGTTTCATTTTCAAGTCTCACACGAAGTATATTAACCCAACTCCCACTCCTATTTGTAAAACACTGTTGCCAAAGCCAAAAGAGCTTTCTACAAGCTAAATTTTGCAGCAAAGTCTATTCTAGTCTGATGACATGTCTGAAAATTTCCTAAGTAGGTAAAACTTTTCTCTCACTTACTGATATTCATCACAGACAACTACTAGTGCTTCAGTCTAGACAGATTTTTCTGGGAGTAGGAAGGAACTGCTTGTGCCTGCTTTTTCATTAGCCTTCAGGGTACAATTTCTGATCATGAATATCACATGCCCTAGGCAATACAAAGAATGGGTGGGGTATCATTACTATTGCTTACAAATTTTTGTCCTGAGCTGAGATTCCCAAGGAGGAAGTGTTGCTCAGAACAGGATCAGGGCAAGTTGCTTTGTGTCTCAGTACCTTGTATGTAAAACAGACACAGTGCTTTGTTACCTTCAAGGGGTAAAGGATATATAAAATCAACTCATCCAAGTGAGGTATTTCCCTACTGCAGTGGTAACAGACACAAGCCATCAAAAGCTCTGCCTGCAATTTGGCAACATTGCGTTTTTGCAATGTCAAAAATTTAATTAGCAAATCCTCATGATGAACAAGTACTGACAGGTTGCCATCATTCATCCTACTACTTTCCTCCACTGTAACTTTTTTCTCCCCCCGGTGCCATTCCTTGCACTGACACCATGCCAGTTGCATGGAGCAGCACTACAAATGTGCTGGAAAATGACTGAAACCCCACCTGCAAAAATCCACTGAGAAGCAAAGCAAGAGAGAGAGAAAGATACCAGACAGAGAGTTTGGGGTCCCTTCATAGTTGCTGAAGCTCTGAGAACCTGATGGTTCTGTTCATCATATCATACCAGCACTTCCATCGTGACACCTACAAATTTTGAAGAACTGTTGGGTTTTTTTTCTAATCAAAGAAGCTAATAGTCTGTCATCATCCCACACATGGCAGCATGGTTCCTAGGCTTCCCCTCTTCTGTCTGCTCCCTCCTTCTTCTCCAACTGTACTTTCCCACTTCTTTCTCTATACAAAGTACTGGCATGCCTTCAGGCTGAGCAAATGTTGTTTTGCATTAAAGAAAGCAACAAAACAAGAAAGACCAAAGCATCTCCACCAGAGAGCCATTCTCTGCCATGATGCACTGGTTACTCCTCAAAAAAGGATAAGAGAGTGCAAAAGCAGGAAAGTAGATGAGAGCCCTGAAATACGCAGAGGAGAGGAGTGCATGGCCAGTGGGGGGACCAGCGTGAGGCACACTGGCTCTTTGGCTGCTGACTGGAAGGGAAGCCCAGGGGGCAGCTCCTGTGTGTGAGGGCGCCTGCCTGTGCTGCGCTGTGCTGTCCTGTGAGCAAACAGCTGCAGCAGCTCCCTGGCGTTAGACCGGCGCCTGTCTGTATCGATGCCTGTGGTAGAAGGATGGAGCCCAGTGCCATGCCTGAGGATGTGCCACCTGCTCTGCTGCATTATGTGGGCTGAGGATGAGCCTGCTCCCTGCTGCTGCCTGGGGCAGAGTGCTGCCATCTCCCATGGCCCTCCACTCCTGCTTTAGCCCTTGGAAAGCTACCTACTGTGTACGCTGAGGCTGGGCATTGTCCATGGGACTCCCATGAGTCCCAGCACTCCTGAGAAATTCTCTCAAACCTTTACTGGACTTGATTCATATAATTTTCAGAGGCAGACTTCTGGGATTTCTCTTTAGAGGAACTGAAATGTTCCTGTCCCTCAGAAGTCCCTGTCTATTAAGGGAACTTCTTTTCATAGGTGACAGTTAAAGTCTCTCAGCAGGGCAAGCAGTTAATCTCAGTCGTTACGCCCTGGAAGGCAGCGAACTAGCAACCTGTGTCAGAAACTAGTTGTGTGTAACATGATGTAGTGAAAGAGCATATTGGCAGGAGAAAGAGTAAATGGAAGACCTATTTCTCCCACTGTCTTTGCTGAAAATGTCACTGTGGAAAGACTGCGTAGCTTATTTTCATTTTTGTTTTGCTACCTATGAAATGATTAGCCCTTTGGTCCATTTATATAAAACACCAATATAGTATCATTTCACCTGCTTGCCTCCATAGAGCCATTTGCAATCTGGTAAAAGGGCATTGTCTAAATGCTAACTGGTATAACATGATGTGGAAACACAGAGAAGATAACGTTTTCTGCTATTTGATGGGAGTAAAGGTGCTGTAACAAACCCAGTGCATGTTCTTGACGATGCTGTTACAAGCAAGAACCTTTGCTTTTCAGCTAGGTTGATGGAAGAGAGACTAGAAGTCTTATCTTGCTCTCTGTTTTTTATCCTACAGCTGTCTCCAACCTTGATGCAGAGAGCAAACTGAGTGTCTATTACCGAGCACCTTGGCATCAGCAAAGAAACATCTTTCTCCCCTCCACCAGACCGCCCTGCGTGGAGGAGCTGCACCACCACGCCAAGCAGCACCTGCGAGCCTTGCATAGAGGTAGGTGCTCCCCCATGCTCCAGCTCCACACACCTAACACCTCTCCATGGTCCACTCCAGGCAGAAGGACGCTCAGGCACAAGCACACAGAACTGTGGGCACTGGTCTCCACTGGGACTTAGGTAGTCATGCTAAGAAATCACAGAACTGTAGAATCACAGAACGGTTTGGGTTTGAAGGGACATTAAAGATCATCTAGTCTCAACAAGGGGGTTGAGCCTCACAAGGGCTGAAACTGGAGCCCACTGGTATTAGTCTCCACAAAAACTGAGCTGTCTGCTCAGGCTTTCCAAGCATGATACTGGAGGATGCCTGTGTCCTTCAAGAGTGACAGTGGAAAGTCAGGTGATCGATGTCCTGGACAGCTTGGAAGGGTTGGGCAGGTCTTCCCTTCCCAGGCTAGGGTACATTTTCTGACATTGCCTAACACACTGCAGACCTGTGGCCCCAAAGCAACACAGAGAGGAAGCAGGAGCAACAGGGTCATAACCAGGCTCCTGGATCCCTGCCATAAAGAGAATTTACTAGATGCAAACATCTGGATGGTCCTACAACAGCACATTAAAGGGAAGGCAAAAGACGAGGAAAGGTCAGTTTTCACTGGGAACCTAACCAAGGGACAATTATTACCAGGACGTAAGACAAAGCAGGCAAACAAGCCTGTCTTTCTTGTGTGCCATAAGGAAGGAGGAAATCCATGCAGGTCACACTTAAAATGTTCAGCAGCAGCCTCCTGTCTTGAAGCGTTTTGCACCAACGGCTCTAATTGCCTTGCTCATTTATTACTGTTATTAGCTTATAATAATAATTGATTACTTAGAACTGCAGAGCATCTGTTAGCTGGATAAGATGTTCCAATTAATTACCACATTTGACCGTCTCTGCAGGTTTTAGGTTAGGAACATACTGTGGATGCAGTATGTCCTCATAGCATGGCAGAGAGTGATACAGGCAAATTGCAACCACAGTAGTGCTGGAGCAGAGCAGAAGTTCTTTTCTGTTCTCAGCAGCTCTGTTTTGCAATTGTCCCAGAATGAGGCTGATCTTTGCCTGCCATCTTGTGGGCAGGAGAAATCCTGACAGCAGCGCGGGAAGGTAGCTCCAGAAAATGTCTCATCATTTTAAAGTTACAAATCTCAGTTTCGGAAATTTCCCATCCTCCACAATTAATGACAGCTGTGCAGGTTCAGCAGGCAGCTTGTGATGTGCTGCTTTATCTTATTTTTCAAATAACTGCATATATGGGGATGAAATTTTAATCTGAAATTTACTCTAAACGTTTCTTGTGTCTCAACTCTCTCTTCCATAAGAATTTCATTATCTCTTTATCTGTTTAACCTGGAGCAATTAAAACTAAATGTTAGGTCAGAAAACAGCTATGCTAGCATCAAACATTGTTGACTGGACCACAGCTAGTGGAGCAGGTGAATATATTATCTCCTTTCATCTGCACTCCTTACAAACAGCAATTATCTAACTGTCACCTAAAATTAGAGATGGGAAGTCCATGAGCATTCTCCTATTCACTTGGAAGGTTCCAGAGACTTGGAACTGATATGGACTGAATATTGTGAGCCCATGGTGAAGGAAGACTCCTGTGGGCCTAGGGTGGATAAAGATCTTGACCCTCCCAGGATGATCTCCTTCATGCTGGAACGTGAGCATTACCACTGCAACAACCTTCATGATGTCAAGCCAATGCCCAGGACCTAGCACTGCCATGCAGCCAGGGAATAAAATCCCACCTGGAGCTGTGTTTCTTTTTTTCCCCTCAGAGCAATATATTTTATATGGGTAGAATGCAGGCATGGTTATTGCATCTCAATATTTCAAGGCAATAGGAGCTGCAGGTTCCTGTTGGAAATCAGGCCTTGGGTCTCAAGTGCCTAGAAGGGTCTCCTTTGTCTCTTGGTATAAGTGGTATAAATCTCATCTGGGGACAATTCAGCTGCAGTGCATATGCTGGGGTGTGTTATATGGGCATTGCTTTTCTGAGCACATGGATGTCCAGTTAGTGCTTCTCCCCTTCAGTTGCAACTGGGATCATTTGTACCAGTCACTGGGAAAGAGAGGAACCTTTGTCTTCAGAGTCCACTGCCCTGTGCCTGTCTCCGTTGTGCTGTTAATAGAGATATTTGTATGTTTTTAACACTTCGAAAGACTCGTGTCTTCTTTCTAATCCAAAACAGAACATCGAAGCCGAGGTGATCACAGAGAGCAAAAAGTCCAAGGCCCTGTTGCTGTGGTGGCTCCCCCCTTTCCTCCCTTCCCTGCAATCCGCAGCCAAAAGAGGCAAGCGATAAAGGACCGGCACTTGCTACCAGTAAGTCTTTCACTACAGCTACCAAACACAAATACATTTTTAGCATGGTGGGACCTAAGTGTGACAGTGCTTCACAAGTGCCCCCTCTCCAAGCCAGTGCAGGTACAATGGAGCTGACCTTAAAGACTGTCAGCAGCGTAACGCAGGTCACAGCTTCCAGCAGCCAGGCCCAGGGTGTCTGTTTTCAATCAGAAACCTCTTGTTTTTCACCCGTGGCCAGCGCACATATGCTCTCTTTCACACACTCCTCCACAAGTCCTTCACATTCACCACTCAGGCTGTAGAGGTAGCACTTTGAGGACCCTCCCGTAATTTCAGAAAGTGCTGTAATTTCAGCCCTGGCATTTGCATTGCCAGGACCCAAGAGCTCAAGGGCTTTGAGTACCAACTTGAAGCTTGTGTGTGTGCCGATAGGTTCAGGAGCCTGCCCCAAGCTACAAGGAGCTACACTTTCCATAGTCCTATATTGCAATGTTCATCTCCATGCAGTTTTTTCAGATGTTTCATGTCTCACACATCCTTGCAACCAGCCAAGCAGGAACTCCAGCTGAAGATCTGGTCCTGTATGTCTGACTGGCAGCTGACTTGCCACTGCTGCATTAATTTGAAATCAAGTTAGTGTTGACAATATGCTATTTATCATTGTTAAAGGAAATGCGCTGGATTCACAACTTTAACTGTGATTAGGGCCATAATTCCCACTGGCTTCAGCTAGACTTTGATATTTCTGTGGTTCTGGGTGTTTTACTCACTGAAGTGTCATAGTAGCTACATTTTCCCCTGTACTAAAAGCCATTGCATTATTTGAAAGGTGTAGGTCAGACCTGGACTTGGCTTTTAAGTGAGGCGTGTCTAATGCCAGCCCTCAGCGGGGTGGTAATAGATCTGTTCTGCATCTGCCAGTACAGGGACACTGGCCATCTCAAGAGATGCTACACCTGTGAGTACATGATAAGCTTGGTGATGATTCAGTAACTACACTAAATCGTCACTTACTTATCTTAAAAATCCAACTGCATTCATCCTAATCCATTATATTAACCATGTTTAAATACTAATGCTAAAGCACTCACAGTAAAAGACTCAATGTAAATGATTCACACCTGCTCAGGAACCAAAACATCAGCTAATCAGTCCATAGGAAAAGTTCTGTTTCTCATTTAAAAAGCATGAGATACGTAATAAGATTTGGATTAGTTTGACTGTTCTGGCTTTTTGGCTGCTTATCTGGTTAATTTTGAGGACAGCATCACCATCACTGCAGCCTTTGAACAGGTTAAATTTGCAGGCCGTAAAGGAGATATCCTGATGTTGAAGGACAGCATAGAAAAGAGTTTGAAGACAGAAAGAAGAAACAGGATTACCTGTTTCTTCTTTATAATTCATCATCAAAGCTAGTGCTGTTGTAGGGTCATTGAAAGGTAAAGGGAAGGGGATGCCATGTTAAGAACTAGTTACAGATGATACCTTGGACAGGCTATTGAACATAAAGCTCTCTTATTATCAGATGGGGAACAAGGCATCTCTTTTGAAATTGCATACACAGTGCTTAAAGGCCTGAATCTTTGCTGTGTTTGCAAAACAACCAGTGCATTTTAGACATTACTTCCATCTGTGGAACACAAAATAATAACAAACAGTGAGCAACTCTCTGAGTCCTGTATTAGTTGACAAAATTAAGTCATGCTGAATGCAGATGTCTTGGCTATATCTGAAAGCCCACCTTTTTCTTTTCAAGAAGGAAAGTATTAAGCTTTGTCCCCACCCGTGGCAGACCTCCTTTTGGAAGATGACCAGGTTCAGTGTTCCCCTAAGGAGAAGCAAACAAGAGCTGCTTGGAGGGCTGTCATTCTATGGATTTCAAGGCATCTGGCAATGTTCTGCTTTGGAAATCGCAAATAGACTGCACCCAGAGTACTTCAAAGTGCCTTCACCCATTTCTGAGAAAACCTCTTGTTAGTGGGGCAACTTAAAAATTAAAGAGAATAAGGCAAGATGAAGCTGCACATGAATGTTCTGTCCGGCAGAGGTTAATCAGAGATTTTGACAAGACACTGCAGCACTGAATAGCTAATTGATACTGTGCCAGCCTTCATGATATAATGATACCATTACAAGAGAAAGTTGAGAATGCTGTTATTGGCTAGCTCGCTCTTTTTGGCATATGCTTTTTTTGACCAACATCTGCAAAAGTTTATCTGCTTCAGGGACTGCCAGTAATGTTTGATATCTGATTCCAGTTGATGGTATCATCTAGTCATCAATGAACTAAAGATGCTAAATCCACAAGAATTTTTATTCATGGCATAGCAGTATGTTGTATATTCCACTTTTCCAATGCATTGGGAAGGTGCTGAAGGGAGCAATACACAACCAAAAGAGCCCCTTTTTGTTTTTCTTTTAAATCAGGAAAGGGATCAACAAGAAGCTGGGAAATTTTTGAAAGTTACGGGGTCTGACTTTTCCAAACTGACTATCTAAGATAAATGCATGTATTAAGATACTCAAACAAGAAACTTGATTTTGAGAAATGTTCAGATTACCACTGTGAGACCTGTGGGAACTAGCACTACTGAAAGTTACTGAGAAAACAGGTTACTTATATCTGAGATGAGTCAAGGCTCCCAATGTGTGTACCTTTTGTCTGCTGCTACCAATTAGGTGGCTATGAGCTCTTCCAAAGATCTTACATATTGTATAGTAAAATTAGAGAAAATCAATCACAACCAATGAAGATTCACAACTGTGTTTATAGGGAGAAAGATGCCAAAGTCCCACAAATTCCAAGAAAGGATAAATGAATTTAAGCTCAGAGCAAGTAACGCCAGCTTAAATGGGTCTGGAAAGCCATTTTAGATTGTTCTGTCACAAGATCATTTTGTTGTGGAGAAAGAGTAGAAAACTAGAAATGGCATAGGCTTTTTCATGTCTACTCTTGTTACAGGAAATTCCCTGATTTGGCTGATGAAATGTCCACTTAGCCCAAAGGCCAGAAAGGGATCCTTCAGGAAAAAGTATAAGAACAGGGCATGGTTTATGCTGTTTATTGTCCCACGATTTATCCTTCCAGTTTCATACAGAAACTGGTTAGAGTTCCTGGGCCAGAGATCAAACACAGAATAACAGCCACCAAAGAACCTCTCTGTGTTGACTGTGAGACTTGTTTAATCCAATTTTTTAGCAAATTTACACCTTCAGTCGCAACAGCATCTTGTGACAATGACTTTAAAAATCTGTATGAAAATGTATCTTTTGTTTGTTTCAAACACAATATGTCATAATTTCATTGTATCCCTTCTGGTTCTCAGACTATGAGAAACAGTAAGCAGTAAGCATTGCTTTCTCATTCTCTTTCTCCATGGTTTTGCAGACATGACTTCACTTAACTTTCCTATCCATTCCAGTCATTCATTTTTAAAGCTGAAAAACTGGCATACTTAGTCTCTCTCTACACTAAAGAAATATACAACCAAACACATTTAAAAGTATCATTCATTCAGGCATTTCTGCCAATGAAGAAAAAGAAGAAAAACCCAAACCAAACCAAAAATAATCTGAGGAGAATATGAGAAAGTTACGGACTTGCTAAAATGAGGAAAATATTTCTTACACATGTTCCCATGACAACCCTGCCTGTAGCACTGCTGAGGCCAGTCACTGAGTGTGAAGATGCTGTGTCATTCCACCTGCATTTCAGACTTCTCTTTAATTTTTTCTGCATTGTTTCTCTCTTGGGTTTCCCCAAGTCTAGCCAGCAAGGCTCTGAAATTTCTGTATTCCAGTTCAGAACATTATGGGACCACACTTTCTCAATCCCCGTGTGGTGCAGCTATTATAATAAAACCAAGGAGATGGAGCAAGGAATTCAATATTTGGAAATTTACACTCACAATTGCACAAATTTCAGTGTCAGTTTATTCATAACTATAATCTGAGAAGGAATCTAAGGGACAAGAAGCAGGAGGTTTTTTTCCAGACAGGGTTTTTCTCTCCCTGAGGCCTCAGCTAGAGCAAACGTGAAGGGAAAATAACGCATTGGGTAATTTTATTCCATCTCCTTGCTATTTCAAAAATATTCCCTATGGTCTGTTTTAGGATGCTTTGTACAGCAAAAGGAAGGAAGTACAACTGAATATACTAACTTTCACAGTTTTGTGCTGAAGCCAGATGAAGCCTCAGTAAGAAACAACTGAGTTAAGGGACAGGCATGAGTTGGGCTCTGCACTGTGTGCAAATCCTGCCTGAAGCTGTTAGAAATAAAACCTCCCTGACTTTATTCGTCAGACTGAACTTATATAGCACTATTTGTGCAATGAGTCTGATACCTACTACCCTGTATTGTGGGATGTTTATTTTGTGCCTTTGTCTGCTGAAATGCCACGTGTGGTATGACTTCTGTCACAAAACATGTCTTAGTTTTGTCTTTGCCATGTCAAAACACCGGAGCTGTATATTAATCATTAAAGGATTGTCAGTACTTTAGCTGATCGCATTTGTGATGCTCCAAAAGAAAAGAAAACACCCACAAGCAGATAAAATAAAAACTTGAGGAGAATGAAACATATAGAAATATAAACACTGGGAGGAGGCAGGTGAGCAGGGTTGTGATTTGCAGCAAAAAGAGCATGGCCAGAAATATTCCCATTATTTTCTCTTCAGCATCAGTTGACTGTGTAATAAAGCTGCTGTATAGTTACAAATTTCTAATTAAGTAGTCAGCTGTGCTCTGAAAATACTGGAAAGCTGGTACCTTTTATTAGTATTTCTTCTCCTTTCCCTAGACCTTCAGTTTTTCTATCATGTAAATAAATACCGTTTTCCTTAACTCCTGTGAGTTAAGGAAGCAGCAGGCTCTCCATTTCACAGGCAGAGAGAGGGAGACACAGAGGTTTCAGCCAGAGCCCCAGGAGCCAGTACTGTGCTCATGTGAATGTGGGATTGAACACCAGTTCGCACTTATTCTACATGTTGCCTTTTCAGTGCATGAATGGCTGTTCTTAAATGAGATATCAGGATGTACTGTACACCTCATTTCTGTGCTCCCATAGGGTGAAAGCAAACTGTATGTATGTTCTGTTTGCTGGAGACAACAGAATATATAAAGCTTGCAGGTGCTGAAGCTACATGCTGATGCTCTGCTTGGGTGAATATCACCCACTTTATTCATAAGGTTATCCTGGGAGGGAAATTCCCCTGACCTTCTGCCTGAAGTCAGAAATAATATTGATCCCTTATGCTTTTTGTTAGCTGCAGCTTTTAGGCAGCAGGAATCAGAAATAATCCTTTGGAGAATAGTGCTGTGCAGCAGTGTGCACCAGCCACCTCCTGCCCTCACCAAGGCTGTGCCAGTCCTGTGCTGCTGGGGCTGTGACTCTGCCACCTAAATCTCTTGTGAGATAACACATTGCCTGCCTAATCAAACACAGCTGAGGGGGAAGGAATCAACTCAGCCACGTCTATATTCAACAAACATGTTGAGGATAAATGCTCTTGATGAGGCTTTAGCATTCTCAATCTTTAATTAACTAAGGAAAAATTGTTTCTTTACTCTTGAGTTTATGTTTTTCTTATCACCATTGCACTGTGTTCCATAGGCCCTGTGCACTAACTTTGAAATCCCATAATCTCCTGTAAGGCAATAACTATTAGTAGGGCAGGCTAGGTACATGATTTAACACAAATTATGCTTCTTGAACCAGTCTTTCCTATATGCTGAAGATGCTGAACAACAGTCACGTCTCAGAGCTTTGAGAGATGGAAAAGAGAAGAGGGGCAGAAGTGGCATATTTGCCCTGTTATTGACCCATTCATTTCCTTCTCCAGATTCCAGCTCAGGGACAATAAATGGGGCAGACTCATAAATTGCCAGGCTGGCAAGTTTGTCGACTGCTGATTTGCTTCTTTGTCACTGTCCTGATGATATTTTAAGGTTTTAATTCATTAAAATGGTTAATCATGAGTCCTGACTTACATATGTGCAAGTAATGCTCTTCCTAAAATCAGGGTGAGAGTGTTCAGGGGTGCTTCATCCCACCCCAAGTTAAGTGCTGAAGGAAGGTGAGCCGCATTGCTCCTCAGCAGAGCCGCTACCTCTTTCTCTATAGGGGAAGCTCTGTTGACTAGTGAGACTTGGACATCTGACTGTCTTGTTGAAGTGCACAGAAACCAAAGACTTTCACATTGAAGTGATGTGGAGCACTGAGAAATCAGATCACGTGCATATGCAACAAGATTTTTACTGCAAGGCAGTTTCACGAGCACAATGGCACCTCTGCAAGCGAGGTTGATGGGATAGCTCAGGAAATAAAAATGCTCACATATGTCAGTGACAAATCCCTATTCAAGCAATTATGCACCAGTTTCGTTTCAAGGCAATCTTAGCCCATTAAAGAAAAATGCACACTTAAATTATTCTGGCTTAGTATTTAACAGAATGATTATCACTGTTTCTGTTTGCCAAGCACACCCACACAAAAGAAATTCACTTTTAAAACTGCCTAACTTCAGATTTGCCCATCAGACCAGAACAGCCTTGAGTTTATAATAATAAGTTCTTGTTTAATTACGTGTTTACTCAGGACATTTAGAGATATTCTGGTCTTCTGAGTGAATGAGAACTTTTGAAAAGCAGCAGCTCCCTCCCCCAGCATGGAGGTGTTGAAACGCTGAGGCTGCTGCTCTGTGCCAGCGTGCCTCAGCTGCCGCAACGACAGGCACCTTGTGGGAGAGGCACTAAGAGACCTCAGGACCCTTTGGCGAGGCAGTGGTAGCACCATCTTTCTCAGGAGCACAACTGTGACAGCAGAAACTGAAATGTTGCTGGTCACCTTCATTGCTATCCTATCTCTAATGATAGGAACTTACCTAGGAAGTTTGTCCTGCCATGTTTAAGCAGAGACCCGAGTCTTTGGCACATCAAAGGATGGCTGTAGGTATGTGGAACCAGGCAGGTGTTTTCTCAGAGGCACCTGGCAGAGTGGCACATGGGTGAGGTAGGGAAGTACTGCACTGATAGAACAGGCAGATGGGTAACCATATCGTGCTTGTCTTGACTGTAGCCCACACTGCTACCTCTGAGACCAAAGTTGAGGCCCTGCTGTTTCTCTCCTGGACAGGTTTGCCCCTGAGTGACTTGTGCATGTAGCTGTGCTTGAATCTCAGGGCAGGAGGTCCCTGCTGTCCTCTTCTCTTTGTGCACTGACAATCATAGGCCATGGGATACTGCAAAGATTTTCATATCCTGAACTCTTGTCACCTCAGCAGTGTTAGTCTCCCCGTGTCGCGACCCTCCCCAGAGATCCTCTGGAACCTTTCATGAGGAGCTGAATTTCAAGCATCCTGGTAACTGCAGTCAGCCTGCTTAGAGCAGGCGACTGGAAGCTCGGTCAGAGGACCAAGCATGGAATCATCCTTGGGTATCTGAGGAGTAAGCAGACTGAAATCGTTTATTTATTCAGTATCTCCACAGCCTTTGTTTTATGAACAGAGGTGTTACTCCTGAGATAAGGACTTTTCCCAGCCTGGGAGAACTCTCCTTCCACTGACCTGGGCAGAAATAAAGCTGCTGGAAATATTCACTGGAAACAGCTCTCTTTTGATATTCCCCACTCTGCTCTCCTATAAGGCTTATGGACAGCTTATCTGGAGGCTTCCCATGGGCACGTGAGAACCAGGGAAAAGCAGGAAATGTTGTATATCTAGGAAGAGAGTAGGATGAGATGCAGGATTAAGCCTTTTGAGACTCACTATAGCTTTTTTCTAGAGAGGAGACCATATAATGCAAAGTCTTTCAAAATGAGGTTTGTTCATCTGTCACAGCAGTGTTGATAATGATTGATAATGACTGGGAGGAAAAACATTCATAGAATTATTTGGCATTATTAGTCTGCTAACTAATGCAGGGAGAAATAATAACCCCTACCAAGAAACATGTGCTAGAGATTTCCAGGGTGGTCAACAGACCTGTTTTCTTTATCTCTTTTTTTGTTTGATTTCCTGTTTCAAAAGAAGTCAGTTGCCCTTCACTCCTTGGTCTTGAAAACTGGACATTACCACAAGCAACCCGAAATTTCTGACAGAAGAGGATTTTGGAGGTGTAGGGATTCAGCAAGACCCAGGACGTTGTGGCCATCACTGTTTGTCCTTTCAAGTGTTACAAAAAGTGACAAAAAGCCAATTGGTCATTATCACCCTGCCACAATGATTGCAAACTTAGAGAAATAGTTATATCATCAGAAACACATAGCAATCAATGTAGTTGATAAATCACCATCAGCATCATTTATATCCACTTGCTTAAAACTGAAGAAAAAATAGAAAAAAATTCCCTTATGTTATGAAATAATTTACATTTAGAATGTAATTGGATATGTATCTTGCACTGCTTCAGCTCCAGGCAGAACACAGTTTGAGTTACCAAATCAATACAAGGCATTCCTGGGACAATTTAAGCATGTCTGCACAAGAAGGTTGAACCAATTTCACTGCAGTTTTGTGAAATCCAAGTAAGCAAAACCAGCATAGACTTCACAGGGGTCCAAACCCATCTGTTGTGGGGAATAAACCCATCAGTAGGAAACAGGGTAAAAATCTCTGCTCGTTTTGGCTCTGATGCTAATTTATCCAGACAAAAAATATGTGCTTTTACAATAATCGTTTTGTGTATGTTTTTAATTTTAATTTTTTTTTTTCCCACATTTCACATTTATAGTTTAACAGCACCCGTTCGCCCTCCCCAATTGAGTGTTGCCACATGACCCCCTGGAGTAGAAAGGTACTGGAAAAACAAGCAATCCTCAATTAACAGACCTGTCTCACTCTTCTCCCTTCCAGATCCTAACCCTTCCTCTTGCTTGCTTTTCACTTGCTAACTTTACTGCACTAAAAGAAGCCATTTCTGTTTTCCTCATGTCAGTAAGACACAATAATAACTTTTTCCCCCCCCCTTCTTTTATTCTTCACCTTGGATGGGTTTCAGGAGCTCAAGACCACAAAGCTGCCTCTCCCTATCACCTCCTTTAAAAGGCCTGAACTAGGATAGACTCAATAGCGTTACCAATTGCATTTAATTCTCTTGCCATGTTTTGCAACTGCCCTTTCCTTTTTTTCCTAAACGGTAAGAAATGGTTTGGACAATGCCACACTGACAGCGGGTATTTACTCTCTGGCCATTTGGTGATGCCACTGTTTGGAGAGCAGGAGCTCTGGCAGCCAGGGTCACTTTGCCCGCTTTGTCCAACACTTCATTGTCATCCAGGGAAGGATGAATTCGGCAACAAATGCAGCCTGTGTGCGTGTGCATGTGTGTGTGCGTGTGTGTGTGTGTGTGTGTCCCCACGTGCCTGTGCGTGTGTGCAAGGGTGGGTTTTTTTGCATGCATGCATCAAACTTAGGGCGGGGGGGGGGGGAGTTACCTAGGAAACAAAGTCTTTTGTGCTTGAAGTTTATATGAGCTATTCACGTCTGCCGGGAATCGGCACAAAAGCTGCAGGCAGAAAGAAGGCTGCAATGTTTGACTGAAATCCTACGTGGGAAAAGAGGGTTTTCTGCGGGCGGGAGAAGAGGAAACGTGTGTTGTCTTGGGTCTGGGGGTGCTGCAGGAGGTGACACTGACGAGGTAAGTAAGTGCCCTCCAATAGTTTAAACAGTAGCTGCCGAGTTAAGATCTTTAATGCTTTTGGGGCCAGGACGTAAATGCTGTTTGGCAAGCCTGAGATGGTTAATTCCTCTAGGATTTGTGAGGAGCCTGGGCGGAGGAATGGCAGAAGTACAATGGCAGACAGGGCATGATCCTGCGGTGTTCAACACCCGCCTGCTCAATGCTCTGCCATGGCAATGTAGAGCAACATTTTATCTTTGCCCTGTTTGCTACTGAAACTAAAACTGGCAAATAAAGTGTAAACAGCAGGCATGAAGCAGAGAAGGCTGGTAGTTAGCAGCTGGGAATTCAAGACTAAAGAGGAAGCCAGTCTGAAAGGGATTGCACTTCATTTTTAAAAAATGAGAGGCAGACAGATGTCCTGAGCTGGTCAAACAATTGTCGCAGCTTACAGAAGAATGTACTAATGGAAGAAGGGAGGGAAATTAGGCAGAAAAAGGTAAAGGTAAGTGTTTCTCCCTTCTTTGCCTTCCAAACAAAACAGAAACTTCTTTTTTTTTGCAAACAAAGAGACCCCCAAATCCAAGTTGGCTGCCAGCACCGTATGAAAATGCACTTGCTTTATTTCTCTTTGCAAGACAGGCTGTTGGGGGATTTGTTGTTTCTTCCAAAAGAAAACAAACCATCTGTGTTTCCTCCATGCTGTTTACTTTTCTCTCTGTTTCTTCATCTTTAGCATCTAGTACTTCTTGTAGTATGCTGTAAAAATATGCATGGTTTCTAAACAATCTTTTGAATTTCTTCTGGTGGTGGCTACTCTTTTCTTTGGTTGTTATCCTCCTGTCCCAGCACTGTCAACACCTGTCACTTCCCACCACACAGCTGTTGGATGGCTGTACCATGGTCTGCTCTTGGTCTGCGTTTGTACAAATGAAATGCAAATGGTTTTTCCGAAGTATGGAAGGGTCTTCTTTAAAACTCTGGACCTTCTGATGAATGAATGGTTATATGAGGCCAGTTGCAGTTGCAAATGAGAACCCACATGTCTAATGCTTGTGGCAGCTGAGGACACGCTTGCCATGGCTATGCACGAATGCAGGACGTGCCCCTTCTGACAGAGGAGATGGCCTGTAAAGGTCACTGTAAATGTGCTCAGTTCCAGTAAGCTGAGGTGTTTTTCTCCTATTAGCAGGATGTTAAGTTTCCATTGGAGAATGGCTGGTGCTGTGTGACTTACTTAGAACAATTCCTTCGTGCATCCCTGTAATTGATTTCTGATTTGTGTGTCTGCTTTGTTTCAAAATTAGCCTTGTGTGCCTGAATGGGAGACACTGATTTTCAATGTATTCATTTGCAGTCCCATCCACCAGAGGACGAAGATACAGATGTCATGTTAGGGCAGAGGCCGAAAAATCCAATACATAATATCCCTTCTACACTGGATAAACAAACCAATTGGAGTAAAGCACTACCTCTCCCAACTCCAGAGGAGAAAATGAAACAAGATGCCCAAGTGATTTCTTCTTGCATTATCCCCATCAATGTCACTGGTACAAATCTCTTCTATTTCTTTTTGTATTTATTGCATGGTTCAAGGGAGGTCAAGTACTTATTTTGTTTAATTTATTTGAAGTCACGGGATTGTGCAGTCTGGGGGCAAAGACCCTAGCTTTAGTTTCTGAAAGACAGTGGGCTAAATTCATCCCTTATGCGTGACTGCTGGAGTCGCCGAAGCTGCATCTAGGATTAAATTGGCCCATATTTTCAGAGTCATGTTATATGGTGTAACATAACCCTAGTTCCCTGTATAAACAATGTACTTTTGTTGTGTATATAACCTACAATCTGTATTAACAAAGACTTCAAATAACTTTTTGAATGTAGCTGACTGAAATAATGCAGAAAGACACCAAAATTAATCATATGATTATCATGTGTAGCAGGAGAAGAGAAACTAGAGAATGTAGGCTACTATTTGCAGTGCTTTAAACATGCAAGGCATGAATGTGTAGCATGCAAACCATCGCTCTGAGATCTCTTTACATGCAGCTATGCTGAAGGTATAGTAATGGCATTTTCTTTTATTTCTGTAACATTTGGATATATTTGACTAGATTTATTTGAAGAACTTGTTTATAGAAGCAGCAGGTATATCACTTACTAAATGTGATAGATGACTTATTTCCAGAATCAAAAATCAGGCTGTTTTTCTCTTTCTCTTTTTCTCTTTCTTTCCTTCCAGAGGGCTATGGTAAACATAAAGTTGATCTAGTTTTCCTCAATAATATTTTCAAGTACCAAGTTTTGATTAACTTAAGAGCATAAAGTGGGCTAACTTCCACAGTTATAGACTTCAATGTAAACAATCAGGAAAAAAGCAGGGGGCTTTCAGTTAACCTTCATTCTCAAGAGAAAATATTTGTATTTAATTCTATTTTCCCCATAACTGGGGAGTTGGGGTAAGGTCACAGCCCCTCACTTCCCATTTTTCTTCCCCATGTCTATCAGTGGTGCACAAACCTTCCTGCAAGACAGGCTGTAGGATTCACCGTGGTGCTGGAGAGGGTTGTATGCTCACAGTCCAGCTTCAGCTCACAAACAAGGCTTTTGGGCTTACAGTATCACAGTGACAAGTCCCCATCCGCTCCATCGTCAGCTGCATGAATCCTCCCGGTGACAGCAACACAGTCCCAATTCCCCTCCGTCCTGGCAGAGGTGACACTGCACAGTGCCACCAGCTCTGCCTCCCTGTGGAGGTGGCAGCCAGGAGTGGGTGTCCCTTTCTCCGGGACAGTGCTCTGGCCACAGGAGGACAGGCAGCTGGCTGGCAGAACTGCCTGCATACACCCTGCTGGGCTGCAAGTCGGGAGCCAGCTGCTCAAGGTCGCAGGTTGGGCACTGCCCCTGGAAATCCCCATGGAATGTCACAGATAGTTTGGCATATTTCCACGAGGTAAAGCTGGTGATAAAATGATGCTCCTTCTAGTTTCAATATAGGACCCTAACCAGTGCAGGCTTTCTAACAGGGCTAATGTCACCTAATGCAGCCAGAGGACAGTTAGGTCCGGGACCAATGTTAACTTTTCCAGTAATAGCCATTTTTGCCTAGACTCCACCTGCCATACATTGGAACCAAATTTCCACTGATCAGTTTTACAGATCAAGAATGGTATGTAATCTTCTGGATGTTTATGTGTATCATTCTCATTAGCACTAATGGGAATAATTTGTATGCGTCACGGGGAAGAAATACCCTCTTCCACTTTCCTCTTGGAGATGACCCCCGTGCATCTGGCACACAGAGCATGTTCGGCTAACTCACAGTTGCTGGAAAACCAGCAATGATGCTGATTGATTTTTTGTTTCAAAGAGTTTGCTTTTAGTTCTCTGTTTTTGTTTTTTAAGCTTCTCCCAACCCTGAGAAATGTTCACTTTTTTGAAAATGATTGTTGTTGGAGTTTATGGCACTTTTGTTCCATATTAAAGAAAGTTCTTCCTCTGCTTATTCCAGGGGCATTGGTGGTTACAGGACATCTGTCTGAAGCCTCTATTTCACTGTAGTAGATTTCAAGAAGAACTTTTACAAGAAAGTTACTTTTTAATGTTTTACATTGTTATGTAATGTAATATGTATGTGTATGTCTGTGTATAATTATGTTTTCTATAATTATACGCTATTAAAATAGAGCTTCTTATCAGGATTTTTTTTCCTTTTGTTTGGTTTAGTTTGTTCGTTTTTCTTAAGATTACAAACCACTGTACCAGCAATCCTTATGTTAGTGTTTCTATGGACCTGGCACATTTTTTTCAACCTGTCCCATGTCAACTTTAGAGAGCATGAGTGAGTGTACAGTTGTGCAAAAAACCAGCGCAGATGGGCACTGGCCTTCTGGTCGGCCTCTTTTTAACTCTTTTTTGACTACATAGTATAAAATCAAACTGAAAGACATTTCCCTGTGCTAATGCTATGGAAACACAAAGAAAAGAAGGAATTCTCACCTATTCTGTATGAAGGCGGTCATAAACAAATGTACTCAAGAACTTGTGCTTCTAAATGTAAACTGAGGGTCTTGATTGCGTGACCTGAGCAGACTCCCACCGTGTGCTGCACACATGGGAAAATCAGACCACTTCCTGATGTATGCAAATAAATAGCAACTCCCCGTTAATGTCACTCTTGGTCATGTGTCATTGTCATAGAGAATGCTCTCTAAACTTGCATGGTGACTTGGCCCCATTTTAGATGTCTCCTTCCTTTTTTAAATGTTAGCTCCCTTGGCATATTGGTCTCCTAAGAAGCACCCAACTACTGCAATATGGCATTATAACCTTAAAATGTTTTCTTACGCTTAGTTGCTTAAAATAAGTCAGGCTACAGCTGAACAGATAATGCTTTGCAGACAAGTTATTGTCACTGTCCCTATGACAGATGGATAAATAGCTATAAGAAAGATGCCCTGCTACCAAGAGCTCTCTATTTGCCTTCCTGATTGTCTTTCCTTTTTCTGTTCTTTTTCTTTTCATGCCTTCTGTTATTTTTGGCAGACCAGGCTGCTGAGGGGGAGCTGGAATTAGATGTAAAACTGTGATATACTGTGATATAATTTACATAAGAGCTACATAAGGGCTTCCTTATGTTTATTCACAGGCTTAATCCAAGCTCACATACCTCCACTGTGTTCCAGCCATGAAAATTTGTTTACTATTTCTAAAGGCTAATGAGACCTATTTATGGGTTGCAGGAGTTGGTTTTGACAGAGAGGCTAGTATACGCTGCTCTCTTGTTCATTCACAATCTGTACTACAGCGGAGACGAAAGTTGAGGAGGAGGAAAACCATCTCTGGCATCCCCAGAAGAGTGCAACAGGAAATAGGTGTAGTATAAATACAAATCTTCCATAGATAGCTTTCTAACCAACTTAAATTGCAGGGATATGAGCTGGTAGTTAGCCTTTCAGAGAAACGAAACCTTGAAAGTGTAAATGCTTGTGGAGTTTAGGAATGACATGTTTTGTTCTTTTGATTTATTACAGTGAGCAAAGCTATATTACTCCATATGGCCTTGAAGGACTGGGGGCCTTACTGAGTAATATAGATGTATGTGTTCAGCTCTTATTGTGTAAATGTTAATCAGTTCTTTTTTTCTTTTTCATTTTATTTCTGTTATGAACCCATAGTTATGTGCATAAAAAGTAACTAGATTAAGTGAAAGTTTTTTCTTGCGTCAGGGGAGCTTAAGGTAAAGAACTGACAGATGTTACTCCACAAAGTGATGATGAGTTGTCACAACAGCTGGATAACTTAGATGAGTGGTTGAATATCCACCATAGATACAGCTGCTGGTACCCTACGGGAGCTTTGCTAAACCTTATTTTTATTTATCACACCTCAACTCCTTCCTGTTATTCTTTATCACCAAGAATATTTGCCTTAAATCTACCAAATTACCTCACTTTTTGTCAAGGTAAATTAGGAGCAGCTCTGTTGGGGGCAAATTCAGTGTGAAATTCTTATTAACTCAAAGCGAAACTATTACTTGTTATTTCTTAATGTTCATCTGCACCTGAACATGGCTCTGGTGTTTCAGTCCATTGCCACGAAACTTGACTGGAAGCAGAAGAAATGTGCTTATCATAGGGAATAAGCAATCAGAGAACCTTTGAAAGATCTTTTTGTCTTGCAAATATTCTTGATAGTAAAGAAGCAGATAATGGAAATTCTGAACAGAGAGGTAGGCAAAACAGAATTACTTTTAGAAGCTTGTGGAGTGTTTTGTCCAGCAGACACTCCTGAAAACTGTCTTTAAGTAGCTGAAATAGAGTCATAAAAACTGAAAACTTAGTATTTGTCTTAATATTTACCACAGCAAGCTCAGCTCCACATTGAGAACGCACTGCAGAAGTCATGTTGCAGAACTAGGAGAATTTCCCTACCTCACCGGCAGGAGGTCTGCCTTATAAATTCTTTAGAGCAAACTTAAATTTGGTCCAATGCTTAGAAAGATTAAAAAATAGAGAATACAGCAGATAATGCTTCTTGGGTTGCTCCGCGGGTTGTCTCGTGCCAGGAAATGTGGAGCTCTCTCCCACTCACCCAGCTTTCCATGTGTCCTAGATTCAGACGAGTCGCCAGTGGCGAGAGAGCGCAATGTGATTGTGCACACAAACCCGGAATTCTCTGGCTCCAGCAACAGGAGGTTGGGGACCAGGGACTCGGAGTGCCAGACGGAAGAAATCCTGATAGCTGCTCCCTCTCGGCGACGGATCCGTGCCCAGCGGGGGCAGAGCGTTGTCGCCTCCCTCTCCCACTCTGCTGGTAACATCTTGGTGCTGGCGGACAACGGGGATGCGGTCTTTGCTGCTGCTGTGAGCAACCGCATCCGCTCACGGAGCCTTCCCCGCGAGGGCGCCCGGGCCAGCGAGGGCCATCAAGATGCCACCACCAAGAGTGCAGGGTACGAAGCAGAGCACTTCCTAGCTGGTCAGGAGAGGATCACAAAAAAGGGGAAGGAGATCTTGAGCAAGCAGGGTTCACAGGAGTGCCAGCCCATTGGTTTAACTTGTCCTCAGCACCTGCATAGCCCTGAACACAGCATTGGCGAGAGGGGGAGATCACGGCTGTCAAGGATGGTCGATTCAGGTAGCTGTGAAATTTCATCCAACTCGGACACCTTCGGGAGCCCAATTCACTCCATCTCCGCAGCGGGAGTCCTGCTTAGCAGCCATATGGACCAGAAAGATGACCATCAGTCCTCCAGTGGCAACTGGAGCGGGAGCAGCTCAACGTGTCCCTCCCAGACATCTGAAACCATTCCTCCCGCTGCCTCTCCTCCGCTAACAGGCTCTTCACACTGTGACTCCGAGCTGTCGCTCAATACCGCTCCCAATGCCAATGAGGACTCCAATGTCTTCATCACAGAGCAGTTTGGTGACCACACTGACAGGGTCAGGGGCCACAGGGCAAGCTCCTTCACGTCCACTGTGGCGGACTTACTGGATGACCCCAACAACAGCAACACAAGCGACAGTGAGTGGAACTACCTGCACCATCACCATGACGCTTCCTGTCGTCAGGATTTCAGCCCTGAGCGCCCTAAGGCGGACAGCCTGGGATGTCCCAGCTTTACGAGCATGGCCACCTATGACAGCTTCCTCGAAAAGACCCCCTCTGACAAGGCAGACACTAGCTCTCACTTTTCTGTGGATACTGAAGGATACTATACCTCCATGCACTTTGACTGCGGTCTGAAGGGTAATAAAAGCTATATTTGCAACTATGCAGCCCCAGGCTCTGAGAGTGGCCAGACCGGGAGCATGACTTCCAGCCTAGCTGACTGTGCCTGGCAGGAGTGTGTGAGCCACAGGAGGCAGGCACGGCAGAGCATCTCACTGAAGAAACCAAAGGCAAAGCCAGCCCCACCAAAACGCAGCTCATCTTTGAGGAAATCAGAGAGCAGCACCGACCTTCCTGACAAGAAAGAACCAAAGATCGGTGGTGGGCAGCATGTCTCTCACACTGCCAGGGAGATGAAGCTGCCCCTTGAGTTTTCAAACACACCTTCCCGAGTGGAAGGCCCCAACCTGCCAGCCAAGCAGGAGCTTCCATGGGCAAACCAGGGTGATGGTGGGTTAAAGGACACTCCGTTCGACACCGCCGATATCCCCTCCTTTAAAGATGAAGGTGCTGAACAACCTCACTATGCAGACCTCTGGCTTCTGAACGACTTGAAATCCAGCGATCCTTATAGGTCCTTGTCCAATTCAAGCACTGCTACGGGTACTACAGTCATAGAGTGCATCAAGTCACCAGAGAGCTCTGAATCCCAGACGTCTCAGTCTGGGTCACGAGCTACAACCCCATCCCTCCCTTCTGTTGATAATGAGTTTAAGCTGGCCTCCCCAGAGAAGTTGGCAGGGTTAGCCTCGCCCTCCAGTGGGTACTCCAGCCAGTCAGAGACACCCACCTCTTCTTTTCCGACAGCTTTCTTTTCGGGACCGTTGTCTCCAGGGGGGAGCAAGAGGAAGCCAAAAGTACCAGAGAGGAAGTCATCGCTGCAGCAGCCACTCTCAAAAGACGGCACCGCCTCAGTGAGCAAAGACCTCGAACTTCCGATTATACCTCCTACTCACCTCGACCTAAGTGCTCTTCACAATGTCTTGAGCAAGCCCTTCGCTCACAGGCACCAGCTGCATACCTTTAGCCACAGCAAGCAGAGCGCGGTCGGGGAAGCCCTGCAGCCCAGCCCTCCCTCTGCCCTCGCCATCACACCCTCTGTTCTCAAGTCTGTCCATCTCCGGGCAGTCAACAAGCCTGAAGGAGTGAAACATAAAGGCAGTACCCCAGACCTGCTCTGCATACAGGAGACCACTTTGATGGCAACCGATGTCTCTCCAGGCAAAATGAGGCCGCTCTTAGCTAAGAAACCAGTATCACGCCAGTACTCTACAGATGAGGCCATAATGCTGTACATTGACACTTCCCCAGCAGAAGCAGGCCCTGGAAAGCCACCTTTAGAGAAAAGCTCCTCTTTTGGCGGGCAGAATAGCTGTGAGCGAGAAGCTGTAACTTCAGCAAGCATGGGTCTGGTTGAAATCAAACCTGGGAAGGACCAAACACACTTGGCCGCTGAACATTTACCAGAAAGCTCTCTGAATCAGACATGTGCCGTCCCTGTGGATGGCTTTCAGAAGGACTCAGCTGTCCCCACAAGTGATGATGAAGCAAAGAAACCTGTCCAGGAAGCAGAAACAGTGCATGATCTTCAGCAAGTGCAGGCTCAGCAAGAGCTCTCCGCAGGTAGCGAGGGGAAGGTGGAAGCTGGGCCTGTGTGTGAAAGCCCAGCTCAGGCTGAGGGACCGGCCATCACCTATCAGTTAAAGCACCAACCCGATGTAAGCCACCATGTGCCTGGGACTATCAGCTATGAAGCAGAGATGGCAGCAGTGGATTCACTCAGCGAAGAGGGCTGCAAGCAAGAAAACGATATCACATCAGGTATCCCAACCAAAAGTGCCTCTGATGACAGCAGGGCAGACGAGACAGTGGGCGGCGCAGACGAGCCTTCGCTGAAAGGTCAGTTGGGAACTCTTTCTGTGTCATACCAAATCAGGTAGCTTTGGATGCGATGGCAGTGGAGTGACAGAGCAGAGTGGCACATCAGCTTCCTTCTGTGGGTTTAAGCATAGAGCCCCCTACGTCTGTTAGCTGGCCAGCCAGCCCAAAGCTATTTACACTTTCCCAAACTATTCACACTGTATTTCTGATATTTATTTCCTCCCTTGTACTGCATTTCAGCTGAAAAGATAAAAGGGAGAAGCACTGGCCCTGGGTATAGAAGAGTCTTATTATCACAGCTATGCTGTAAATGGGAGATCCTGTGTTCAGTGTCCCTTTTATGGGCTTCAATATGGAACAACTTTTAGATTAGAGGGTGAAGGCTGTAAGGTGGTATTGCCTACTTGGTTGTGAGCAGAGCTGGTGCCTCCAACTGGCGGTGCTCTTGCAAAGCGCCGTGGAGTCCGACTCATAACATGACTTCTCTCCTTTTTAAGAGTCTTCTCCAAGTGATGAGTCCATCATGTCTCCACTGAGCGAGGAGTCACAGGCTGACACTGAGGATGTCTTTGTGTCTCCAAACAAACCCCGCACTACTGAGGATCTGTTTGCAGTTATTCACAGGTGACCTAACCTTGCGGCAATGGGAAATGGTAACATGCCTCCCTGCACAGTTGTCCACTAACAATAGCTGCAGGATGGTTATTCTACGTTTAAGTCTTGTCCTCAAACTACGCTCTTTAGTTAACTCAGTTTAGTTTTCTAAAAGGCAGCTTTAAAACATACTTTATTATGGCCTGGAGTGCAGTCTGAGTATCTTCATGGCATGCGTGGGATACTTTACAGATAAAAACATCAGGCTGTTCTTTCTAACCAACATACATGTCTTCAAAGAAAACTACCTGCAGTGGTTCCTGTCTTCTGCCTGCCAGTCTACCAGCTCTATTCTGGTGAATGAGTTGCTGCAGGGAGAAGGATGAGAAGGCATCTCTTCAATTTTAGAGCGTTTTGTAGTCAGCTGAAATTTGGGATCACAATTGAAATTAAAGTTTTCTGCTACTGAATAGATTATGCTGAGTATTATTATTACCTAAGATTCTGTATGTTGTTGTCTTTACAAAGAGCTGGTTGTGCATACATTGTTCTGGAAGAGCTGGGAAATGTTGAGAGGGACTCTGTAGCTCAGTGCCATGAGTCACTGATAGCCTCCAGTATTTGACAGAGAGATTAAGAGAACTCTGGCTAATATGAAAGCACCTCTAAAACTCCAAAACAGCGCTAAGCATTATACTACAAAAATAACATATGAAAGAGTTTTCCTTTGTGTTTTTACAGATCAAAAAGGAAAGTTCTTGGGAGAAAGGATTCTGGAGACCTTTCTGTAAGAAATAGATTGAGAGCTTCGTCTGTGACCAGCAGCCAGCCTCCCACCAGCAGCACACTGCCCACCAGCAACATGCCACCAGCCAGCAGCGTGGGCACTCCCATTAGCAGTCAGAGATCCCCCGGGCTTATATACAGGAATGCCAAAAAGTCCAATACATCCAATGAGGAGTTTAAGCTACTGCTCCTTAAAAAGGGCAGCCGATCTGATTCCAGCTACAGGATGTCTGCCACAGAAATTCTGAAAAGTCCTATTTTGCCCAAGTCTCCTGGAGAGCTGACAGCAGATGCCCTTCAAAGCATGGAAGAGTCTCCTCCCACAACGAGCCCTGACGCATTATCCCCGCTCTCCCCCTGCTCCCCCAGGGTCAACACAGAAGGATTCTCCTCCAAGAACTTCCCCATGTCAGCATCCTCACGGGTGGGGCGGTCACGAGCACCACCAGCAGCCAGCAGCAGCCGGTACAGCGTGCGCTGCAGGCTGTACAACACTCCCATGCAGGCCATCTCCGAAGGGGAGACCGAGAACTCGGACGGCAGCCCCCACGACGATCGGTCTTCTCAGAGCTCTACATAGGCTGTGTGGGTGCCAGGGCCAGGCTGCCAACACCGCTCAAGCTCTGTAAGGATGTCAACATAAGAGGCCAATGCTGTAGCAATCAAAAAAAAAGGAAAAAAAAGAGGAAAAAGAAAGCAATCGCAGGGCAATATCAATGCTGAGATATGTTTGTGTTCGGAAGACGCTGGGGAAACAAAAGGACTACAGCTGTAGCTATTTATTACATTACATTTTCTAAAAGGATGAAGATACGCTATGTCTGTTCTGTTTTCTTTTGGCTTCATTTGGTTTATCCCACTCTCATTTCCATTGTCACTGTAGATTTCAAGGCTATACACTTTCCATAGAGTTAAAGGTGACTTTGGGTGGGTTTTTTTTCCCAGAAGCTGCCCATCTAGAAACAAATCCCTCACTGCAGTGCTTCCCTAGGGAGAAAAAAAAAAAGAAAATGCTCTTGAGAATTGGTATTTTTCTACACTAAAATGAGCTGAAACAAAATTTAGAAGAAATTAACAAAACATATGTAAATATCATATTTTTGATAAAAATTTGTAAATAGAATTATCAAAAAGTGGACGTGGCAAACGATTTACTGCATAACAACTTTGTTTATAGAAGACAAACAAATTTAATTGTAATAACTGTATTCTGTGAATACCATTTTCATATCAAACATAAAACATGGCCACCAATAACCACTTTCAGTGTGACAGGCCTGAAGGATGACATTGAGCAGTTGAAAGCGGGAATTTTCCGCCTTAGTTAAGGAAATGGAAAGGCTGACTGTGAGGGGATTTAAGAAACCATTTGTCTTTCTAAGGCAGCTCCAAAGAAGCTAACTAGAAAGCACAGCTGGGAGGGTTACCATGAGGATTGGTGGGGAAGATGAGTGTGTTTCTGACAGAACAAAGCTGGGTCTGATGCAAAGCCCCAAAGGGTCCCATCCCACAGCCTCCCCTAGGCCTTTATTCTTGCAGGTATTGCTTCAGAGAGGATAGATGTGAGAGGAAACAGTACTTAACTTTCATATTCCTATTAGGCTATTGGGATACATAACACAGTCATAACCTGGTACCTATAATCTTTAAACACAATTAGTTTCTGGTTCGTAAAGGAAACAAATAAATTATAAGCATGCAAGAAGCGCTTTCGATTTATCAGTAAATATCTGCAATGAGTTTTCAGTGAAGCTTTCTCTTTGTGCTGATGAGATTCATGCTACCTAAATATTTACAAAAATGACACTGTGAAAACGTAGCTGGGAAATAGGTATGTGTATGCATTATTTATATTCATTGCTGAGCTGGGAAGGGGAAAGCTCCAGTTCATTGTGCCAGCCACGTACAGTAGGGATCTTGTCTGGGTTTTCCAGAAACACAGAACAGGGTGGGGGACTAGGGTGGGGTGGGAAAGGAGACAAATCAAAGTAGCTGCTTTGATACAAATGAAGGCAGGGAGATAAAAGCTGAGTTACTTGAAGTTACTTGAACATTCTCATCTTAAAACTGCAAGAACCTGTGAGTTGCTTTATACTTTTAATTTTTAAACAGAATAAAACCAACAGGCCTGATTCCCCTTTGGGCTGCCACAATTTCCATTGATGTAGCCCCATCTGTGCTACTTAGAGGATAAGGCCCTCTTTATCCAAAACTGATGCAGTTGGTGTTGGTTGCTGTAGGATATGATTAGGAATAGAGGAAACGTTAGTGCAGAGAAAATAGTGAAGGAGGAATGGGGTGTGCAGTAGGACAGGTCAAATAGGATGGAAGAAAGAGCATTCTTTGGTATAAAGAAATCAGCTAAAAGCTGGCTTTAAGCATAAGTAAAGGACTGGGAGGCGGGATGCGTGAATTCACTTTTTACTTTTTTTTTTTTCTTTAATCATGTAATGCATAAGGCTGAGAGTTATTAAAAGAAGGCAGATCATGTTTAAAAGAGGAAGGTTCTACCTAAAAGTGTTACAATTTTACGGAGTCAAAGCAAATCAGAACAGTTAAACAGATCCAAAATGTTATTCCCCATAAGGTTCATATCTGATTTTGTCTAGTGCTTACAGAGTTTCCTACTGTCCTCCTGTGTAGCCTGGTTGCATTCAGTTGATGAGGTGGAGTCACTGTGTATGTGATAGGTGTTTTGGGATGAGGGTTGGTCCATCAGTTGAAGGGCTGCAAAATCATCTAAAATAGTTTTTTAAAATGTAATGGGAGAAAAGTTTTGGAA
Source organism: Callaeas wilsoni (assembly GCA_013398955.1). NCBI lineage: Eukaryota > Metazoa > Chordata > Aves > Passeriformes > Callaeidae > Callaeas > Callaeas wilsoni. The sequence goes on from VWPU01008627.1 coordinate 97,460, forward strand.
ACAAAAGGCTAATCATATTAGTAGCTTAGGTAGGAAAATAAGTCTGAATACAAGTGAAGTGAATGAATGAGAATGTTGTAAGAGGAAATATGTAGCATATAACAAACCACCTTCTCGAGAGTATGAGAAAAGGAAGTTTAGATAATGGGCAGAAAATCTTCAGTAATTTTCCACAAAAATTTTACCAGGAACACTTTTACAAAATGTTTAATAGTCCTGAGTTAAACAGTCATTCAAAACAGTAAAGAGAATACAGCTGAATTGACTTTGATGATACAGCTTTTCATTACCAATCAATAATTTCATAGACATCCTAAATAAACATATATACATTAGGGGTTTTTTTTCCAGAATGATGAGGCAATCCTTTGCATACAAAACAAACACAGAACAATCCCATTAGAGTATAGTCTCCTTTTGCTTAATTTTCTAGTTTATATTTAGCAGACTGAAACCCAAATAGAGAGATTCTAAATCCTCTATGAAGAAAAGAGTTCAGAACAAATGTGGGAGTCAGAGGAAGACAAATGGCAGGGATCCCTGTAGCATTGCAAGCGTGCCATTAAGGCACCAGAGGACAGGCTGTAAAGCGAAGAGAACATCACTCATCTCTTGAGACAGGGTACAGTACGTGCATCAGGTAACTGCTGAACCGTCATTTCAACCTACTGTTCTGTTGCTTGCACTGATGTTATGAAAATGATTTCTTAAGTTATACAGCTGTGTTCTGAAAAATAACATTTTCCCCTTTTCTTCTTTGTTTCTTTCTTTTCTTTTTTTTTTTTTTTTTTTTTTTTTTTTTTTTTTTTTTTTTTTTTTTTTTTTTGGTTTTGGTTTGTTTTTTTGTATTGTTTTGATGGGGGGATGTTTTTTTTATAAAATATTTTTTTTTTTTTTTTTTTTTTTTTTTTTTTTTTTTTTTTGCCTTTCTCTTGTTGTTGTTGTTGTGGCAGCATAGAGGGCATGGGATAGTTGTAGCAAATAAAGCATATGTTTGCTTTTGCCAAAGGTCAGTGATTGAGTGCATTTGCTGCAATGGTGGCAGATAGAGAAATACTGTAGGTTATGACTTAAAGAATTAAAAAAAAAAAAATTAAGAAGGTTACAGTGTAACTATTTTGGTACTAGCACCAGTTCATGCTGGCAGAAAAGACAATGGTTTATGGACTTGCATCCATTTTGTATTTTTGTAATATTTGTAAATACGAACTTTTTAAATTGTTGCAAATATGGTTTCTTTTGTAAAATGTTTTCAAAGTTTACATTAAATCCAAGCCTTTGTATATTTTAGAGCTGTGCAACACTTTAAGTCTTGTATTTATTTTTAGTAAAAACGGTGACAGTTTCATTGTGAACCCCTCTCAAAAAATGTGTTGGAAAAGTTTGATTACCTAGAAAGTGTGTATAGAAACTGCAAATAAACGTGACTGCAATTAAATCACACGTTCTCTTTACTTTCTTGTAATGAGATGTGAAGTCTAATCTACAGACTACAAGTATGCTATTTCCCAAGGTCACCCTCAGCACATTACACATTTCAAACCTATTTAATCCTGCTTTCTCTTCAACTGAATTTTTTTCATAAATTGAGTAATGGAAAATGCCTATCCAAAATGCCACTGACTTTAAGTGCCCACTGGTACAACTCTGCCAGAATCTAGTAACTGCTGAATTCGCCCCATGGCTTTTACAGGTAAGAAAACGCTAAGAGAAAAAAAGCTGGGATGAAAAATGGTGGAGAGACCACTACTTTATCTTCATCTGGAAAAGGAAACAAATTGCAACACTTCAGACTCAAGACAGAGAGAATCCAGGGACTGGATCTTAGCAGATAAAGCAAGCCTTGGGCAAAAGGGAGGCCACAGATCACGAACACAAACTTTGAAGAGCAAACACTACTTCATTTTTAAATGGTTCAATTATCAGGAGATTGAGATGTCAGGACATGGAAGCTAAGTGTTTAAACTCTTTGAAAATGGAGATGAAAGTGCACATCATGAAACTGGTTTCAGCTGTCATCATGTAAGTAGCCTTGGAACACTGTACTTGGTGCTTAAAAAACGCATATGGAAAAAAGACTGAAATGTGCAGGTGTGGTGTTATAGAGAGCGTGAAAAGAGGAACTCTGGGGAATGCTGCTGGGCTATCTGCAATGATAGTTTGCAACAGTATGTGGATTGCCCCAATGATGTGGTACCCTTAGAGCAGTCTCCAAGTGTGATCAGTTGGCATAACATTTAACCAAATGGTCACGTAGTTAATGATTATGTAGATAATTTCCTGTTGTCTTGTGTGCCTTTCCCATCCCAAAACCACAAGTAAGCAAGATCTGTAGGAAAAGCTTAGCCCACAGGGGCAGACACAAGCTGGTTTTCATCTGCCCGCTGTACATCTGTATTTCTTCATGCTCAGTGGAAGAAAAGACTAAACATTAGACTACATAAAATATAGCCAGTGCTTTTTTATATATGCAAGGTGTCAGGTGCCAAGAGGGCGATCCTGGGCCACCTGGTCTGGGATAGCGACAAAATGTTGGATCCTAGAGGACAGTCGTGGACTGCCTACTCAGAGGTACATTTGGGATACCCTTGAGTTAAATTATGGTGAAACAATGCCGAACAATCCATCAAAAAGTTTTATTTATGGCAGCAAGTATTTAAATCTTACGATGGGTTTAACAGGCTGTGGCAGCAATGATTTAAATATTTCTGAACAGCACATGGCAACAGTGACTTCTGAACAGCCTGCGGATTTACCTTTTCAGGAGAGGATAAAAGGAAGAAGGAATCCACCATTGTGGATTCCATTGTAGTCTGTTTCAATATACTCTTACTCTTTTAATATTCATTAATCTCCAAAGGTAGGTACCACCAATCAATCATAGTACAGCCCAAGTGAAACTTGTTAAATACGTGGTTACAATTTCCTTGATCTTTTCAAGAACTATTGTCTTCCATTATGTTACAACAAATTTGTGCCCACAAATCATCCCATTCTTAGACCACCCTGACAGTAAAATGACTATTGTTGTCGCATTGGATAAACTTGAGTTTGAACAAGTAACTGAACCATCACTTCAGCACTTTTACTATGCTTTCTCCAACAGGCCATGCTACTGCTTCAGCCTCAACAAGACCTGAAACTACTTCCACCCTGACCAGCACATGTTGTTTTCTTTCTGGTTCCTTGAAAGGACTTGTATAATCTATTTGTCACGTCTCCCATAGAGCCTCGTTAGCTCTCAGATGAAGGGGGGGGCTTGTAGGGGGTGGTGATGAAGGCATGCACTCCACAGCTCACAAGTCACTAGTGGAGTGCGTCACGTGAGCCTGCCAGAGCCTGCTGAATCTGGTCCTTGCTTGCTTGAGGCTAGCTGCGCCCTTCCACCTACCAACTACCCAACTGACTGCCTCCGAGCCCTGCACTTAGTCTTGCTCCTAACCCTCGCCCTTGCCCTGTCTCGCCCGCTCTTCACTGACCCTTCTCATCCAGCCCCTGCTCCTGCTGCACCATCCCTGTGCACAGTCCCGCTCTCCTATCCAGCTGTTCCCACAGCTGTCTGCCTGCAATCCTGCTGAAGCCTGACACAATCCTACCATGATCCTACCCACTGCTCTACTGCCTTCTCCTGCCCGAGTGCCAACTCACTGAGCATCCTGCCCCTCACCAACATGGGAGACATGCTGCCTGCAGACCGTGGAAGTCGCACCTCTCCTTCTAAGAGCTGTGCAGACTCCCCCAGCTCACAGTACATGCAACATCGATGGCACATTGCAAAGTCTTGCTGGCAAATGCCCTGTCTCTCTCTCTTCTCTGTCTCTTCTCCTTTTCCTTCCTTCGTTTCTGCCTTCTCTATCCTCTTCTCTTAGAACTACTTACTTTCCCTCATTAATAAATGGTTCACAGATATAATATTGACCTTGTTTGCATCTAATGTCACCTTAGGCATTGGTTTAAAAGAATCCCTCACACTTCCCCATGGCGGACACTTAATGGTGTCAGCAGTGGGATCCTCTGGTGAAACATATTATGTCTGTTTTGAACCACTCAGTGCGGGGGCTAGAGAGAATCGGCAGAGTGTGCTGGACTGCATCGTTGTGTTGCGGTGTAAAGCAAAATCTAAACCAGGAAGAGGCAAAGCAGCTACCTGTGCTGTTCTAGGGGCTGCACTGGCTGCTGCTGTGGAAGAACGGGTGGCACAGGGCAGCTGAAAGACAATGGTAATCGAGTTCCTACAGGCACTGGTGCAATCCCTACAGATTTGAGTTGTGGGCTTGGAAGGGAGGCTAGAGAAACAAAAGGCAACTTACAACAAGTTTTACAAGAGGAATTAGTGAGGGGATCCAACATGCCAGTGGATGACGAAGCGTGCTCGGAAGATGGAGGAACCGAATCAGTCTCTCCCATTTATACATGGAAAGAGCTAGCAGATACACAGCTTCAGGTGGACACCATGCTCTGCGTGCACCCTGTACTAAAAACAGAATACATGTATGAAAATAACCAGGATCAAGTCCCCAACATTACTATAAGGAAGTGCCATTTATTGCCACTGAACTGGCAAAGTTAAAAAAGGATTTCAGTTACTGTGAGAATCACTCAGGGAATCTGAGACAGAGTAGCTGTGGAGAGTATCTCTGAGGGGGGGGACCAGTTCCTTTTAAGCAAAAAGGAAGCTGACAGATACTGGGGTCCTGCCATGTTCCTCACAACTAGGGACTGCCAAGTCCCCTGGTCATTAACCCAGAGGGAGGCTTATTAGGCCAGAGGGTTAAACACCCTAGAAAGTGGTGACCCACTGGCTATGGAGGGAAAAACTGACCAGCTGGTAGAAAGCATCCAAAAAGCAGCATGCATATAAATGATGCATGACTGCAAATTGATGCCCTGAAAGGGCACCTTTCAGACCCCATGATGGTGCTGGTGGACCCTGAAAGGATGACGCCATTGATTTAGAAGCTCCACAACTCCCTGAAACCAAGTGGCATTCAATTACCAGGAAAAATCCAGGCTTTAGTTCCTCTGGAGAGTCACTGCTGCTTTGGACAGACCTACAATCTCCTCTGCAGGGAGAAGAAGGCCAAGAAGGCCAAGTGTGGACTTGGGGAGAGGTTGCCCACGAATTAATAAACTGGGCAAAAGCACAGACCAGTTAAGTTGCCAGCCAGCAAACTCAAGACTCATGCGGTGAGACACACCTGAATTAGCCTGAGATTGTTACCTAGGATTCCCCCGTTTAAACCAGGGAAGATGGGACTGCTCCTTCACAAGACAGGTGCTAGGGTCGCAGGGTCAGCAGAAGGAAATCTCAAAAAGGCTAATGGATGGTGTCCCCACAGACAGGCTAGCAAAATTAGTGCTGGGATGGCCAAATAAGACGCCTGAAAAAGCAACTGCAGAGAAATGTGACATAAGCCTGAGTGCATCCCCCCCGACAGACCTAGGTGGAGACAAGAATGCACTGGAGCATGCCAAACGTGGAAACTAGAAGCCTCCTTCCACATAGATGAGAGGGGGGGTTGAGGCTGGAATACGCAACTCACCAACAACAGGCAAGGAGAAAACCTGAGAATGCGAGTTGATAAAGTTAGGATAGAAAATTATCATTTTAGGACTGAGGCCGACCACCATTGGGCTCTGCTTGCTGCAATGAAGCACAGAGAGAAACTGTTGCTGAAGGAATTGCAGGAAAAATATTCAGATAGACTGGAGGACTCTGAAATTAAAATGACGATAAGTCTCACTCCCTCCACTGAACATGGAAATTAATTAAAGTAAGGTACCCCAAGGAGACATCTCTCCTTTATTGTAGCAGAAGTAGCTAAAACAAGGTACCTCTCAAGGTGTGAGGAGTGGGACTTTGGAATTTACTTAAGTAAGGTGCCCCTGGAGAAGACCACTCCTGTGTTGCAGTGTGTTTGTTGAACTGTGTTTGCTGCAATACTGCTTGGAACTGCAAATGAAAAGTCTTTCGTCTGGACTATGGATCACCATTCTGATATTAAGTGCGGTTGTCGTAAATAAAATCATGGACTGGCTTTTGCATATGGGGATCCTAAAGTGACCAGGTTGGAGTTAATTAAGTTGTTTAAACAAAGTTGTTAATTAAGAGGTTCATTAGTTAACAAGGTACATGTTCTCCTATGACATTTATACAAATAAGAGTGTGTTAAATATGTTGTTTCATGTGTTAATGGAATGTTTAAATGTTCTTTTTAATGTAGTCCCAGAACCCTGTTGCTACCCTAAATATCCTGGTTTAAATGTTTTCTGAAGTTTTCTAAAGTTGTATACCCAATGTCCCCTTGGCTTAATGATTTCCCTGATGTGTGTGTTTAAAATTTAAGTTGAAGAAATTGTATTTATCTAAAAAGTGGTTTGTCTCCTATCCAAGGCAATGGCTCACATAACACCTCTTCGTAAAGGCAAAAACCCCTCACTCCTTCTACCAAGAGCTATTTTTAGTGACCGACAGTTAGCCTGCAGCTCAGCACCATGACAATCTGGAATTTTAATGAGGGTCTTGCCCGCCGCCTTTAGAGACAACAAGCCATTGGTGGGAAAGACTGACCTCCCCCGGATCAAGCCCCAGTCAGCCACCACCAAGGAGGTGGTCCGGGGAGCAGCCAGAGGGGTATAAAACCGGGTGTCTGGGCTGCAGAGCTGCCTTTTCTGCCTTCAACTAGCACGGCAGAAGCCCGGTGAGGTGGTGAACGGGTCCTAGCTCTTTCCAGAGCCAGAATTAACTAAATTTTGTCTGGGATTAGCGGAGACAAACCACCTTTCCACCAACTCCTCTGTTGGGTTTAAAACATTTTTGGTTAAAAGCGTCTTCGATCTCCGATCCCAGGTTTCATTATTTTTATTTTTTTAATCAGAGCTGAATTTTTTAAATTACTTTCTTAATTATTTTATGTTAATAAACCCTTCATTTTTCTTTAATTAAAATCAAAGTTTGTTTTTATAACAACTTTTTGGGGACTTGTCCTGGATCAATTTTTGCCCCAGTTTCCAGGGATTTTTGGATTTTTGTCTTTTTTTGTCATTCCTGGAAGTGGTAGACAACATCAAGCACGGAGGAGAGGCGACCATCCCCCGCAAGACTTGGGTAAGACCCGGAACCCTTATTAAGGGCACTTGGTTAGGGAAAAACCCTTTTTAGGGCACCTGGATTTTATTTTTTTTTTGTATACCCCCAAGTGGAATCTGCCTGTGTGTGTGTGTGAGTGTGGGAATTGGCCTTTCCCAGAGTGTGTGAGGGAGTGAGTGAGGCAGACTCAGCAAGCAAGGCCCCATAGCGAGAGGTCACTCCCAAGGAACCCAGGGAAGGCGGATGCAGGGCGGTGAGTGGCAGCAAGGGGTGGGGGATACTGGTTTGGGAGGGGTGCACGCAGCCCTTGTTGGTAGTGGGTTCCTAGCTCGGCTGGTTCCGGAGCCAGCAAGCTGTCTAGTTGATTTTTTTAATTGAGGAAGGCACTTGGTGTGAGTGACACGTGTTTGGTGGGTGGAGCTCAGCAGGAAGGGCTGTCAGCTGTGGGCTGGCAGTGTGAAAGGTGTGACAAAGATTTGATTTTAAGGTTATTTTAATTTTAGAATTTAAGTTGCCTTAATAGATTGTTTTGCTGTGGTTTGTCTTATATTTATTCTAATTCTTATATGCTATACAAGAAACTTAACAACTTTCTTTTATTATTGTAATTAGTGTTTATGCGTGATTGTGTATTAGTTATTTTATTGTGGTCAATTTTATCTAGTACATTCATTTGGACTATCTACTATAATATTTTACGTTGGTAGATTGTTTTAGTTATTTGTTTGGTTATATTTACTCCAATACCTAGATTGCATTTTGTGGTTGCGTTTCTCTCATTATGTTTATTATTGTTAATATAAAAAGGGTCAATACACTGGCAGGGAGGCTGCCATAGAACTGGCAGGTGGGGAGAGCTGCCATTTTAAGCGGGTTGTGAAGGATCTGCCATCTCAGTTGATTATTTGGGTGCAGCCATTTTGTTTTAATTCCACCAGGCCCACCATTTTAGAATTGTGTTATTAATATCTGTTTTACCTGGTAACCATTTTGGTTTGCAGTCTGGAAGGATGGACATTTTGTTTTGGTTTCTCTCACCACCATTTTGTCGATTTAAAATTCCTACAGTTGGGAGGCCATTTTTAATTTTCCCACAGTCCGCCATTTTGTTTGTTTTGATTTTAAAGGTAACCACTTGATTCCCACAGGTGGTTTTGCTGGGTGCTTCTGCTTCAGAGTAGACCTTCTGTATTTGCCTAATGGTCCTTGGTATACCTATCTTGGTTAACCTAACTTCTTAGAAGGCATAGGTTACTTGCTCGTTCCACCTATTTAAAGGAAAATGGGACAGGCAACTAGCCAGAAAGCACAATTAAAGAAACATAATATTCTCCCAGATAGCCCACTGGGGCTTATGTTAAAAAATGGGAGCAGAACCTATTAACAAAAGAAAAAGAACAATGGAAAATAATTAAATACTGTGTTTTCAAATGGCCAAAAAGAAAGATCCATAAGGATGGGTCTATGGGCCAAAACATGGACCTACTGAGGCTTGGATTTGTAAAGCACTATATTCATATGTGCATTACAAATCCAAGGTGGACTCAGAAGAATTAGAATACGCAGAGATTTGGCTTAAATATGTGCAAAAGGAAAAAGAAACAGAAAAACCAAATTCAATTTTACCAGTAAAAGAAAAACCAAAAGAAGCAAATAAAAGGAAGTTGGCTCAACCAAAATGGGATCCCCTAGACTCACTGCCTGAGTCGACTACCAACAATTTTATTGAAACCCCCATCGAGGGAGAAGGGCTCTCAAGTTCAGTTCACCCAACCCAAGAAGGGGATAGTGTTGACAATGATGCGCCATCTTCCTGCATACTTGATTTGCCTTCTTCTGGCACAGAAGGCCCTGCCTTCTCAACCAGAAGGAAGCAAAATATAGAAAGGAAGTGCTCTGCCTGCTCTGAATCCTCCAGAAACTCCAGGGTCTTTCCATTAAGGAAGTCCCTATGGCAAGTGCACACAGAGGAATAGGATACGTAAATGTTCCCCTAACATCATCAGAAGTGAGGGAATTCAAAAAACAGATGAAAAGTTTGCTCAATGATCCAGTGGGACTATCAGAGCAGGTAGACCAATTCTTAGGGCCAAATATTTATACATGGAAAGAACTGCATTCTATTATGCAGTCATTGTTCGCTCCCGAGGAGAGAACAATTAGAACCGCAGGCATAAATGTCTGGGAGAGAGAAAATCAAAACGGCCCTATTGGAGAAACTAAATTACCACTAACAGACCCAAATTGGAATCCAAATTCCGAAGAAGGTCACAGGAACATGGCGGATTACCACTCATTACTTATAAAAGGAATTAAAGAAGCTGTTCCCTGAATAAACAATATGAAAAAGGCTTTTAGTGGGGAACAGGAAAAGGATGAATCCCTGACGGCTTGGATGAACCGATTGAGAAACAACATCCGATTATTTTCTGGCATCGACTTGGACAGCGAAGGGGGACAAACCATGCTCAAGCTCCACTTTGTTTTGCACTCCTGGCCAGACATTAGGAGAAAATTGGAAAAATGGCCAGAGAGGGACCTTGACGACCTATTAGCAGAGGAACAGAGGGTCTATGTGAGGAGGGATGAGGAGAACCTAAAAACAAAAGTAAGGACCTTGACTGCAGCAAGGCAGCCACCTCCAGTCTCTCCTAGGAGAAGACCTGCAGAAGTCACCCAAACCACCCAGGATTTTAAGAGACCCATTTGTTTTTATTGTAAAGAAGAAGGGCATGTAAAATGGAACTGCCCTAAAAAGGCAAAAGACCAGGAGGCCCATCAGGTGGAGGGCCTACTTTTGGAAGACTAGAGGTGCCAAGGGTTCTATTTCCTGGGGCATAAACACCTCCAGAACCTTTGGTGAAGTTGAAAGTAGGACCCCAGGAACAGGTTTTGGACTTTCTAGTAGACAATGGGGCTGAAAGGACTTGTATTATACAAGAGCCTCAGGGCTGCTCTATATCATCAGAGACTCTAAGAATTACAGGAGCGAAAGAGGAGTCCTTCCCAGTTCCCCTCATCAAAAATGTCAAGGTCACCGGGAACAGACAAACCCAATGGACAAACTTATTACATCTACCCCAAGCAGGGAACAATTTACTAGGCAGGGACTTACAAGTACCATTAAAGATCAGAGTAATCCCACAAGGGGATCAGATGAAGGTTAAACTGTTCACCTTATCCCTTCAAGATGAAAACCTGATTGATCCCATCGTGTGGGCAAAGCTTGCTAATCGAGGAAAGTTGGACATTACACCAATAAAAACAGACTTACTTCCGGACTGCACCCCCATCAGGATACCTCAGTATCCCCTCACCAAAGAAAAACAAAGAGGATTAAAGCCAGTCATCGCAAACCTCATGGGAAGTGGGATACTGGAAGCCTGTAAGTCTCCCTTTAACACCCCCATACTGGCTGTGAGGAAGCCGGACAACACCTACCGGCTGGTACAGGATTTGTGAGAGGTCAACAAAAGGGTTCAGACAAGGTATCCCTTGGTTCAAAATCCATATACCTTGTTGAGCCAGGTACTACCAAACCATGTATGGTTTTCTGTCGTTGACCTCAAAGATGCATTTTGGTCATGCCCTTTGGATTCCTCTTGCAGGGACATCTTTGCCTTCACCTGGGAGGATCTGGACACTGGGAAGAGACAGCAACCGCGCTGGACGCGACTACCACAGGGGTATACAGAGTCTCCAACACTCTTCAGCCAAGCCCTGGAAGAAGTATTGGGTTCCTTCTCTCCACCAGCTGGAACAAAGGTAATCCAGTACGTAGATGACCTGCTTCTCTCTGGGGAGCAGGAGTCTACGGTATGATTTGGCACAATCCAGCTATTGAATTTTCTAGGAAGGAATGGATTGAGGGTTTCGAAAACGAAACTCCAATTTGTTCAACAAGAAGTAGAATACCTGGGACGCATAACTGGCCACAGGACTAGAAAATTGAGTCCCAAAAGAATTGTAGGTATACTAAATTTGTCACCACCAGTAACTAAGAAAGAAATCAGACAATTATTAGGCTTGATTGGATACTGCAGGCTGTGGATTGACAAATACACTCAGTCTACCAAATTCCTGTATGAAAAATTAGTCGAACTGGAGCCCATCAACTGGACCAAAGAAGATGATGGGAAATTGGGTGAATTAAAAACTAAATTAAGTAAGGCTCCGGTCTTATCCCTTCCTTCCCTAGAAAAACCTTTCAATTTATATGTCAACGTGGAGAAAGGAACAGCATACGGGGTCTTGACCCAAGAGTGGGCTGGGGCGCATAAGCCAGTGGCCTTTTTATCTAAGCTCTTAGACCCAGTGTCCCGGGGATGGCCAACATGCATCCAGTCCCTTGCAGCCGCTGCCACACTAGTGACAGAAAGCCAGAAACTCATTTTTGGGGGGAGACTTACAGTGCATACACCCCACGCTATAAAGACCATCCTCACCCAAAGAGCTGCTGAATGGCTGATCGATCCTTGGATGCTGAGATACGAAACCATCCTGATGTATACGGAAAACCTGACCTTAACTACCTCTTCATGCACAAACCCGGCACGATTTTTTTATGGAACCCCCTCTGAAACAGACATCACCCATAACTGCATTGACCTCATCAACCTGCAAACCAAAGTCCGTGAGGATTTGTTGGACTGCTCCCTGGAGGAAGGTGACATCTTATTCATAGACGGCTCATCCCAGTACATAGATGGTAAGCGCTACTCAGGTTACTCTGTGGTAGATGGAAGAAAAATGTGCATTGCAGAATGGGGAAGGCTACCTGCCACCTGGTCAGCCGAGGTGTGCGAGTTGTATGCCTTAGAGAGGGCTCTCCACAGATTAACCAGATTTATCGGTACCATCTATACCGATTCCAAATANATCTGGTAACCAGATTTACCATCTATACCGATTCCAAATATGCTTATGGGGTAGTCCACACCTTCGGAAAGATATGGGCAGAGTGGGGATTCCTGACCACAAACGGCAAAGATATCCTACATAAAGACCTGATTTTAAAATCTTGGAAGCCATAAAGCTTCCAAAGGAAATATCCATTGTACACATAAGGGGACACCAAACTGAGGCAACCAGAGAGGCTAGGGGTAATGCCCTGGCTGATCTGGCTGCCAAGGAAGCTGCCACTGAGGAGGCGGAAGTCAAAATGTTGATGTTAAACACCAGAGCGGAAGACCATTTACCTGTACCTAAATTTTCTGATCAGGAAAGACAAAAACTAGAGTCAATTGGAGCAAAAGAGGACTCATCCGGATTTTACATGATGGCTGCCAAATGCTAAACAAAGAATTGGCAAGAGAAATTTTGTGGAGCATCCACCGGACCCCTACTGGGGCTCCGAGGCTTTGGCAGACCACTTTCTTAGAACTTTCGGATGCCTGGGTGTACATGAATTGGCCAACCAAATTACCAAAAAGTGTGTAATTTGCCAAAAAGTAAATAGAAAAATAATGAGAAAAACGACTAGGGGAATTGGATTGTCAATTAGGCTTTTCCAAAATATCCAAATTGATTTCACAGAGATGCCCCCAGTTCAAAGATGGAAATACCTATTGGTAATTGCAGATCACCTTACCCATTGGGTTGAAGCTATTCCCACTGTCAATGCTACGGCTCAAACAGTGAGTAAAGTGATTCTGGAACAAATTATACCAAGATATGGGATAGTGAATAGAATTGATTCGGACAGAGGCACCCACTTCACCTGCCAAATTATCCAACAATTGGCACGACAATTAGGTATGGAATGGAAATTACATACACCCTGGCATCCCCAAAGTTCTGGGAGAGTGGAAAGGATGAATCAAACAATCAAGACTGCCTTAACCAAATTGATGTTAGAAACAAGGTGGTCGTGGCTGAAGTGTCTTCCTCTCGCCCTGCTTCGAGTCCACACACAACCTCGGGTGGACATAAATTGTTCTCCTTATGAAATGTTATTTGGATTACCATATCTTGCCACACAAAAAGAGATTGATGCCCGGGAACACGGTAACGAAAATGTGCAGATGTATGTACAATAGCTAAAAATTTGAAGGAGTTAAGGGAAAAAGGGTTGATACCCCAAAGTCCCCCTCTGGATTTCAACCTGCATAACATCGTGCCAGGGGATTGGGTATTAATAAAGGTCTGGAAGGAAAAGTCACTAACCCCCTCTTGAGAGGGTCCTTTCCAGGTACAACCGCAACCGAGGCTGCGGTCACAACTCAAGAAAGAGGGTGGACCCATGCCAAGAGGGTGAAAGGCTCTGTCCCCGCTCCTGTTGAGGAGGAAGAAGACCTGGAACCACTGAAAGATCCCAAGACCTGGTAACAGCAAACAAGTCCCATAGACTCTCCCCATATTTGCCTATCCAAGTTCAAGTTCCCCAGTTACCCTTCCCATTGATCTTAGTTTCCCCAAGTTATCCCCTGTTCACATTCAAAGTTTATTACATTTATTACAAGTTCTTGTTAAAGTTTAAAATTGTTGTTCCAATTAAAAAGAGTTAAGATTATATTGTTTCATTGTTAATATTGTTTCCTATTATTATTCTAGAGGGACAAGGGAGATCGCATTATTGTCTCTTCTACTTTGAGTAAAATTTTAAAGCTCCAGCTGTGAGCATAAAATTCCCTCTCTGTAACTGTCCTCTCCCATTCAAAATTTATAGGGCAAAAGAGAATTACTCATACAAGGCCAGGAACTAGTAGGACTTCCTGACGATTAGGTACACCCGGAGCAGCCTGAGGGGATTGAGCTAAGAAGAAGGACCAGAGTGGACAGGATATCAAACTGGAGCCCTAAGATAGCACCAAGTGAACCTAACACCATGCTGTGTATGCTCCTGCAGCTCTGGATCCTATGGTTCTCCCTCACCAACTCGGAGAAACACTGCAACGAATGCTATAAAACCGTGTACCAGTCAGAAGGGAACTCCTATAAAATAAAACACTCTTTCCGGGCACATACTTATTGTGAACCCTTTTTGCTACAACCTAACTACACTGAGTACATGTTCGGAAAAAGGTATAAAATATTGGATTGGCAAGAACACTGGTAATTTGACCCAGAAGTTAAAAGGGGAATGTCCCTCACAGGATGATTTGCTTTGCTTTAATTTCAAATATATAACCAAAAAGGAAGATTTAATAAAAAGAAAGCCCTATGAAACTGATCTAATTCAAGAAGTTGTAGTAGCCGAAAAAGAAAAATAAAAGGATAAAAGCCCATTGGATTCAAACAGAAATTTATTTATTGATTTAGCTGAAAGAATTGGTAAACAGCTAAATTTGACAAATTGCTGGGTATGTGGAGGGACTTTGGAGTCCGAAACCTGGCGTTAGCGAGGGGTCAGCATTGGACCCTTAGAAATAATTAAACTGGACTACCATCCCTCTATTACCCGGAAAGACAAGAGAAGAATGGCTACTAGGGAACCCAGTCATTGGAGAGGAGTGTATTTGGAGAAAAGGAAAGAGATTTACAAAAGAAATAGGAGAGACAATTTGCAAAAGATACCTGGTCACAGATGGACATAAACAATGGTGGATCCCTAAAGAACCTGAGACTTTTTGGTCAAAGGAGAAAATGAGAGGCAAAAACTGTATTTTCCAACCTGCCGAGCAACTATTCTGGTGCTGGGAAAACAAAGACAACCCCATACTCCGTCCTCCCACAGATTTCCAGGTACTGGACCTCAACCCAGACCACCCAGCCCAACTTCTGGGAAGCTCCCCATGAATTGTACTGGATCTGTGGAAGACAGCCTATCCTGTTTTGCCTTCGAACTGGCATGGGAGCTGCATCCTGGGAGCCATCCAACATTTTTTCTGCTGGCCGAGGATGCTGGAAACAATCTGGGTATACCCCTCTATGATGAACTTCACAGAACCAAAAGATATGTAATAGGGGGAGTCCAGAGGTGGGGTAAAGAGGAATGGCCACCAGAAAGAATTCTGGAGACTTATGGACCTGCCACTTGGGCACAGGATGGAAGCTGGGGGTACAGAACCCCCATTTACATGTTAAATCGGCCTGCAGGCCTTGATTGAGGTCCTCACCAACCAAACTGCATCGGCCATCGAACTTTTAAACACCCAGCAAACCCAAACACAGGCAGCTGTTTATCAGAACTATTTGGCCCTGGACTACCTCCTGGCAGAGGAAGGTGGAGTTTGTGGGAAATTTAATACATCTGACTGCTGTTTACATATAGATGATCATGAGGAAGCTATTATAAAAATTACTCAGGACATCAGAAAGCTCGCCCATGTCTCCAAGCCGGAAATACATCTTCCTCCTTTGATAAGAATTAGACACTTCAAAATTGTGTCTCTTGCACCATACAAGGGAAACAGCTGTAATTGTTAATTAAAAACATTTTAAAAATATTAAGGAGTATTAGAGAGTCAGAAAGGGAGATAGACTGGTGGAACCAAGGTCTGACTTCCCTGAGACAGTAGCAACCACCACAAATAATTAAAGATCAAGGGGAGCCCCTATCCATTCCCCATCAAGGAGAAGGTAGCAGTTGTAAAGAAAGGAGCAAGAGAGGGTGGTCTATGCTTGGTGTAGCAAGCAACACTCTTTTTCTCCCACCTCATCCCCCCCGGTCCCTCTGCACAAGAGGTATGAGGTTTTGCACAAGGAAAGCCAAGCAAAAGATGAAGAGAATAAAGGTCCAGTTGCACCAAAGGTGCCACCACAGTCGGAAAAGAAAAAAGAAAGCCTGTTGTTAAGAATTGCAGACCAAGGCGACAAAGGGAGTCTTGTGATGGATGTCCAGAACAGGCAGCCTGATCAAGAGAAGTCTACTGACAAAGCCTTCTTGCTTCAGCTACAGAAGACAGCATGCTCACAGGCTCTTATTCTGCTGCAAAAGTAGCACCACAAGCTGTAGGCGATTCAGGAGACTCCTGGACCCAGCATTGTCCAGGGCACCCAAGATCCCCCACAACCCTTAGGTTTTGCCCTTAGACACATGCCCCCCTCACCCCTTAAGACCCTCTCAGCCCTACAGTCTCTCCAGCACCTGGCCAGGACTCCTCTGGTCCTCAGTAGCAAGATGCCCCACGGTCTCACCTTTAAACAAACACACTCCTGACTCTGGGGCCACCTTCCTACTTGCTGGACCATCCAGTTTTACCTCCATTAGTGTTCACACATCTGCACTCAGTCCAGAACTGCAACATGGGCACATAGGCCCTCTGACATGTCTGACTCCCACTACTGCACTCAGACCCCCAAACACACATGTATGCATGTATCCCAGAGAAAAGCTAGAAAAACATCTACTATCACCATAGTCTTGCTCCTCCCCAATTCACCACAATGCATCCCTTCCTCTTTTTATTCATCTCCTAAACAGCACTTTCCACACGTCACGTCTCCTTCACTTTCTTCAAAGGCTCTTGGTTGAACCTGCAGGCATCACCCTTCTTTTGCGCCTTGCAGTGCTGCTGAACTGTACTTTCTTTGGTCCTGCAGGCTGTCGCACGGCACTTTGCTGCCCCAAGCCATGAGTAGATCAGGTCCCATAACCACCCACATCCAGTGTTCTTACACTATGTCACTGTATTTGGGACACTGGACTGGGCTGCCCAGGAAGATGGTGGAGTCACCATCCCTGGAGGTCTTTTAAACAAGACTGAATATGACACTTAGTGCCCTGGTTTAGTTGATAATGTGGTGTCACGTCATAGGTTGGGCTGGATGCTCTCAAAGTTTGTCTTTTCCAGCCTAATTAATTCTGTGATTCTTCCCACCACTCCCCGAATACATACCCCCAGAGAGATTCCTGTGCCTCCACGGGGGGAGCATGAGGACACCTATGGGGTATCTGGGCAGGGCGCCTCCTGGACCTGCTGATCTCCAGCCCTGAATCAAAAAAAACAGGGGGCTTTGCAGGCCACCCAAACTCAATTTATTGGTGTGCTATGAGAACCAGACAGTTTTGTACCCTGAAACCTAGAGCTGTGAATGGCACAGGCAACACGCTCTGCCCCGGCGCAGCGCCCTGGGGAGCAGGCTCGGCAGCCTCGCATCACCCAGGGGCCCAAGAAACCTGCATGAACCTGAGCTTGCTGCCCTCAGCCTGGCCTCGCCTAGCACGGAGTGTGGCAGCGCCATGGAGCCCAGAGGGGCATGGAGAAATCCTGGGGAGCTTCTGTAACTCCAGAGCCGCGCCCGGCAGCGCACCTCCCGCGGGTTGCTGAGGAAGAGGGTCCGCCGACAGAGTAGCGGCTTCCAGAGCGAGCCAGCTGCCTGGCTGGCTGCTGCGGGAACGAGAGAGCTGCTGCGGGAGCGGGCTAGCTGCTGAGGGAGCGCATGGCCTGGCCGGCTACCGAGTGAGTGGGCCAGCTGGCTCGCTGGACGCTGCGGGAGCGGACCGGCTGGATGGCCGGCCAGTCGGCTGGCTGGCTTCTGCGGGAACGGACCGGCTGTTTGGCTGGCTACTCGGCTCGCTGGCTAGCTGGCTGCTGCGGGTACACTGCGGCTGCTGCAGGAGCAGGCGGCACCGCCCCCGCGCTCCCGTTTCCCGGGCGCGCCCCGCGCCCAGCGCGCAGCCGCACTGCTCCAAAACAGTTTCTTGCTCACGTCGGAGAAGCCGCTTCCGTTTCCAACGCCGCCGCATTCCGGCCACACCTGCCCGTGCCCGAGCGCCGGCTCGCTCCGCCGCCCGGCCCACCCGAGGAGGACCCCGCGCTCAGCCGCCCCAGCAAGCCATGTCCGAGGAGGGTAAGGCTCCCGGCCGGCCGGCTCGCCCCGCCGAGGGAGGCGGGCGGCACGCAGCGGCGCCGCGGCGCGGGGAACGCTCCCTCATCGTTCGCAACAGCCGCAACGCCGGCTGCCGAGCCGGCCGGGCCACGCCCACCGCGCCCGTCGCTATTCGCGCGTTCC
>VWPU01008629.1:8002-21891 GCA_013398955.1 Callaeas wilsoni
GACAGGCCCACATCCCACAGCAAGGCAGGAGCCTGACCCCAACCTCAACCCCAACCCCATGGTGGGCAGCTGCAGAAGCCTCCTGCCCATCCCAGAGCAGAGTCTGGGGCCAAGCCAGCCAGATGAGGCCCTGAGACATGAGCTGGTCATAGTACCAGGGAATGGTCTGGGTTGGAAGGGACATTAAAGACCACCTTGTCCCATCCCCTGCCATGGGAAGGACACCTTCCACTAGATCAGGTTGCTCCAAACCCCATCCAGCCTGGTCTTAAACACTTCCAGGGATGAGGCAGCCACAGCTTCTCTGGGCACCCTGTGCCAGGGCCTCTCCACCCTCACAGGGAACAATTCCTTTCCAATATCCCATCTAATCCTGTCCCCTCCATCCCTTGTCTCAAGTCCCTCTCCAGCTCTCTTGGAGCCCCTTTAGGCACTGGAAGGGGCTCTGAGGTGTCCCTGGAACCTTCTCTTTTCCAGATGTACATCCCTAGCTCTTCCAGCCTGGCTTGAGAGTAGAGGGGCCTCAGCCCTTGGATCTCCTCTGGTATGGGAAGCAACAGTACCCACATCCTTTTCTACACATTGTGGGGAAAATTCAGCCAAAAATGGGAAGAAATGCCCCTTACACAAGTCGAAGTGGTCAGTAACACAAGGAGGCAGCGTGGGGGGACTCACCTCGTGAGAAGAAGGTGCTCACCATGAAGTTGAAGGAGATGGAGGAGATGGAGAAGATGGCGAGGAAGGTGAACACCAGTGTGGGGTCACTGTTGGTGAGCACCGCTCCCTGTTCGCTCACCTGCCAAGGAAATCTTGTGAAGCCCAGAGCCACTGGAGCCAGCCGTGGCTTTAGCAGCACAGGCCTGATGTTCTCCAAGGGCTGGAGACAAACTGAGGCGGGTGGAACACCCAGAAACTCCCAGACCACTCCAGAGGGAGGAAATACAGATTGTCCTCATGTGATGCAGGGTCTAAGGGGCAGGGGACACCCTGGCCAGCACCCAGACAGCCCCCTCCTGCTTCCCGTGGTGTGGGCACATGCAGAGGGGAGAGCTCCAGGCTCTCCAGAGGCTGTGGGAGCAGGGTGGTCCTGCTCTGCATGGAGTGTCCCTGGGGCTCCAATCCCCAGCTCCCTCCGGGAGGAGTCACCCTCGCCATGCATGCAGCTGTGGGGCAGCACTGCCCACCTCAGCACAGGAAACCCAAACTCCGGTCTCTGGAGGAGCCCTGGGACACCAGGACAGTCCCACGGCAGAGTGGCCCTGCCATCCCTGTGCCTTGCCAGCACAGAGATCATGGCCCGGGGACAGACGCTCACCTTGACACAGAAGAGCACGGTGACGAAGAATACGGACACCAGGAGGAAGAGGAAGAACATGAGGAACCAGGCACTCCAGTGCAACCAGTTGCTGAGGCCCATCATGTGCATGTACTCCTGTGGGAGGTCACGGCGTCACCCAGGGCTGCACCCACACTCCCTGGGCATGGCTGCGGCAAGGCGGAGGTGGCTTTGCCCCGTGGCACGAGCAAAGAGGTGGCAGCCCCAGGTGCCACCAGAGTGGTCCTGCACAGTCACCAGCATGGTGTGGTGTTCCCCACCTCCCCAAACAAGGGCTCCCACCACTGCAGGAGTCTCCAGAGAGCCGAGCTGAGCCCAAACACAGAGCAGGGTGCCAGTGGAGCCACCGGGGCCACCCAGCACAGGGCAGGACACCCAGTGCCTGGGGGAAGCCAAGCCCTGCTGTTGCAACCACATGGCTGAGCTCCAGCTGCCCCCACAGCACACGCTCAACGGGTCTCTACACGCAAAAGGCAAAAATCTTCCTTCCCACAGGCTGAACTCTTGAATCCATGAACTCTGGAACCCACACGTGTTGCCCTCTCTCCCAGCCCAGGAGAAACACCATCCCTGTGGTCCAGCAGCCTGGATTGCACAGCGAGGAGAGCCCAGGCTCCTCCCGGCAGCAGGATTAGCAACATTCTTCCCTGGGGTTGCTAATCCGCCGCCATCCCCACCTCCTGCTCACTGGCTCTACACCCAACAGGGATTTTGTTCCTAATCTAAAGACATCATCCGTTGGGAAAGGCTACAGAGGGAGGGGAGCGCATCCCAGCATTCACCTTCAGCTTCTTCTCCTTCTCGTGGACAACGGCGCGGACGATGTTGAGCGAGGTGTAGGTGAAGCTGAGCATGAGCAGCAGCGGCAGCTGGTTCTGGATGGCCAGGAGGAAGAGGTCGTTGACGTAGGCCGGGAAGGGGAAGCGCTGCACCACCACGGTGATGTTCTCCAGCAGGCTGGCGGAGCCGGCGCCGGCGTGGTACTGCATGATGGCCCTGTCCACCGCGTGCTGCACCGCCAGGAACCCCTCCCGGAGATAACCTGCACGGCAAGAACCACACCGGCAATAGAAACGGGTCTGGGGTTTGGAGGGACAAACAGCCTTCGTGGGAAGGATTGTGTGGGAAGGACTGCACGAGAAGAGGAACAGGGACTAAAAGTGGAGTGCAGCGGAAAAGCAATATAAGCATCACTGTGACTCGGGGGACTGGGGAAGGATTGATACCACAGCAAATTCACAGAATCACTTCTTTGGGTTGGGTTGGAAGGGACCTTAAAGCTTATCTTATTTCACATCCTGCCATGGGCAGGGACACCTTCCACTAGACCAAACCAGTATCTCTCATAACCATCATTCAGAAGGGGCTGCCAGGAGAACTCAGTTCATGGTCGCTGTGACTTTGTACTGGGGAGATTCTCTGTCACCATCAACCACCACAAGTCGCTGGGCTTGTGTTTCCTCCCCTTTTTCTTTGTGAACAAAGAATACACAATACTACACAGGCTGCAGTGAGAAAAAGTATATCCTGTGACTCACATGTGTGGCTTAAATTTTTGTGCATTAGAAAACACTGAAAATATTTTAATTTCCCAATAGCATCTCCCAAGTGGGAAAGGACCCACAAGGATCATGAGTCCAACCCTTGGTCCTGCACAGGACACCTCAACAATCCCACCCTGTGCATCCCTGAGAGCATTGCCCAAAGGCTCCTGGAGCTCTGGCAGCCTTGGGGCTGTGCCCATTCCCTGGGGAGCCTGGGCAGTGCCCAGCACCCTCTGGGGGAAGAACCTTTTCCTGATATCCAATCTAAACCTCTCTTGACACAGCTTTAAATAACAAAATAAACTTAAAATAGTTTATTTTTAAGTGGAATTGCTGCCAGGTGTTACCTTAACAGGAACTTAAATTCTCTTACAAAACCCCAAATGAACATTTTGAAAGTCAGTCGGCGAAGATGACCCACAGAGAAGATAAAAGTGGAATTATGAGATTGGGAACTTTGTTTGATATTAACTCATGTACTGAGCAAACACCCTGGGGCTCTGCTGTATTTACACACTGTGACCAAAACCTGTTTGCCCACTTCCTCACCCTCACTCTCCCTGGACACTGCAATCGAATACAGAGGGAGAAATCCCACTGAGGGAAATATTCCCTTTGCCACCACAGGAGAAGTTCCCAAAAATCCAGTCCTAAGCCAGCACCAGCTCCAGCCATGTCCCTGCTGGCTCCTGCCAGTGGTTTGGCTGCGCTTAAAGACCTCAAACCACAGAACTGCTCTATTCACTTTTCAAGTACTTAAGCAGTACGATAAACACTGGGCAGTTTGGATTGTGAAATAAAATTTCCATTAAAAATTGAAACGGGAAAAAATTAAATTTTAAAATGATTCATGCACATTAAAATTTATTCTTATCCAACCCTACTCAGCAGAGATGCCTAGAGGCCAAGTAGTGCCCATGAAGTCACAGGATAAAATTTAAATAAAAAATAGCTATAATGAATGTAACAAAATTGTAAGTATAGTTAAATTATATCTAAGTAGTAAATAATAATTCAATAAAATAAAGTCATATTAATTAATTAAATATATAAATAAATATTAAGAAGGTCTATAGTTAATAATTAATTAATATATAGATATTAATTTAAAATTGTCATTATTTGATTGTTTCTCTATGCATAAAACTGAATATAAACATCTATACAAATACATAACCATTTAATTATTTATGTATTCATAAAGATTTATATGTAAATTTAAAATGTTAATATCTATATAAATATTTAATCACTTGCTTGTACTTATATAAAAGAAATACATGCTTATATAAATAAATATTTAATTGTTTGCCTTACACATATATAAATTTAATGCCGGTATAAATATAAATCAATATTTCACTATAATTAATTGAATTTAAGAATTTCTTTTAAATGAACCTATTTCTTTAAAAGCTCAGAGCCCGCCAGGTGCTGTAGGAAGGTGACCCCACGTCCTCGGCCGTGCTCACCCGGTGTCCCCCCATCAGCAAACTTGGCCTCGCGGGGCCCGGGCAGCTGGAAGAGCGGGAAGAGGTAACTGGTGTGCCAGTCCCGGTCCAGGTTGGGGTTCAGCCCCGTCTGCTCGCTCCGCGGGGCGTTCCTCGGGCTGTACTTGAAGCGCAGCTCATACTCCACCTGCAAGGAGCACACAGGGGGTGGCAGGTGGGTGGGACACACGCAGCGACACCCGGGTGACATCTGCTGGGGGACGCTGTCCCCACCTTCCCCGGCTCACCTGGAGCGGCAGCGGGGCCGAGCTGTGCGGGAAGCGGTGCCGGAACACCACGGCCGCCAGGACGCTGCCCGAGCGGTTGTCCAGCCTGACGTACTCCTCGAAGTCCCGCTCCGAGGCAAAGCCCTGAGCTGTGGAGGGGAAAACACGGAGACGCGGGAATGGGGCACGGCAACGCACCGCGGATTGGTGCTCAGCCATCCCCGGGAGCACCGCTGGGCCCGGGGCAGGAGGGGTGTGCCGTGCCTGCTGTCAGACACGGGGGAGGTACACAGGATGCTGCCCCGTACCCTGGGCATGCAGACATTCCTCCTGAGAACGGGAGTCAGCTTTCCCACAGAAAATCCTAACGGTTTAGAACACCAAGTGCTAAAATTTTCTGTGCCAAAAGATTTCCAAAAATACTCTTTTCACAGGGAAGCGCTGCCACCTTCTGTAACTGTTTTAGGGTGATATTTTTCTAGATGGAAACTGCAATAAAATGAGACCAAAAAGCAACCCCAAATCCTGTCATTTTAGTGGGAAAAAAAAATCAAATTATAGCCTTGAAGTTCAGAAAAATATGGTGTTCCGGGAGCATGAGGATTTAGAAGCAGTCACGGAATGGTTTGGGTTGGAAGGGACATGAAAGACCACCCAATTCCAAGCCCCTGCCATGGGCAGGGACACCTTCCACTGGACAAGGCTGCTCAGAGTAAAGACTCACACCAATTTCTGGGGTGGAAGGGGCAGCCCCAGCCCCGCTCACCTCTGATGTTGATGGGCAGAGCTCTCTCCACCGCCTCGGCGATGCTCCGGACGGCGCTGCTGTTGGAGGGGACATAGGCCAGCTCCCAGGGGTTGCTGGCATGGCGGGAGGAGAAGAAGCTGGGCAGGTCATCCACAGACTCGGTGGGGTAGAGCGTGGCGTTGGGGTGGCTGACGGAGTGCACGCGGTGCCGCAGCGCGATCAGGATGGCCGCGAAGAGCAGCGGCAGGCACACCTCGATCACCGTCACCAGGATCTGCCGCTTCTGCAGGGCAGGGAAAAGATACAAATACGGGGTAAGGATATAAAATATATTATGTATCTATATATATGCAGACATCTAGGTATCTACCATAGGTATGTATCTCTACAGAGATACCTATCCATATATCATACACACTCTCTCGGTCCAGCTCTCTCTCAAGAGATCGAAAAGAAGATGCAAACACAGAAGGTAGATGAGCAAAGTCACGAGGTTCAGGGCATGAGAACACCAAGGAGCAGCAGCATTCTTGCATTCCACAAGGTTTCACAACCTGGGTTTTTCCAGAGCCCAGGAATGACGCTGTGCTGGTTCCCACATCCTTCAGGACTCTCCAGCCAAAGTGTCCCCTACCCTAAGCACTGCTCCAGCTCAAACCAGCCTCCATTAAAGCCTTCCCCACCACTGAATGACCCAGGCTGGTCCTTTGCTCCTTCCCTGTGCCCTGGGGCTCTGCCACGTGAAACTTTTCCTGCTGGAGCTGAGTTGCTCCAGGCAGCCGGACATGGGATCTGCATCCCAGGCTGGGGCCCAGCAGAGCCTCTGGCTACAGGACGGCTGCAGCATGGCAAGCACACCCATGGGCATACCCAAGGCACTCCTGCACTACATACAGTGGTTCATTTTTGGTTTTTTTTAATTAAGGTTCAAGCAACTGGAGAATGAACTCGAGTCCTGCACTCAGGAGCTTCATCCATCAATTCCCCCAGGGCTACCTCTCCTGCACAATTCTCCCTAGCTAGTAACACCCCCTCACCAACACAGGTTCATTAGCATCCAACCCAGGTCAATTAGCATTTCAAAGCGGTGTCCCAGGGGAACTGTGGTCATCTGAGCAACCTGGTCTACTGGAAGGTGTCCCCTGCCTACTTCCCTGGCAGGGGAGTAGGAACAACATGAGCTTTAAAGTCTCATCCAACCCAAACCGTTCACGATTCTGTAATCTCTGACCAGAGGGCCAAGAGGAGTCGTGGTCCCAACCAGCACACCCACCTCCCTGCAGTCTCACTCCCCTGATGTTCTACACCAGGTGCGCTGAAGGATTCATGCTCACAACATCACTGTAAAGGTCAGGCTTGCTCCCAGGGAGGAGAATAGCAAGCACTGGGCTGTTGCCATTGGAAACTGCATCACCCATGTGGGGAGGGAACGAAGAGGGAGGCACAGAGCTCAGCTGGGCACACCATGGTTCAACACGGGTGGGAGGGCACAGCTTAGCCGTGTGCTTGGTGCAGCAGCCAGGCAGGTCCAGGGGAGGAGAGGTGAAACTTGGACCTGTGTCACCTTATTTCACTGGCCCAGAGAAGCCGTGGCTGCCCCATCCCTGGAAGTGTCCAAGGCCAGGTTAGACAGGGCTTGGAGCAACCTGGGATAGTGGAAGGTGTCCCCGCCCATGGCAGAGAAGTGGGATGGATGGTTTCCCTTCCAATCCAAACCACTCTGAGATTCTGTGATTTCCTCCTGCAAACTGAGCTGCCTTCACCCCAGGTCAGGCTCAAGAGCAGCACAGCACACTCAGCCTCAGCCACAGCAGTGACAGCTCAGCTGTCCCCGGCCACAGGGGTTCATGGCCGCTCACTCAGAGCCCGGGCCTGGAGCAGCAGCAGCAGCAGCATTAACCTTTTCTGAGGCCTCTGGCTAATTAGGGCTTCACAAGACACGGGGATTTTCCACCCTTCCCTTTGCCAGGCTGGAAAGAGGAGCACCACTAGGAAAGAGGAGCACCAAGAGGTTTAGTCTCACAACTTTGCTGTCTCAGCAACTGGATTTTATCCAGCAGTCAGTGGGCAGGCTCGGGTGGGCAGAGTCTCCCGTGAGGCAGGTAGGGAGCCCTGAGCACAGCCTGGACATCCTGGGAAGAGAGACAGTCCCAAAGGAGCCAGGGTGAATGGGATCTTGGACAGTTTGTCAGGAGATGATATGGGGACTACCATTAGCCTGGCTCTTAGCACCCACTGCCAAAGTCAAAAACACCTCTTGGGGCTTCCCCCGTGAGGAACAGTCTGCTCCAGCCGTAGCCAGCCCTGGCAGCATAGGCAGGAGGCAGCAGCTCCGGGCAGGCAGAGAAAAAGGAGCTTTCCCAACAGCCACGCTCATAAAAGCAAACGCTGCAGATGTCTGATGGGTTTATAATGCAGCCCTGGCAGCCCAGCTGCCTCCCGCTGATTTACTACCGTACTAAACCTCTCCCTATCTCCTGGGCTGCCTCCTGAACAGCTCTCTGCCTCCCTGAACTTGCAGGCTCATACACATTCACCAGCCCTGCGGCAGAAGTCATTCAAGCGCTGTATTCCAGAGGTGACAGGGATACTCATCCATAATCACCACCTCTGCCTGGCCGGAGCTCCACAGGAGCCACGTGTGCCGCATCCATCCTCACAGCGGGGTGAGGGTGACTTGGGAGCTGTGTCTTTATCAGGAACAGGACTTTTAGCTGTATCCAGGCACAGTAGACCTGAGTCAGCTTGTGGCCTTGGAAAACACGCTGAGACGTGTCCCCACCCTGGAGCACACCCAGAAAAAGACGCTTTTCCTCTGCAGAGGGGATGGGGGATGCTCCTGGCGGCAAATCAGCCCTGCTGCCAGTCCCTTTCGTCCCCTCCAAGCCCTATTCCCTGTTCTGTGCCTGCTGGAAGGCCGGGTGCAGCCAGCACTTCCCTCTTCCTTTGGTTTATTTTTACAGCAGTGCCGTGCTGAGCTGCAGACGGGTAATTGAAAGCGTAAAGCCAGGCTGCAGCCACCGCGCTCCCTCCTCTTCCCCCGCGCTCTGCCAGGGCTGGCTCCGGGTCCCAGCGGAGCCACAGCATCCGCCCGGGAACACCCGCACGCTGCTTAAAGGGGCTGCAGCCTCGGTCAGCACCAGCTGGGACCTGCCGGCCCTGCGGTCCCCAAATCCCTCAGCACCACCCACCTGCTGTGGTGGGACGTGGGCTGGCAGTGGGTGCCAGTGGTTTAATATTTTTAAGATACCTAAAAGCTGCTCCTGAAAGTAGTAGAAAGCAAAAAAAAAAACCCAAGGCTCCAGTGAGTTTTGGAGGCATCGGCACTTCCGGAGGAGGCTGTGCAATGAGACAGCTTGAAAAACCCCACTGTCATATGGGTGGGTGTGTGGGTTACCCTGTCCCAGGAGAACGGGAGCTGAGCTCATGGCCAGAGGGCAGGCAGGAGATGCCGGGGCCAAGGAACCGGAGTACATAGCACAGCCCATAAGGTCCCACAGCCCAGCACAAAAGACACCACGTGCACAAATAACCCAGTTTTCCTCCTAGAGATGCCCTGTGCCCACGGAGTTGGTTTCCTGGAGGAGCCAGACGCTGGGCAAGCTCTGATGTACCCCCATTTAGCAGCTGTCAGAAGCAGCCCCCCGGGAACAGTGGCAGCCTACCTGTAGGATGTAGTTCTTCCAGAGCAGCAGCCCAAACTGCCTGAGCACAACCATCCTGCCATCAGAAGGGGCCCAGCGCTGCCACCACCGCTCTGCAGGACCCTGGAAGAGAGGAGAGAGCCGTGAGTGCCAGGTGCCGGTGGAGCCGGGCAGTAGGAGGGCAGCATCCCACACCCCACACCCCATCCAGCCCAGGGCAGCTCTCTGCTTCCAGCCTGGTGCCACAGCAGCTGGCTTGATCCCAAACAGGGCAAAATAACCATTGTGTTCCCTCTCCTAAGAGTAAGAGCCCGTGGTTTCTGGCATGGCTCTTCCCAGAGACAGAAGCTGCTGTTTCAATACCCAACCTGGGTCTTTCCCAGCAGCAGACAGGAACAGCCTTCCTCGAGCTGCAGGAGCACGGGGTTACGGAACCGCAAACATCAGCCCCAGGAAGGCCGTCAAACCCCTGACAGCCCATTATTTTGGGATGGGTGGAGATTTCAAGTTGTGCCTCCACCTCCTGCCGTGTGAAGAGTTGGTTCTGCAACACTGCCAGTGCTTTCCCAGCAGAAAGTCTCCTCGGAGAGGCAAGGATCAGAAAAGGGCAGAGAAGCACAAGGGAAGGTCGGTGCTTGAGGACGATCCCCCACTGCCTCCTCCCCCTCTTGGGAAGCATCCGCCATGCCTTCAAGTTGTTTGTGTCTCCATTTGCAGTGGCATTTCCTGACAGAGCACTGCTGTCCCACCAGGAGACTGGCTGGGATTCTGGGCTTGCAGTGCGACACGGAGAAGGAAGGGGCAGCCCTGGCACGAACAGAGCCTCTTGCCTGTGCTGCCGGACTCTGGGCAGCCCCCACCGAGTAGTGCCAGCCTACGCACAGCAAATCTCGACAGGATGACAGCGGGCAGCTGCCGGGGTCAGCTTCGAGCCGGTGCTCCAAAGCCTGGCAGCACCGAAAGCTGCCACAGGGACACGGACAGGCACATAACCCGTGAGCAACGCCCTGGCAGATGCTCCACAGCACGTTCTCCAGCCCTGGCTGGGATGGTATCAGCTCCTTGGATGCAGCTGGCAGCCAGCAACCTCAGCAGGGGTTTCAGGGTGCCACAGGAAGAGCAGGGGAGGTTGCTGACCTAGCCTGCTCCCGGGCGGTGAACGCACACAGTGAGCACAGCTCCAGCGGCAACACAGCGGCAGCCAGAGCAGCCTGAGACCCACGCAGGGCTGCAGGCACAGCAACGACACCCACCTGCCCCACCTGCTCTCTGCCACCAGCTCCTTGAGCTCTCCAGGAGCCTTCTCCTGCCCTGGCACACACCTTCCCAGCCCCAACCCTAAACCAGGAGCCTTCTCCTGCCCTGGCACACACCTTCCCAGCCCCAACCCTAAACCCAGGAGCTTTCTCCTGCCCTGGCACACCCCTCCCCAGCCCCACCCCTACCCCACGAGCCTTCTCCTGCCCTGGCACACCCCTTCCCAGCCCCAACCCTAAACCCAGGAGCTTTCTCCTGGCTTTGCAAGCACTTTCCCAGCCCCAATGCTAAACACAGATGTGTTCTCAGAGCACAAAAAACCCACCATCTCTTTGCCACTCCATGCACAGAAGACAGATTCCCACAACAGCAGGGACATCTGTGTTCAAGGATCTTTCTCCAGGCAAGAAAAAGCAGAAGAGATCTTATGCTTCAGCCCCAAAAAGTCCATCAGAACCCCCACTCAGAGCAAGCAGCAAAGGAATAGCAAGGGGGACTTGGCAAAGGCCCCTTCAAGCGCCTCACAAAGTGCCATGTCTCCAGCTGACCTCTGGTCCACATGTGGCCAAACAGAACAGCCCATGCTCTGCCACAGGATCCCTTAGCAGGTCCCCCAGACTCACACACACACCCCCCACGCAGCAGCATCTGAAACGCCCCCAAATAAGCCCCCCCCCGCCCCCAAGCAGAAACCTTCGTTATGCACCCCCTTGACGGAACCCAGAGCAAACCAAGGGAATCAGCTCACTTTAAAGAGGACAAATGGTGCAGGTCAGGCAGAAGCAGGCTGCTGCCCTCGCAGAGATCCCAAATCCTGCTCGCCTCGCCGCACCCTCACACTCAAGCTGCCCCCCCCCGATCGCCCCCACAGGTCTTACGGTTGCTGCTGGGAAAAGGTCAAGCAGCTCTTGGGTAACACAAGCACTATGCAAAGACCAAAAACTCCATTATTGCCAATAAATGTTTTCCAAGTTTTCAAGTGTTCCAAGAAAACCCATTCTGGACCTTTCACTTGCTGGAGGATGAGAAGAGGAAGAAGCTCAGTCACAAAAGCTCTTACTGGATTTGAAAGCAAAAATGGTTATCCAGGCTCTGGCATCCAGAAAACGATTTTTTTTTTCCAACCCAAAAGAGAAAACCTATTTTGGGAGGTGCTGCCTGAATCAGCCCTGAGATGTCCACGACCAGAGGCAGCTCAGGCAGGGCCCAGGGTCCATGTCTGGGCCCACTTTTGGCAGGGAGAGCTGAGTGCCACCAGTTGATGATGACCTTGGAGGCACCAAGGTGCCTTGCAGGAGGACACATCTCCCCGCTGGAGATGCTCCTGCCTGACCTCAAGCACTACAAGGTAAGACTGAATTTCCCACCAAGAAGCAGGGCCAAAGATCTGAGGGAAGAGAGAGGCAACCACCACCAGCTTCTGGGAGAACAACCCAGTTCCTCTCCCCCTCACTAGAAATACCCTGCTCTCTGCATCTGATCGCAGCAGGAGGAAGGGTCTCCTGAATACGTGAGTGTGGACTCACCCTGGCCATCCCCAGGGAGGTCAGCGAGGAAGGAGACACTCCTGCCTGCCCACAGCATGCATGAGTGGATACAAGACTGGTCCTCACCACCCAGTCCCCACCAGCCCCTGCTGCAGTGCCAAGCTGTGCCAGGTAACGTGGCAGCACCAGCTGCCAGCCTGGACCAGAGCTATTCTGCCGGTGGATTTAGATGAGGACAGGCTGAGCATCGGCAGGGATCAAGGCCACAGCATCCCACCTCCTGACCCACTTCTACACCGCCTCATTGCCGGGAGGGGGCCGTGCCCGGCCGCCGCCTCAGCGGAAAGGGCCGAGCGAGCCGAGCAAAGGCCACATGCTCCTGGGAGCTGGCAGTTATTTTAGAGCACACACCGCATTTCTGCTCTTCTGATGTCCCGTTCCCATAGAAACCAGCCCTGGAAATGGCAGACGTTGCCTTTTTTAATATAAACCCAGCGTTTCTCCCTGCCGGTTGGCAGAGACACCGTGTCACCCCTACAAGATGAGCTGCCAGGTGCCTGCACCTCCGCAGCCGTGCCGAGGAGCACGCGGCTCCCGGGGCGGTGGCATCACACACCTGGCGAGGGCTGTCAGTCCCTGGGTACTTTCCATGCTGTCACTGGAGCAGGAAATTCCTCTCTGCTCCCCACAGCACCTGTGTTGGAAATAAAAAGCACAAGCAGCCATAGCAGGGCAAGGACTTTTTATGGCCACTGTTTTCAGGAAGAGTGAGTGATTTCCAACGTGGGAGCATCCAGAAGGTCCCAGGTCCTGCAAAGAGCAACCAGGGCCAGTAGCCACCAGACAGGCCATGAGTGCTCAGTGACACACAGTTCTCACTGCTGGGGTGTTTTCACCTTCTCAGTGTTCACAGAGATCTGGGAGTCACGATACAGCCAGACCATAAAAACCTCACCTTGGCTGTGCAAACAACAATAAAACTTTCTAAGAGGCTGCAAGGCTGGTAGGGTGCTGGGTGCTGCAGGGACCAGCGACCTCGCAGCCCTCTACAAACCCAACACCCAGTGCCCAACAGATACGTGAGTCTGGGTTTGACACAGACAGGAACTTCAGGCCTTGAAATAAAGAAGTAAACACAAACAGAGCTGAGGCTGGATCCTGTTTGCAGAATGAGTGGTTGGCTTGTGCCCAGCTGCTGCCGTGCAGTGGGAGTGGGTCAGTGGGCACAGGGAGCCTGGTGGGCTCCATGGCTGTGTCTGTAACAGCCTTTGTGCTGGGGAAGCGGCAGGAGAGGGGAGACAAAGCTGCTGCAAGAGCTGGTCAACCCCTTTGCATTATAAACAACATCACTGGTTTGCCCAACAACTTTGCAGTTGCCCATAAAATGACAAACTCTGCAAATTCACTGGCCTCGTGGATTTAGCAAAAGAGCAAGGTCTGGAGCCCCACCCATGGGTTTCTCATGGACCCTTGTACAACTCTGCTCCTGTCCAGCACCTGATCAGTGGCCTGGCAGGACAGGCCAACCGGGCAGCTCTGAACGGAGGACTGGGGGATCCCTTCTGCTTCTACTTGGTTTTGAACACTTCCAAGGATGGGGACTCCACCACTGTCCTGGGCAGCCTGTTCCAGTGTCCAACCACTTTTTCCATGAAGAAATTATCCCAATATCCAACCTAAACCTGCCCTGGCACAACCTGAAGCTGTTTCCTCTTGTCCCATCACTTGTTCCCAGGGAGCAGAGCCTGACCCCCACCTGGCTGCGCCCTCCTGCCAGGGAGCTGTGGAGTGAGAAGGTCCCTCCTGAGCATCCTTTTCTCCAGACCTAGCCCCGCAGCTGTTCCTCATTAGACTTGTGCTTCAGACCCTTCCCTAGAACATGCTCCAGCCCCTCAAGGTGTCTTCGCACAAGAGACTTTCTCATACAGAGCCAGGGCCCCGGGGCGCAGCGGGGCCGCCAGGTGCCCCCTCGGTTCCCGCAGCCCCGTGTCCGTTCCCCGGCAGGGAGGGGTGGCCCGAGCTCCCCCGGGATGCCGGCGGGTCCCAGCCAGGCGCAGCCCCGCGGCTGCCGGAGCGCGGCCGAACATCCCCGGCGGAGCCCGCGCGGCGCCGCCTCCATCCCGCCGCAGCCCGCGGGGGACGCGACCCGCGCGGGC
>VWPU01008637.1:0-110535 GCA_013398955.1 Callaeas wilsoni
TCCTTCACCACAACACAACCCCAGTTCTTCATCTCTTTGTAAGGTGACTCTTCCAGCAAGGTGCCAGATTTTCCTCTTCTATAATGCTGGAACACTGGGATGCAGGCAGTCCTCGGGCTCTCCAATTGAGCAGAAACAAAGCTTGCATCTTTGACTGGATTATGACAGTCAAACAGTGACTTTTCTTTCTTGTATGTTATTTTTTGATCCTGGCAAATTAGCTACATGCAATAGGGAATAACATTATCAGGAGATCATTTGATTTTGGCTACTGTAAGGTGTGGAAGTCATACAGTAAGTTAAAAGCTGAACAGTGAAAATGATCATTAGAATTATTTTAAATAGATTAAGCTATTGCTGATCACTCCTTCTCTCTGACTTGAACAAAGCTTTAGTAACTGTTTGAAAGAGAAAAGGACTTCAAAATCCCCCATCTTTTCCTTGAGTAATTTAAATGAAATCTGAGCTGGAAGATAAGGATGTTGCAAAAAGACACCTCTTCCTATAAGCAGAAAAGACTCGAATGGGTTAAGCCATATCTGGCTGAGTCCCAACAGACATAAAAATCACCTGTGCCTGCTCTGAAATAAATCAGTGTCCTTTTCTGCTGCTGCCGTTGTCTGGAAATAATGCAAATGCAATGGGCCTGCAGTGACATTGTACCGCACTCGAAGGATACACATAATAAATTGTCCCCTAATACTGTTAAAGAGACATTTTCGTCTTACTCAGTAGCTTTTGAGGTTGAACTGTGCTACTTACTCGTTGAGGATTGTGATATGGTGTCATGTCATTCTGCTTTATTATTTGCTTAGCCTGTTATTGCTTATATGCACATTTGCTTCTTGAGTTTAAAAATGCATTTTGCTGCTTATGCTCAATGATAACATGTTTGCTGGCTTGGAGGGGAAAAAGCAGGGAGTTTTCTTTCCACTTTATTTCTGTTGTTTTAATCATTTCTTTCCTATAGCAGCTGGAACAGATCATAGATTCATATGATTTGGTTCTACTGCATTCATCACTTGGAAAAATGCACAGCTGTGTTAAAGGAAGACAGAAAGAATTTGTCTGCCCAGCAGGAAGCTATTGCTGTTCCATAATTGTTTGCTAAAAGGAAGCTGGAATAAAAATGGAGGTAAATGGATATCAGTGTCAATCCAATCCATCAAAATGAGTTTAACCGACTGGTGAGCCACAGTTAAGTAGCTGGATGTGAAAGCTGGCGAACCCAAGATGAAAGGGAATAATTAGCTACTTTAAATATTTTGCATCTTTAAAATTATATCTGATTGCATCATCTTCTACACACACAAAAAACTAGTAGAACTATCAGCAAGGCAATAAAGTCAAAGCAGAAAAACCATATAAGGACAGTGATAAGCAAAAGTTTAAACTACAGCACATAGTTGTATTTGGTTTTGGTTGGTTTTGTCATTAAATTCCCCAAATGCCCAGTTCTGTCCTAAAATTTCCCTCTATTTTGTACCAAGCTGAGTAGGCAAGCATTTGTGTATCCTTACAGAGAAATAGCTCAGGGAGCAAACCTGCTAGAACATTACATAGTGAAAGAAGGAAGGAGGGAAGGAGGGAAGGAAGGAGGGAAGGAAGGAAGGAAGGAAGGAAGGAAGGAAGGAAGGAAGGAAGGAAGGAAGGAAGGANAGGAAGGAAGGAAGGAAGGAAGGAAGGAAGGAAGGAAGGAAGGAAGGAAGGAAGGAAGGAAGGAAGGAAGGAAGGAAGGAAGGAAGGAAGGAAGGAAGGAAGGAAGGAAGGAAGGAAGGAAGGAAGGAAGGAAGGAAGGAAGGAAGGAAGGAAGGAAGGAAGGAAGGAAGGAAGGAAGGAAGGAAGGAAGGAAGGAAGGAAGGAAGGAAGGAAGGAAGGAAGGAAGGAAGGAAGGAAGGAAGGAAGGAAGGAAGGAAGGAAGGCTCAAATTGCTTTCCTCGGAGCTGGCTGCCCGATTCTTTTCATGCTTTTGGCAGAAGAGGATAGCATGGGGCTGAGAACAAGTACCTGTGCAGAGAAGATCTGTTAATATTGCAACTCATTGCCCACTCAGCTTTCAGGATCCAGGCTATTATAAATGAATAAAAAGCCTGTCTGTCTTGGCACCTTTCTGCCGCATTTTCATGTGTGATCACAGCAGAGAAAACAGAGACAATGAAAACCACTGAACCAGAGTAGTGCAGAAAGGATTTGGCTTCAGGCGCCAGCGCTGTAAAATTTGTAAGCAATATGGTTAAAGCCATCAGTCATCTTCTGCACATCAGGGTTTTGCAGGGTAGGGAGCAATAGCTGAGTAAGGGCTAAAGCATCAGTGTTCTTTGGAGGGAGCTACGTTTTGGGCTGGCATTCCTAGATCACAGTGTTAGAGGAAACCCATGTTTATTACTTAGCCTAACATTGTAGTCCACAGACCACAGGACTTGCTTGGCTGACTCCTGCTTCAAGCCCTTGATTTAGGATTGAATGGTAGTTTTTCAATCTATGGTCCATGGACCTTGGAGAATTATGTCCCTAGAAAGTACACAACTTGCCATTAGAAAAGGCTTTTAAATACGCTATACAAAGGTGTATCATGCCCCATTCCTGTAAATGTGTAAGGCCTGGTTAAATGGGACCTTGAGAACATGGTTTAGTGGAAGGTGTCCCTGTCCATGGCAGCAGGGTTGAAACTAGATGATCTTTAAGGTCCCCTCCAGCTCAAAGTGTTTAATGGTTCTATTATTCCCCTTGGGAAATCCTCAGGGGTTCACATATCAAAGACAGCCTGAGACTACATACTACAGCACAAATCTTTTTAACGTCTCCCAATATTGACCTGAAATTTTGCACTTCTACAGCAAGGAGTCACTTAATGTTATCTTGGTTTCAATTGCCATATCTGTAGTTCAATTATACCTTGCTTCAACTGCCAGATATTCAATCTGCTGTATCTTTTTCTGTCAAACTGAAGAACTCTCTGTAATCATGTTCCTGCTCTCCAAGTAGGTACTCATAAACCAGCAAAATCACCCTTAAAATCCTCAGTAAGTTAATCAGACTACACTCCTTAAAACTTTCTCAATAAGTCATGTTTCGTGGTTCCACAAAGTTTCTCAGTTTTCTTCTCTGATTGCTTACTAATTTATCAGTCACTTCTGAAATACAGCAGTGGACACAGCATTGCTGTGGATGATGAGAGGACCATTTGAATACAGAAGCAAATGATGCTCTCCACTTCACACTGAAACATTGATATTTCTGGTAAAGTGGCTGTAGTTCATGACAATGATGATCTTACGTGACCCATAAGCCTTTCCAAGACCTACACTTTCCCAGGACAGTCTTCATGCTGCAGAAACTACCTGCATTCATTGCTCTTCATTGTATGACACCGTACATGTTTGTCCAGACCTACTGGAAATTATGCTCTTTGCTTCCACTCTTTTTACAAAGCTGTTCTCATTAGGAACTCATCCTGACTTTAAGGTACAGTCAGAAAAGCTGTACCAGAGTTAAAGCTTCAAGTATGCTCTCCAGATACCTCCAACACCATTCACTTCATGCTCTCCTCAGCACTGCAAACACTTAACACATCTCCAGTCTTTCTGGAAACAATTCATGTGTTGTATTTATAAAAAATAGACCACAGGTACTGATCTGCTGTG
Source organism: Callaeas wilsoni (assembly GCA_013398955.1). Classification (NCBI taxonomy): domain Eukaryota; kingdom Metazoa; phylum Chordata; class Aves; order Passeriformes; family Callaeidae; genus Callaeas; species Callaeas wilsoni. Next base: position 3,645 of record VWPU01008637.1, read on the forward strand.
TGTAGGCCTAATGTAATTTTACTAAATCTCCTAGTATTTGTTAAATGTGCATTTACCTTCTGAATTCCAACCAACCTTGATTTCACCAATAAAATCTGGTAAACAAGAAAAGGAACAATAATATACATGGGTATCTAGGAAAAAAAAAAAATTTTCTCATACTTGTCAAGAATATTGACATTTACAGAATGACCAGACTTTGGAAATTCCTTGACGTCCCACATGGCTTTACCTTTATGCTCCTGAGACCTGAAAGACAAAGGGAAACTCCGACTCTGCTCCTTGTGTTTTTCCCTGTATAAAGGAAGCAATAATACCAAGGTGGCTTATGTCTCCCAAGGTCCACAAAGATATAGCCTATGGCCCAGGGCAAGATCTTTTTATAATATTTTATTTTCATTTTGAGACTACAGGGACATGACACGTGCCACACATTCCACAGGCTTGCAAAAACACCTTTCTCACATACTGCAATTCTGCAATGCACAATCCTTGCTTGCTTGTTCTCAGAATAAACTGATTATTTCTGTACCTTTCCCAAGCCACAGCCTTCTACAGGACTTTTTGTCTTCACATAGGACTAGAGGATTAGTGCTGTCTCATCTCATATAGAAAAGAATTATTCACAGAAGAGCATTTTCCTGGTCAGCTTGAAATTTATTCTTCAGATATTTTAACCAAAAGTCATTGAAACTATTTTTGTGCAGTGCTCTGCTGATTGGGATTGTTTTTATTCTCTGGAAATTTCAGAAGTGTGGAGGGTTTGTTATTGGTTTAGTTTTGGTTTGGTCTTTTTATCTTTCTGTTCTGTGCAAAATTACCAGGGACATTTAAAGTTCCCTTGGTAAATTCAGTTTCTAAGTCCCACAAATACTTCTGAATATTCTTTGCCATTGGCATGTTTTCAGAAGATGATAAACTGAAAGGAGTGGAATAAACTAGGAGATGAATCTTTGGTAATTTCAGCAGCTCTCAAGAAAAGCCCCTAGAATTCAAAAGATTCTTTAAGTCTAAAACTAACTCTTATTAGCATGAACACTGAGAGATTTATATCCAAAATTACCATGAAAACAGGAAGCTCAACCTGAAGTATATAAAATGAGCACATATTGTTCTCCCTCTAGAAGACTTTCCCATCAAGAGCCCTCCCAGGGAGCACAGCATTTGATCCTCCACCCCAATATATTCAGGCAGATCCCACTGCTGACAAGGCGTCCTATGATGAACCTGTGGCTTCCTCCGGGCAGAAGTGTCTCCATCCACCTGACAGTTTTCCACAACTGAGACCTCCTCGAGTTTGGAGCCTGCCCTGTGAATTAAATTGCACTTCACAGAGATAATCCATCTATGATTTCCGGAGAGTAAACACAGTACTAATGACTTCAACCAATAAGGAATGAAGTGTTGAGTGATCCAATAGATGACACGTGTGACAACCGTACACTTCTGTAGCCTTGGGCCTGTAAATGACAGGAAATCTCTCGCCTGTGGGCCACATAAAGCCCACAATATCACAGAGTTTGCAGACACCTTCTTCCTGCATCACTGTGGGGTAACACTATGGCACAGACAAAAGTCATCAAAGCACATTTCCAAAGGTAGGTTTAGCTTTCTACTGAAATAATCATAAAATCATAGAATGATTTGGGTGGAAAAGGACCTTGAAGACCACCTAGTTCCAGTCTCCAAATCTCTGTTAATGCCCTACTTTGTGGCAGCCCTCTAATATTTGGGGCTAACTGTTAGTCCCTTCTGTATTGAACCATCACATGAAATGCAATTACCAAATAATTATACCATGGAATAATTTGGCCAACTGGATAAATAATAGATTTTGTTGTACTTTATTAATTTTAAACACATAAGCTTACAATATAATTGCCAGCTGCATTTCTGGCTTTACAGCTTTCTGAGGAAGAACAGCAAGGAACCAGTATTTCAGGCTGCAATCCCATGGAGACAGAGCCTGAGGAGACACTATCAAGAAGCAAAAATACCACAGTCACACGCACAGAGGCACAACAGAGCTGAGGAAGGATCTTTGATCTTTGGTTCAAGATGGTCCATGGCCAAGAACCTTTTGCTTTTCTAGAGGGGGCGATGAGTCTCTCTTCAATTAAAAAAAAATCTTCCTCACAATCCACCCTCATATCACAGACTTGAAAAAGGCAGCACTCCATGCTCATTGCCCTCGCTTTAATCCACACTCTTTGAAAACCCAACACTTGCACTACTGCAGTTTTTTGTTCATGATACCATTTACCTTCTCAGCCTGCATTTCACCAGATTAAGGTCCACACCACTGTCTGACACTGAGTCCACACTGAGAGTCAAAGTCAGATCTGATATATAGCAACATCCACATATACGTGCAGAAAGCCTGAGAGAGTTGCCCAAAAGGGGTGAAATACCGCAGTTCATCTCAAACAATGTTGAATCCTGGACTCTCTTCTCTGGAAGTCCAGTCAACAACATTTTACAGAAGACTTGTACCTTGACTAATTATTTCCTAATTTTGCTCCTAAATAATCACTCTCTGTAGGAAATATGACATTTCTGCTGCTTTCTCCCAAAAGCAAACTTCACCATGTAGCAGAAAGTTCCTCAGGAAAATCATCTTGCTTTAGCACCATTTCTGCAGATTCTGGAAGAGAATAGAAGAGCTAAAAGAGCACTGGGACATGCCAGAAACACCAGGTACCTCTTCCTGATGCTTTGCTAAGTTTGTTGCTGACCCTAAACCCTAAACATGAAGCTTTGAATCAGAAAATCAGTAAGGTCACTGAAATACATGTATAATCTTCATAGTCACGGTTACCAGTCAGTGGCAACAGCTGGACTCTCCAAAACAATGCTTTGCCCTCACAATCATTAAAAAATTTAAATTATTTGCCCAAATTTTAAAAGATTTATTTTCCAACATACTATTCTTTACAAATGTTTTGACTCATAGAGAATGGGGAAAGTGCTTGGCTGACCAGGATCAGGGCAACATATATTAATCTGAAGAACTGCATCAAACTGAATGGAAGGAATGGCCAGAAACACAAAACAAAATTAAACTCCAAAACTCTGAACAAACTAAACTTTGTAGCAAATACTCAGGATATTTTGCTCAGCTATCAGTACTTTCTACCTCTTCAGAGAGAGTAAGTCTTTTTCACAGGTCAGATTCAGGCTAAGACTTCTCTTTACCTGAGCTTTTATACACTAGCTGAAATGATTAGCTTAAGCACTGCCTAAGACCTTGGAGCAGGTTTGTAAAACCCAGCCATCAGCTATCTTTAAGGTGAGCTCAAACTGGGAACACAAAGTCCCAGACTGTATTCACACATCTGGAATTGTTTCACTCTTGAACATGGAGAGACATTTTAGTTTGGGGTTTAGCACTGGCCAAACTTCATTGTTTCTGAAATCAGTGGGAGCATCATGGACAGCTTTAAAAAGTTCTAGGAGACCTCAGGAAAACATTCAAGGGATAGCTGTACAACCTGCTACAGGCAGATATAAGCTTACTCTGCCGAGGTACAAGCTGACTCTTGGACAAAATAACTCAGTGCAGAGTTAGTATGTGCAGACTCTCAGACGACTTAGCTCAGTTTCAGAAACATGATGAGGAGACCTACAGGGCTTCCACTTTGCTAACAGTACAGTCAGAGCAAGCTTACACTTGTCTGGAAGTACTACAGCGACTGCTTCAAGAGAGGATGCAGTCACACCAGAAAACCTATGCACTTGCACCTGCAAACCTGCAAAACTTTATTCTTTCTCCCCAAAACAGAAACATAATTCTAAACAGAAACATAGTGGCAAAAACATAAGTCTGATTTGTCGTGGTAAAGGCACTGATGAACTCACAAGTGATGCTAGAAGAGCTCATGAATCAGGTATCAGTCCTGTAAAATGCATGTATTTATGTACCACAAGTGTTCCCAGCAATTCTAATAGCAATTTCAGTGTGTTTGTGGAACATCTGTGCTTCAGAACTGGGGAGAAAAGTCTGTCACAACATCACGTGTAGCCATTTTTTCCCTTTTTTTTTTCTGTCTTCAATAATTTCACCAGAAGATTATAAAATATTTTTATTATTAGCAGAAAAATAAAACAAAACAAAACAAAAAACTGAACAAGACAATAGGAAAAGAACAAAACTGATAGATCAAGTACATGTAAGGCTGAATTTCACCAAAAAGGAACAAATTTTCTGGTTCAAGAAACAAAAATATATGCGTATTAGGTATTTAGGAGTATATGGGCCTAAGCAGGATTAAAAGCTGAGAAAACTTAGTAGACAACTTATATGTTTTTTGTAAAAAAATCGCTTGAAAACTAACTCATTTTAACCTGTTCTTGGTCTGAGCTGGGCTCAGATTCTTTCATCAACAATTCAGTCTGAACCCAACGCCTGCATGTGAGCCCTTGGTTAAGGTCAAATACCTATATTACACTGCCCTTCAAGCAATATTGAATCAGTAAAGTATCTTTTCAGCTACAGTTATATTAGATATAGCTATTGACTTCCTTCTTTTTTATTGCACTATAAAACACGCTGTAGTGAAAATAAAGGTTTACTTTGCAACAGAGAATTCACAGACATCTATTACTGCTGACTTTTCAAATCCTTGGATGTGTGTCTTGCTGTCTGTGTTGATTGAGATATTCTGAAAACCAATTAACCGTCCTTCAACCAGCGTCTGACTGGTGTAATTAGTGCAGTGTGTTTCATGTATTCGTGTAGAGTAGATGCTGAAATATTTGTCTGTGTCCCTTTGTGTATAACCAAACTATTAATAAAAGGTTAGGTTTCTTTCTTTCCTGTTTTCAGAAAACAGACAGAAAGCTGCCATCCTCACAGAGGCTCCGGGAGTTGGCTGCCTCCTTTTGATTTTAAAGATAATAGTGTCTCATCTTGATTCATCCTGCTCTAACAACTGAAGATCCAAGTGTTCTTTTGCCAAATACTGAGGTAGCTTTGAGACTGATGTAGCATCAGGAACGAGCAATTATATTCACTTTTATAAGCCTCAGGTGGAAGGTTTGACAAAGGAAACACTCTAAGATCCTCAAGCAAATAATCAGTAGCAAAAACAGGTTCAGATTTTTAAATTCCTAAAGTGTTCTACAAAAGAAATCATCTAAGACATTTTAAAGTGTTATTTTTCAGACACCTGAGAGATGTCTAAAGTGCAGAAAGAACCTTTTTACACTCAGTCATCTCATCTCTGGTTTCCCCATTCCAATACTCTAATGCAAACTCTCATGAGAAAATCTCTGGTCAAATTGAAAAAAAACCCCTCCCAATTACTAAAACTAGCACTATTACCAAGGGCATATATAAGAAAGAAAGATGTTCCATAGTATTTAGCTTCTGAAAGCATTCAAACACAGGCAGTTTAGACAAACCCATGCTTTAACCATGGGAATTTTGCTGGCCTGGGTGCTGTAGATCCAGGCAGCATCTCAGGTTGCTGTGAATATAGACATTTACAATATTAGTATTCCTAGATCACAAATGGCTTTGACTATCTACCTATCATGAAGGAGCCTATAGGCCCGATAAGCAAATGCATCACAAAAGCATATATTGATGATTCCTATCAGGGAACGAAGAATCAAATTTGCTTCTCTGCTGAGCCCTATCTGCTGAGGTCTGTCCTCAAAGTACAAGGACCCTCCCAGTACCCTTACTGCCTCCTAGGGTCACTGAAGAGCCAGGAACACTTATGCAGAGATCCAGGCCTCATTGCAGAAGACCTCCTAATTACAGTGAAGCAAAGAGTGTGGGAAGTAGGAAACCTGAAACAAGCAGGGGCAAGGATAATACACACAAGAAGAGCAAATAACACAATAACAGCAAATGTCTGCTATTAGTTCCACAGCCAGATCCCAAGCTTATTTAGTTTTTAGCCCTTTCTTTGAGGATTAGAGGATGTCCAGAGAGATAATTGAAAAGGAAGAGAGGAGGATAAGATGGAGGAAGGCTTGGAAGAAATTTCATGCTGGAACCACAAACCTAGAGTGTAGCTACCCCTTTGTGATATGGCCAAGCCCATCAGGAATCCCAGCAAACACCACTGCGGTTTGCAGCAGTCCCAAAAGCTGCAGTGGCACAGTTTGAGCAGGGAGGGAGAAGATAATAGTGGGGGTTTTGAATTAAGAGCTAAAGGAATGCATGGGTCCAAGTCTCAACTCTTCGTCTCAACAACTTGTGAATGAATCAGACAGGTTCACTGACTTCCCTTTCTGTCCTTCAGACTGTCTGAAATCAGACTGGCACTTCTTTTCCATGTGTGTGTATGTGTGTGTGTGCTGGTACACACAACAGCTCTTCCAGTACTGCAAAAATTATATAATTTTACCTTGTAACAAGCATGAATTTACATAGTAAACTATCAAAGTTAAACCAGGCAGAGTAAGTCATCCTTCAAATACTGTCACTCATCTATCGAAGTGGTTGGGACCAGACAGGATCCTTGCCCTGGTGAGAGCCAGGTATGAGAGGTACTGCTACCTGCTGCCAAGAAATCCCTCCATCCTTGCAGCGGGCTGCAGATGCAAACACTTGCCTGCTGGATTGTGCTCCAGAGAGGATATGTTTGTCTGAGAGGGGAATCAACACTGTGAAACTAGACTGCTACTTGTGTTTTGACAAGGTTTTGAGAACTTCATTGTATGGGGAAATTATAGCCTGGTGAAACAAAAACAGTGAGGAGAGAGGGAGAGAAATGCCAAGGATGACACATATTATGATCCTTCTGCAGGTGAGTTTGCCATTTTAGCCTGTCACAATTTGCATCTACATTTGCATTTTAATTGTTCTGTGAAAACCTTTGCATTGGAACAAATCCAGAAGCAGCACACATGAAACATGCATCCACACACAGATTCAGGTCTTGGATGGATGCCTAATCTTCTCCAATGGGAACAGCTTGCTGTAGGCAGAGTCTCAAACATGAAACTATTTCTCCATTCACCTCAGGTGAGTCAAGAGAAGCCTTGTGGTAGGAACTGCAGACAAGCACTCATCTGTTCAGGAAACCAAACAACTTATATCTATCAAAGATATCTAAACAGGCATTTAGGGGGCCTTATTCTGGTATCCACCTTTAAAAGTACATAATTACATATTACCAGTTGAACCATAGGAACGCCGAAAGGCCCCAGTGTAGATCAGCAACCTCTCCTGCCAAACACTGTGTTAACAGGAGAGTCAGGTCTAGCCTCAAACAGTTTACAAGACAGGCAAAGGAAGTAATCACCATCTTGTTTTTCTGGCCTGAAACTGAGGCCCAAGGCGAAACAGAAGAGCTGACAATTGAAGCAAGATTGCTTATTAAAAAGAAATGCCAGGCCAACAACTTAAATCAAGGCACTCTCCTTCACTGAACATGAACTCACTGATTATCACCTCAAATTTATGCTCAATTTCCATTCCTCGGCCAAAATAAAGCTGCTTTCAATGCAGTTTATGCAGGAGAGTTATGAGAATTGAGGCTGGAAGTGAAAATCCTGTATTTCTCTCAGCATGCTCCCAAGAGCTGGCTCCTTTGCCTCTCTACCAAGGGCCACTCTCCCCACAAGAAGGGGACCAAAGATATGAGCCGCTATGATAAAGAGAAGCTTTTGCAAAGGAAGTGCTTTAGCACACACAGCCTGGTTGCAGTGTTCAGCCCACAGCTGTGGCACTTACTATGGGGACCAGCATCCTGGAGATCAGTTTTGCCTCACGAGCCAGACCACAGTGGCAGTAAGTCAAGCTGGATCCACTCTGCTCAATAGAAATTACATCTAGTCTGAGTATGGGAGGATTGAGACCCAGGGAAGATAATGATTTTTGCCTCAGTGAAACACTGTAGACTTGCAGTTTCCTTAGTGGCTATCAATTTAATTGCTGTCAAACACAAAGGGATGTTTTACTAAGTCATAAATAGGTAAGAAACTCTGACTTACAGCTTCTTAATTCTCACATTGCAAAACAGTTTAAGGTAGGGGTGGTGTTTTAACAACACAAAAAATGAGGGTAAAAGAATTTATATATGTGTCCCTATACACCAGGATGGTGTTTTCTCATAGCAAGAAGTAATTCCTGGGACTTTGCAAGCTTCACTCAATAACAGAGATTTGCAAAAATGTCTCAATTAAGAGAAATAGTCTTTAAAAAAAAAACCCTCATTTAAAAAAAATGATAAGTCAGAGTGAAGTGGGTTTGCTTTTTAACTCAGGTTCCTTACTGAATTGGGTGAGAAGAAATCAAACAAATGGTTAAACTTGCAAAACCAAATTGGAGACAGTCTTCACAAAGAGCAGGGTGGGAAGGCCCAGCAGGGAGATAGCTTCATTTGGCTCAGCACTTTTCAGAGCAGTTCATCTGATCATGCCCTCAGCAAAAGGAGTGGGAGGATTTTTTGTTTAAATGCCTGTGGGACCTATTTCTGAGCTTGTATTCTTAACATACTTTAAAAACACTTGCATCTTTAAAATACCACCCAGACAGAATGAAAAAGTCAAAATCAAGTAACTATGGACAGAGAACAGCATTGCCTCCAATAACAAGTCTCTTACCTTCCTTTAGGAAAAGAAAGAAAGAACAGAGCAGGGGGAAGGAAATTTGTGAAAAAGTCAGTTTTTATAACTCAGGATTGCATTATCAGAGAGAAAGAACTGCAGAAATTAAGACACTCAGCATCGCCTTGACTCTGCTCCTTTGTGTATCCCTAAATAAGATATCTCTTTCTAGCCTTCTTAATTAGCATGACCTAATCAGTTATTTGCAGAAAAACCATCTGTGTGTCTACTGAATATCCCTAACCTCCACAGCAGGAGATAAAGGGTTAAATGATATAGGACACAGTTTCCTTTTTTATATGATAACTAAGAGCTGCAATATAATTGCCTGATTGCTCTATTTCATTAAGGCTCCTTTTCCCTTCTACTTCAAAAGGTTAATGCCACTCATATTTCCTTTTTTTATTGTCTGGCTTCACATAATGCCATGGGACAAGACAAAATAAGCAGTTGCCTCAACAAACTATAATTCATCCCAGCAGAACAACGACCGGCCGTAACTCAGTCTATTTTTAAATCCAACAAGTAATGAAAATCACTAAAAATAATACATTTCCCAGAGCCAAGACAATAGACCTGAAATGTGTAATAATTAGCACTCTGGCCCAAGTGCTTCAGGCTCTAAACTGTTTTATGACTGCAAGATCTGTTCTTAGCAATCAGCCCAGCCCATTGGTACCTACTTAACATCTTTGTTATTAACAAGTTTTTCTTGTACCATCTATGTTTAACCACAAGCTGAAAGCACCACATGACTGCAAAAAAATCTGTGCCTCCTTACTTGTTGCCCCTAGTTCAGGACACTCAGAGGAAACATAAATTAATTCATTGTCTAAAAAAGGAAAGTCTGGCAAAAAAAGAGAAAAGACAAGGAAAGTGTTTTGACACAGTTTGATACATAGTCATATTTATATGTACCAAAGAAAGTAGGCTGTGGGTCAAAAAATATATGAAAAGCTTCCAGCCAGGCCAGCTGCCTCCTCTCAGATATATGAAGTGGCATTCAGACACTGATCTCCACTCCTTCTCTTTTGTGGTAGCATTCAGTGATATTCAGCAAGACCCTCTGTGCTGCACAAGTTCAACCATGTGTGTAAGGGGATAATAAATACACAAAAAACATTCTGAATGATCCCAGACAGCCTGCCAAAATTTGTCTGCTCCTTCAGCAGTGCTTTTTCTTAACCTGCATATGCTTTTTCCTTTAATTATTGGCTCATGTCATGTTTCTATACCTTCCAAGTTTTTTTGTACCCACAGTTTTGCATCTTCAGAAGTAGTACTTTGAGGATGAATGCATCATATGGAATCAAAAGTGCTCTGAAATAAAACAGACATTTTTCTTAGGGCATTTAAGTGACTCTCAGTGCTACTGTAGCTGGCTGGGTCTAAAAATCATAGAATCGTAGAATCGTTTAGGTTGGAAAGGATCTTTTAAGATCATTGAAACCAACCTTTAACTCAGCACTCCTAAGTCATCACGAAACAATGTCCCCAAGTGCAACACATTTTTTAAATCCCTCCAGGAGTAGTGACTCAGCCACCTCCCTGGGCAGCCTGTTCCAATGCTTGGTAATGCTTCTGGTGCAGAAATTTTTCCTAATATCCAATCAAAACCTTCTCTGGCGCAATTTGAGACATTTCCTCTTGTCCTGTCACTTGTTCCTTGGGAGAAAAGACCAACTTCTACCTTCCTGCAACCTCCTTTCAGGGAGTTTACAGAGCAATAAGGTCTCCCTGAGCCTCCCTTTCTCCAGGCTGAACAACAGTCACTCCTCATAAGACTTGTGTCTCAGAGCCTTCACCAGCTCTGCTGTCCTTCTCTGGACACACTCCAGCACTTCAAAATCTTTCTTGTAGTGAAGGACCCAAAACTGGACGCAGTACTTAAGATGTGGCCTCACCAGTGTTGAGGATAGGGGGACAGTCACTGCCCTGGTCCTGCTGGCCACACTATTTCTGATACAAGCCAGGCCTTCGTGGCCACCTGGGCACACGTTGGCTCATGTTCAGCTGGTTGTCGATCAGCACTTGCAGGTTCTTATCTGCTGGGCAGAAAATGCTGAAATTAATATTGAGCCCTGGGGAACATCACTCGTGGCTGGCCATCAGCTGCACGTAGCACCATTCACCACTTTGGGACTGACCATGCAGCTGGTGAACAGCGCACCTGTCCAAGCCTTGAGCAGCCATGTTCTGCAGGACAATGCCATGAGAAACAGTCAAAGGCTTCACTAAAGTCCAGGTAAACAACATCCTTTCTCTCACCCAACAAGCAGGTCACCTTGTCATAGAAGGAGAACACGATGATCAAGCAGGACCTGCCTTCATGAACCCACGATGGCTGGGCTGATCCCCTGCTTGTCCTGCATGTGCTGTGTGATGGCACTCAATATTCTATAACCTTTGCTAGCACCAAGGTCAGGCTGACAGGCCTGTAGTTTCCACATCTTCCTTCCTACCCTTCTTGTAAATGGATGTCACATTGGCCAAACTCCTTGCTTAACCAGGACTGCTGGTAAATGGAAAGCAGCTTGTTGAGCTCTTCCAAAAGCCTCCTGGACTATTTCCTCTACACTGTGCTGTATTTCCAGAAGACACCTAGTAAATTGAAGGCCACCACAAGAGCAAGAGCCAGCGATTGTGAAGCTTCTCCCAGCTACTTAAAGAATATCCTGTCTGCCTCTTCATCCTGGGTGGATGGTCTATAATAGACTCCTACCATGATATCTGCCTGTTTCTCTGATTTTTATTCATAAACACTCCACCTTTTCATCATCATTGTTAAGCTTGGACAGTCAAAACACCCCCAAACAAATAGGGCTATCCCACTGCATCTCTTTTCTTGCCTGTCCCTTCTGAAGAGTTTATAGCCATCCACTGCAGCATTACAGTTGTGCGAGTCATCCCAACATGCTGAGGTCACTTGGCTTGTTCAGCCAAGAGGAGAGGAGACAGGGGAAACCCCATTATGGTCTGCAGCTTCCTTACCTGATCTCTTCTCTCTGGTGACCAGCGATAGGACCCAAGGGAATGGCCTGAAACTGTGTCAGGGGAAGTTTAGGCTGGTTATGGAAGCCCAGGGATGTGGTCACAGCACAAAACCTGCCAGAGATGAAGTGTTTGGATGATGATCTCAGGCATATGGTGTGATTCTTGGGGTGTCCTGTGCAGGGGCTGGAGTTGAACTTCATGATCCTTTTGTGCCCCTTCCAAGTCAGGATATGCTATGGTTCTAAAATTCTATGTTTCTGTGATGGCAGCTATGTCACAATTTTCCAGCTATGCAATGGCTTCCAGCTCGTCCTGTTTCGTTGCCCATGCTGTGTGCATTGGTGTAGATACACTTCAGATGGGCTGTTGATCCCACCACTTTTTGGAGTGGAGAAGCCCTAATTCCCACCTGCTGTTCTCAGGTGCTTCTGTGGTTTTTAACACATCAATAAACCCTTTTTCTTTGCTGCTGCATAGGTTTCCATCCCTTACCGCCACTGAGACAGCAGGCTGAAGGACCTTGCTAGCACACTGTCCCTCAAATATTGGCATCATGCCCCCATGCTTATCTCTAGTGAGCCTGGTTTTATCCCCTCTCCCCTTCAAATCTAGTTTAATGCACTTTTGACCAGCCCTGCTATCTCCTGTGCAAAAATCCTTAAAGGCAGGTGTACCCCATCTGTTGCCTGCAGGCCTGCTGTTGTCTAAACCAACTCACAGTCAAAAAACTGCAAATTTTGCCAGTGAAACCAGGCTTGGAGCCAAGTATTGATCTGCAGGGTCCTCCTCTTCCCTCCCTCATCATTTGCTGCAGCTGGAAGGATAGAGAACACTATCTGTGCATCTGATCTTTAATCCAGTCATCCCAAGGCAACGAAGTCTCTCTCGACTAACCTCGGACTTCTTGTTGCCACTTCATTGCCTACTTAAAAAGAACAGAAATGGTTAGTAATTTGAGGGCTGTACCAGGGCAGGACTATTGCTGCTTCATTTTATATCTTTAATCCAGGTTCCAGGAAGGCAGCAGACTACCCTAAGAAGTGGGTCCAGTTTGCATATTGGGCATTCTGCTCCCTTCAGAAGGGAGTCTCCTATAACAATGACCTGTCTTTTTTCTTTATGCAATCAGTTTTGATTGGGGGTGTGGGCCAAATTAACCTCAGCAATATATCCATGCTAGATGAACCATCATCTCTTTTGTTTGGTTCCACAGACCAATTCATGCTAACCTTTGCTTTGTTGAGTAAACAGAATGAATTCTATTCAAACTTCATAGGCTGAATTAGTTAAGGAGAGAAAGCACTGAAAAGGCCTGACATAGACTCGAAACCAGGTCATTAACCTGCTTTGTCACTCTAACCTGGCTATTCTTTATAGCCCAGGATAGCTGAGAGTCCCCATCCCGAGCACCTCTGTGCTCAAAAGTGTACAGAAGCAGAGGGAAAGATCCTTGCCCCAGCCTAGAAAATCTCAAGCAGGAATTTCAACTGCATTGAAAAACTCACACTCTTTCATACTTAAGGGTTACTTTTGCCTGTCAGAATCTGTCTGAAGGCTGGTGACAGGAGAGCCTTTATGCATGCAAAACACCTGCTGAGGTGGAGCCTTGTCTGTGTGAGAGCATTAACATCAAGTCCATTTAGAGAATAACTTAGATATGGAAAACTAAGAGCAGGGCAGAAATCAACACAGTTGTCTTTCAGTGTGTCATGCCAACGACATTCATTTCAGCCCACTGGTTTACGCCTCACATCACACAGAGTTTCTTCAGTCTTATATGTGGCATGGACCCCACATTGCTGCAACACCATGATGGCACTTCACACTGGTCAGCTTTAGTCCTCACTTCCCTCACTCCTCCCCAGTGTGGAAGCAAAATACAAGCATTTCTTCCTCAAAATACAACTGCTTGCATGCTCAGGCAGACCAAAACAAGGCCCAAGAGCTCAAAGTCTCTTAAATTCTGACTCCCAAGTATTAGCACAGGGAGCATCAAAAATCTTAATCTTTATGAGAATCTGGGCTTGCACCACTCACCCAAGTGTTTCCTCAGCAGGTCTGGACATTGAACCTGTCTCTGCTGAGCTCCAGCCAGCCCTCCAGCTACAACCCAGACACATATTTTGAGGCTTGCATTTGTGCAGAGGTGTCTATGCAGCTTAGGAGCAATTTGTATCCAGGTTATTACAAAACATCCCCAAAGCTTCATACAAATGAATTAAAAGTCCTTCCTTTTCTGAGCTTAACTACGGCTGTTGGGCTTTAATGTCCATTCCTTAGGCAACAGTTGAATTCACAACCCTTTTCCACATACTGTCAGAAAACTCTGACATTAAGACTGTGGCTGTGTTTGGAACCCCAGCCACTACACTGGAACTTTATCATATCAACACTTAGAGGCCACTGAGGAAGTCTGCAAGTAAGACAAGATACTCCTCCTCACAGCATGTTCTCTGCTGCATCCATGTGAGTTGAGAAATGTGAAGAATCATCTCATGCCAACTTCAGCTCTCCTACTCTTGATCTCTTCCCACCTGTCTCCTGCATCCTGTTTTTCATCAGAACCTACTGTGGAAATAAGAGACCCAGCTTCATTCCTAGAGAAGAAACAGGTTAGAGAAGAGATTGCAGGGTCTCCCTCACTGAAGCTATGCAAGAACAACCTGGACACAATCCTGTGCCATGTGCTCTAGGAAGACCCTGCTTGAGCAGAGAGGTTGGACCAGATGACCCACCAGTGGTTTCTTCCAACCTTACATATTCTGTGATCCTGGTATTCTGTAAACCAGCTGCTATTTGGGGAAGTACAACATGAGTGTCCTTCCTTGCAGCTTCACTGGTACAATAGAGAGGACAGGCAGCTCAGGGGCTCTGGTAGGGTAAGGATTGCCTTCAGAGGGAAAACAAGTAAGTCAGCATGCCCCCAGAATGCAGTAAAGAGCCCTGAAGACTTCATAGAATAGTGCAATGAAAAGAATCCAAGGAGGACAGGGCAAAGTGCTAAGCAGTTGGTCATTGCCTTGATTATCTTGAACAGTCAGCAAGGTAGATCCCAGGAAAGAAATAGTTAGAGGCTGTAACTTACACGAAGTGGATCAACTGAAACTATTTAAAGAATTCAAAAGGCTGTTAAACCAAAATGATTGAAAATGCTACTCTCTTCCCAAAATTCACCTACAGAAATATGACAATTCTTGGTCTATCTGTTTTTTAAGCTTTCTAGAAAAAGAAAGGCTCATAATAAATATTGCTTCTGTGAATACTGAATTTGTATTTCAATAAGTGTAGTATCAAGCAATTCAATATCCAGGTCCTCTGCTTGAGCTGGACCTTTGGGATTGACACAGGAGCCTTGCTGGTTTATGACTTGTAGGTTGAAATTTAAAATGACAAGATAATAGTCTCTATTTTTCCAGATGCAAGCAGGGCTACTCAACCATGCAGTAAAAGGGTTTTTGCCATTTAGATCAGATTTACAGTCATTAAGACTTTGTGCTTTCTATTCTTCCTACAGCAAACCTCATTTTGACAAAAAAGGATTTTTAAACCAGTGAGTGCCAAGCCAATGATTTCCTCTGTGTGGAGCTGCATAAACAAGATGTATGAAATGATGAGACAGAGTTTGGTACCTTGAGACTGTCTGAGTACTGCTATTTGATTGTTTTTAACCTTTCAAGCTTTTATGTTTGTCCAGTGACAAATATTTGCTTTTCAATATTTTTGGCTTTTAGATCAAAATGCCAAGTAAACATCTTCTTTGATAGAATACAGTTAGAGATGAACATAGATTGTTCTGCTTTTTCATTATTTGCCTTTGATGATCTGCAGCCATAAGAAAATAATCCTCTCCACACTTGAATCTCAGACCCGGCTTTTCTCTTGTTTACAGTTTGGTTAAATAGTTAACTGAGCACTGAAAAAGAAAAGATAAAGAAGAACAAGGTGGAAAGGGAAAAAGAAGCAGTAATCACAACTCTTCCTTTCTGACATCCCGTAACTATTATTTCAACAGCAATGAAAAACAGAAATGATGCAATTTTTAAGAAATCTGTCCAGGAGGCTGGAAAACAAGACTTCCTTCCTGTATGACCTTGGCCAGTTATTTAGGGCCATGTTCAGCCCATGCACCAGAAGGGCCTAAAATTAAGCATCGTGAACCTATGGCCTTCAAGCAGTTCAAGCCACCTGTTGTGTACCAAGGAAGGGAGGAAGCAGTCACATCACTTGGGTTAGGCAGCTGGAGCCACAATGGGGAGCAGAGAGGCAGTGCACCCACCTTGGGTGCTGATTTCTCCTGGCTACTCTAGGCAGGAGCAGAGGTGTAGCACTGACAACGTGACACCTTCTTTCCTTCAACACAGACAAAACACCTTTTCCTATCTCACTTAGGCATTATAAAAATTAACGTTCTGGTGGTTTGGTGACTGAGTGCCAGTGACAAAGGTCAGGTAAACACTTGGGCTGTAAGCTAAGGCAGTATCTTGCATTAGACCAACCGCAAGAGATAAAGACCTGTACAGATAGCAGGCCACGGGACCATAAAAATCCCAGTGCCTCCCATACTCAGTTTATTTTCATGTTCAGGAGTGGAACCACAGAGACTAGTGGATGGTGAGGAAGTGGCAAACAAAAGAAATGTATGTTTTGCCACGTTATCCATCTTGTGGCCCCTGTTCCTTGTGAGAACAATCTAAAATCTAAATTTAAACTAAATTTAAATTCCCTTCTCAAGGGAAGAGGCACCTATCCATCTCAGTCCTGCCAGTGAGATGCCAACACCTGTAATGGATGCCCGGAACAGTGCAAAGGCATTCCAGCTACTCCAGCCAACATGCTGGCTTTATCTGGGGCCCAGCTCAGATGCCTGTACAGAAACACACATAGTATGGGGAACAAATAAGAGGAACTAGAGATTTGCACATGCCTGGGTGGATATGATATCAGTGGGATCACAGAGACAAGGTGGCAGGGCTCCAATGACTGGAGCCCTGCAATGAAAAAGTTTAGGCCTTTTGGGAAAGACAGGTAGGGACATGAGGAGAGGGTGTAGCCCCCTATGTCAATGACCAGTAGGAGAGTATGGTACTCTGCCTGAGGAAGGACAAAAAGCCAACCAAGAGCTTGTGGGTCAAGATTAAAGGGAGGGCAGGGACAGGAGATATCATAGCGGGGGTCTGCTACAAGCCACCCAATCAGGAGGATGGTGTGGATGAAATCCTCTATAGGCAGTTAGGAGCAGCCTCACACTTGCAAACCCTGATCCTCATTGGGGATTTCAACCATGGGGATATCTGTTGGAGGGACAACATGGCAGGGCATGAGCAATCTCCAAGGTTCCTTGAATGTGTCAATGACAACTTCCCTATACAAGATTGAGGACCCAACAAGGGAAGGTGCCATGCTGGACCTTCTGCTCACCAACAGGGAGCAGCTGATGGGGAGTGTGGTGCTCCAAGGCAGCCTTTGCTGCAGTGACCATGAAATGGAGGAATTTGAGGTCTCAGGACAGTGAGCAAGCAGCAAGCTCATTGTCCTGAACCTCAGGAGAGCAGACTTTGACCTCTACACAGACATGCTCAGTTGAGTCCCATAGGATAGAGCCCTGGAGGGCACAGGGGCCCAAGAATGCTGGCTGATATTCAAGGATCACCTCCTCCTATCTCAGACATGATGCATCCTGACAAGGAAGATATATCCATGGATGGATAAGGACCTGCTGAGCAATTTCAGAGCAAAAAGAAATAAGCTTTCAGAAGGCAGAAAAGATTACAGGTGACATGAGAGGAATACAGGGAAATTGGGAGGAGTACAGGAAGTTAGAGATAAGGTCAGGGAAACCAAGGCCTAGTTAGAATTGAGTCTGGCCTCCATAGAGGCCTCCATATTTTGCAAGCAAAAGGAAAACTAGGGATAATGTGGGTCTTCTCCAGATGGAAATGGGAGACCTGGCTACACTGGACAAAGAGAAGGCTGAGGTTCTCAGTGACTCCTATGCCACAGTCTTCAAATGGCCTAGCCATGGGAAAGGCAAATGCAGGCATTGGGAGAATGAAGACACTAAGCCCACTGCAGGAGAGGATCAGGTTTGAGATTCAGGAATCTAAATCTGTGCACAAGTCCACGGGACCTGATGGAGAGTTCTGAGGGAGATGGCAGATGAAGCTGCCAGTTGGAAAATCCTGGCAGTCAGGTGAAATTCCCAATGACTGAAAAAATGGAAATATAATATCTTTGTCAGCAATGTGGACAGTGGAACTGAGTTCATTCTCAGCAGGTTCACTGATGGCACCAAGCTGTGTGGGGCAGTCAACATGCTGGAGGGAAGGAATGTCATTCAAGGTCCATCCAGAGAGACCTTGACAGGCTTGAGAGATGAGCCAGTGCAAACCTCATGAAGTTCAACAAAACAAAGTGCAAGGTCCTATACCTGGGTCGTGGCAATCCCAGGTGTACCTACAGTCTAGGCAGAGAATTGATTGAGGGCAACCCTGTGGAGAAAGACTTGGGGATAATGGTTGATGAAAAAACTCATCCTGAACCAGCACTGAGCTTTCACAGCTCCGAAAGACAAACAAATCCTGGGCTTCAGCAAAAGGACAGTGGGCAGCAGGCTGAGGGAGGTGATTCTCCCCCTCTACTCTGCTCTTATGAGACATCACCTTGGTGTCCCCAACATAAGGATATGGAACTATTGAACCAAGTCCAGAGGACACCACAAAGTTGATGAGGACTGGAGCACCTCCCCTTCAAAGACAGGCTGAGAAAGTTGAGGCTGTTCAACCTGGAGAAGAGAAGGTTATGTGGAGACCTCACAGCAGCCTTTCATCTGCAGGGAGCCTGGAGGGAAGCTGGAGAAGGGCTCTTCATCAGGAACTGTAGTGATAGGACAAGGAGTAATGGGTACAAACTGAAAGAGGGGAAATTTAGGCTGAATATTAGGGAGTTGTTCTTTTCTATGAGGGTGGTGAGACACTGGAATAGGTTGCCCAGGGAAACTGTGAATGCCCCAATCCTGGCAATGTTCAAGGTCAGGTTGGATAAGGCCTTGAGTAAACTGATCTAGTGGGAGGTATCCCCAGCCATGGCAGGAGGAGTTGGAACCACTCCTGATCTTTAAGGTCCCTTCCAAACCTTAACATTCTGTTATTCTGTGATTCTATGATTCTAATCATCATTGGATGCATCAAAAATTTGTTAAAAATCCCAAGAGAAATTAGCATTGTCATCTTGTAGAGATTAAAAAGATCTTCTTTGCTTTTAGCTTTCCTGTTTGAAGTGTTTCTTAACCTCAGCAGTTCTAGAAAAGGCGATAAGGAAGAAGTCTTCTCCAAGTCCAGAACTCTCCAGAGAGCTCATCACATGGAGCTGGATCATATTGCTTATTAGCTGGGTCATTTGATTATTAGCGATTGCTCACACTTTAATCCTAGGCTGCTTGTTAGCTGTGTGCAGCAGCAGTAAAGAGCCCCATTGTGCACTAAATCAACTCTATTACACATTTAAATGTTATTTTAGGTGGTGTAGAGCCAGAGTTATTATCAACATAATATTCAGATTTCTCCCAAGCCCTTTACCTTACTCTCCAAATCAAATGTCAGAGGAGAGCTGCTCAGCCAGCTTTCCTTGCATGGCCACCTGCAGCCTGTCTAGGATAAAACCCGTGCACTGACTGCAAGGTTTTGCTTCAATTTGTCCATTACGACCGTTTCCCATAAAAGCTGTAATAACCAATTCTACCTCCTTAAAAATGTAATACTGACTGGTGTATCCAGTGGAAACATTAGCCAGGAAGAAGTCCCAGGGGAGCCTTAACACATCCTTCCTCAGAGCCAGCCATGCTGGCTGGTACCTGCAAGTTCCATGTCACGTGGTGGGGAGCAGCTGCATTCCCCCATCAGCCACACCATTCCTGGTCCTGACCCTGTGTTGCTGAGCATCTGTCTGCAGGCATTTTACTCCTCATGATTTTTCTGTGATAGCAGTTTTCTCTTAAGCTCTCATCTAAAATGCTGTGCCTCTCTCAGGGTCAAAATTATGTCAGCATCATGCAGGATTTTGTCTGGCTGGAAAGCCTGAGATGCCCAACACCAATCAAACAGTTGTGCCAGTCACTGTAACAGGAAACAAGTCCTTGCCCTGATGAAGAGTCTGAATGCACAAACAGGCAAAGGGCTAAATAAAGGTAAAATCAACATTCCCAGATTCTACAGCACTGCAACAACCAAGCCAGCAGCAGAGCCAGTCTCCTTCTTAGACTAATGCCTGACCCCTGAACCAGCCAACAACAGTTCATAACCTAACATGGGGAAGCATCTTTGAATCCCAAATTAGTCCTGTAAGAATGACTTGACAAGCACTACAGAATACCAACAGAAGACATTTTTATGGAGGCATTTGTTTACTTTAATTGAGCAAGCAGTTTAATTAGATTTTTCTCACACACCAGATAAACAGCATTTCGCTGTGTCCTGTTCTGTATCTTGTGAATGATTCTTAGATGTGGTTTCCCCAAAGTCATTCCTTAAATTGGAATGATTAACCACAGCCAGTGTATTTTTGCTCATAGTAAATGTCAAACTAAAGGCAAAAATAAAATTGAAATTATAATGTCATTTTGTGCTAGCTGCAAATTCAGCCAGTTGGAATAATCTCAACGCCCATGAATGCAACCATTTTTCTCTTCAGGCAGTCAAGGCAGATGTCTTCATCTGCTTTCTTTATAAGCACAGAGGCAGAGGAACCTTGACAGTGCTGTACACCATGGCTCCCAAAACCTACAACCTCTTCCATCGTGAGTTGTGGAGCACAGTGCTGCAAGTCCCTCGGGATATATTCACTGATCAGAAAGATCAAATTGTACATAGCAGAACAAAATGAAAGAGATGTAATTCACTTCAAGCACAGCATTGGCTCCCTGCACTTCCTCCCTTTGTGCCTCATTGAGCCTTGGGGAGAAAGGAATTATGAAGCAAGTAGAGCAATTGCTGAGAGATAAAAGCATCGAGGCCAAAAATTAGGGAACGATTCAGACCTACAGAGATGCCAAGCTTTTTTCCTTCATTGAATCAGCCCCTTCAGGATCACTTAGGAGGACAAGCAATCTCTGTTTGCAGTTGCCACTTCACGACATTGAAAGGGAGAGAGGGACAGTGACTGTTTTCCCTGAGATGCAATATCAGATCCTGTGTGTGAGCAGTGAGACTGGGACAGCAGCATGTGCAGATGAACAAGAAGAAATCTCCCTCATGGGGCAGCTTGGGCACCCAGGAGCTTAATTTGCCTTCTTTACGTACAGTTTTCAAGGAAGAATGAGTAACCCCTCATTAATCACCCCCTTCCCCCATTCACATGTATTTGGATGCAGTCTTCTGGCAGTAATGCAAGTTAAGCAGCAACTCTCCAATGAACCAGAATCCATGGAAAAGGCTATGTTAGTGTCAGATTTTCTGGAAGCTAGCTTTTGATATTTCCTCTAACCCAAAAATTTAATGACAAATTACTTCTTTTACGTCAGCCTCGTGTTCAGTGGTGCTCACTGGCTGTGCAAGGCAGAGACAGATGTTTTTTATTATCTTGCCAGTACAAATTGACTCCTAGTCTGGCATTAAGAAAGTTGGGCTGAGGTTTTTAGTCATCAGATCAGTTGTCAGAGACTGGATATGGCAGCAGTATGCAAACAGTGCATGTAAAATCCTTGGAAATAAACCACTTTTATGAATGGTTAAGTTGCAAGATTCAGAGAAGAACTTCTGACCTCCTCTAGTTCTTATGTTATAATAATACTATAAGATTATAAATAACCTGAAATAGTTGTTTGGGGCTCTTTATCACATTTAGAAAGGGGGGGCAAAATAATATCTCGACAAAAACGTGCACAGTAATCCTGACTTAGTTGTTCTCAAAAGTTACTGTCATTTTAGCTGCTCCAAGATGTATTCCAAGATATATGTTTGCTTTTAATCTTTAGCAAAGATTATGGAGAATTAAAATGGGGAACCAAAATGCAGCACAGATTGTCTGGGACACGAACCCTCTTTTTATGTTTCTTGCAGCTGGTACTTAGTGTGGGCTGAAGCTAAAAAAATAATATTGGAATAACCACCTACTCAATACAAAAGAGATCTGACAATGAATTTGTATACCCTGAAGTTTGTTTGAGATTTGATTTCACAAATATATCAGTTGGTGTAAGGACAGCACTTCCACTTAAAGGCTTTCTCTCAGATACTTAGCCTATCATTACTGTAACCACCATTTCTATTGCAATAAGAGAGGTGGGTCTGATCATTAGAACATTTCACACTTTGCATGCTGAGGAGGGTTTTTAGCCAGTAAAAGTCACACTTGTCTTTGTAACTCTTTCGAATATGTGTTCTTTTATTTTAAACAAATTTATTCTTCCCATCAACTCCTTGATATTCAGAGAGAGTTTAAGGCAGGACACTGCAAGACAGGTCAGAATCTGAACTTTTCCTGTGACATTTAAATCTTAACTGTAAAATTATTTCAATTTTTCAGATGCTCTCAGCAACTCAACTCACATTCAACTCATATTTCTCTCAGTACATACGATATCATTGTATTATTTAAAATACAAATGGTTCCCCATGTTATGAATCAGTAGTCCAGCAGCATACCTGGTTTCACTGATGAAATGAGAAATTTTTGACACCACACACTGACTGACAGCTGAGATACAGTAATCTATCATGGAAGCTGCAGCAAAAAGAACTCAGCTCAAAATGCATGTGTGTGTAGCCGTCATCTTGTGTCAGTAAAACAAGTCAGTTTTACTCCATGGGAAAGCACAGAGTCCCTACAGTATCCCTTATCCTTCAGGCAGAATTGTCATCATCTTCCTCTCCTGAAAGTTCTCATCACTATATCACTTAAACATCAGGAACAACATCAGTGCTAGGGAGCAATGGACCTACACACAAAATAAGGCACGCTGCTTATAAAAATACCAAATGGTCATCCACCTCAAAGGTTTCAAAATTGTTTATTTCAATGAAATAAAGATCCCTTTCTTTGAAGACAGCCTAATGAAGACTTCAACTCAATATGCAGGTACGGGGAAGAAAACAAAAAGGATTAAAAGAAACATTGACTAGACATTGCAAGCTTGTGGAATAGCATAAAGAGTACTGCAAGACACACAATGCCTAATAAACCAGTTGCTTAGCCATTCCTGGAACAGGGTATGCAGCATTTGTTACAGCACTTCAAAAGAGAACTCTGGAATTGTAGGGATCAAAGGAGGATAACAAAATACAGATTTGATAAAGACAGGGATTGCTTATCTTTAGGAGAGTAAATCAGAGGAGGACGTGAGAAAAGTACAGAGTAATGAACAGTCTGTGAAAAGTAGACAAAGAATTTCAGCTTTTTACCAGGGCTACATTTACACTAGAACAGTCCAGAAAGGTGGTCCAATATCTGCTGCAGCCCTAAAATGACCTAGGACCCTCTACTTCATATGCTTTTGGCCTATGAGTATGGGTAGATACCCATACACCTCAGAGATGAAAGAAAAATCAAAACTAGAACATATTCTTTCACGAATAAGAACATTCAAATGACAAAAAACAGCACAGAATTACTCCGGGATTATATAGTAACCTCTGCTCCAAACTTCAGGCCAACCTCTATTTGTGAGGCATCAGGATGAAAAAGAAATGCTGCAAGATTATTCTGTGCCCTGTACCATTGTTAGATATCACATACAAGCATCGTTCCTTTTTTCTTTAAGAAAGGCAGAACTGCAAGGTGCAGCCCCACAGCCACTGAGGCTCCCCTCCTTGCTCAAGAGCATCCTTCCTCATGCTGGGCATTCCACCACACAGGTGAGCAAGTGTTCCCCCTTCCAGGAGCTGATTTCATGGTTCAAAATAATCCCATCACCTCTCAGTGGGGGCAAGCCTCTTCCAGTTTCCCATTTTATTGGACAGAAAGGAGAGTTTCCTCAGAAGCCGATGCAGAGCAAAAACCCAAGTCCAGAGCTTTGAATTGTTCCCTGGAGGTGGTTCTTTAAACTCCAGAGGCATCTTAAGGAGATTTACCTGGGAGGCTGGATGCTACAAGGGTGGTGAGAATCCACTCAGTCTCTGTACACTACAACCATACCCAGGGTAAATATTTATTTAATAACTTTCTTAAAACATTCATAACCAGTTCTAGCCACCTTTGTACCCGAAATTGGGAATTTCAATCTGTAATTTGATAACAACTTTGAAAGCAGTACAATAAAGCTTTTACTTCAAAAAAGATTGGGCAATGATTAACAGGATTAATGGCACCAACATAAAACTAAACAGCAGCATGCTATAAAGCCCTTGTAGATGAACCCTCTTGAACAGAAATAAATAAACTGAAAATAAACTTCCATTATTTAATTCTTCCCTTTTTTACAAATGTATAATACGGAAGTAACTCAAATCAAGCCTGCAGAATCATTCAGGAGTCGAACAACCAGAGATCAAACCACAGACCACAACAATGTATGCAGAATTAAAACCAAAACTAACATAATGGCAAAGTCACAAAACCAAAAGCAGACAAGTGATGGATAAGTCTTTTGCATATATTTTTAGAGAGCAAATACTAATGTAGCAGAGGAATACCACTTACAGAACTGCAGAATTCTGTCTCTTCACAAAAGACTTTATGAATTCATACGTGTTTAATGGATTTCCCCCATAACATGTACATTCATTTATTCTTTCTCTATTAAAAATCTCCAATAAACAATATCCCCTGAGCTGATGAGAACAACCTAAAAGAAGCATATTGTCATAGATGACAGTGAGACAGAATTGATCTAGACAGATTTATTCCCAGGTTTAGCAAGAAATTCACAATTACTGCAAAAAGAAGGAGAGAAAAATTACTTTTGCTTGGGGCAGTTAATGGCTGCTGCACTATTCCTTGCCTCTTAATCACTTGCTGCAGTGAAGCAACAATCAATACAGTGTAAAGGAGATCACAAGAGGACCTGAACCAGGTCTCACTAAAATCAGTGGTAGGAAAAAAAAGCCTACCCCAGGGGAAGTTCTCTGAGAGCCAGAGTACAGGACCTGCAACTCAAGAGCTGAGACCAAGGTGACTTTGAGCCATAGCTGTACTCTCCACTTAAGACTGCTTCAGAGGACTGAGACAGATCCTCAGGGAATGCATCCCAGTCAGGACAACATCCCCAGGCCACTGCAGTAGCATGATACTGCAAGTCTTGCTTCAGCCTTGTTCCATTGCACTACGTCCCTCACTGTTTTCCCTGCACCAGGTCCCACAGAGAGTGCTCAGAGGAAAACAATGGGCATCCTTCCATGGTGCTTCCACAGCAGGGAAGAGAAGAGACCAAAGCTGAGGCATCTGAGACTGTGCTGCTGGGTCTCAGGCCCAGAAAGACGGAGGTGGAGCAGACACAGAAGGTGTCATACTCTCCCAAAAGAGTAAAGAGTTATAGGACGGAAGAGAGCTGATCCAGGACCACAGCATTACTCCAGAGGACCTTCAGTCATTATTTCTTTCCCATGGGATCTCTGTATAAGCTAATGACAATCATTTTGCACCTGTGCCTCATTTCTACAGAAAGTATACTACTACATCACTGACTTCGGAGTGGAGGGATGGGAGAGGGGACGACCACTAACTGTCCTAATCCGTGAGCTCCTAGGATTGTAATATGAGAAGAGTCTCAGGTTCTATGAAAATTGCAGGTCAGGTACATTTGAAATTTTGTCTTTATTATTTTATTGCAAATAAAAGGTTTTTCAAAAAAGAAGGTTTTTTTCCTAAAATTGTGTCACTAGACAAAACTAAAGTATGTACTCTGGCTTCTCTCCAGGGCTGATTACAAACCTGGATTTGCAATATAATTAAAAAATGAAATAATTACAAGGCTTAGACATGAAGAAAGGATTTTTAATGTTCCACACCCAGCTTTGCTCTTGATCCGTCAGTGACCTCAGGCAACAAACCAAAACCGGCTTAAACTTCATCAAAGTTTCACATCTGGAGGCATCAAATCAGTTGGAGTGTTCTTGTAAAGTCAGACTAAAGGTCCATCTAATCCAATATTGTTCTTGCAAGCATGGTCAGATGCCCAGGTGAAAGATGTAAGAACTCAGCAAGAATGTAAATTACATTTTGTTCTATACAGCTCATTCTCTGCCTGCCTATGGTTCATGAACTTGTTCAGCAATGGAAATATCTTTGCATGTAATAATCCTCCATGCACCTTTCTTTCATAAATGTAGCTAATGATTTTTTAAGCCTGTGTAAACATTTGTCTCCCACAACCTCTTCTACAATTAGGCTTTTTAGGTGCTGCTAAAACTGAAGCCAATTCATAGTTTCGATTACCCCCATTGTCCAGTCTCTGTTTATTTTTCCATTCTATTCTATGGTTTTAGTGGTTGGAACGCATAAAAATGCATTTTGTCCTCATGAAGTTGCCTACACCACACAGAATGTTTTATTTCCTATTGCCCTCCTAAATATTTATAATATACATCTTCGGTTTCTAGTCAACATTGAGATTATTTTTTCCTAGAGTTCTTGGAGTTTTTTTCTCCAGAGTTCTCAGTTATAATCCCAAGATTTCATTCCTTAAGAGCAATGTCTACTCCACAGCCTATTCTTCATAAGTTTTTCTCCATATGTGTTACTTTATATTTGTTTTTTCTTGTTCAGTATCACGGGAGTTTTCCTAAATTCTTTATAAGGACTTTTCATTTTACAACTTTAAATAGTTTAGTGTCATGAGCAAACTTTGTCATCTTACTGTTTACATCCTTTCCTAAACCAGCTATGAAGATACTGAACTGTGCATGCCGACTGAGAATGTCTATGGGACACCAGTGGGGCTTTCCACCATTGACAAAACTGACAGCTTAATCCTCCCCTTTTTTCTTGTGCCTTTTAACCACTCTTTCATCTATGCAAGAACCTTTCCTTTTATCCTCTTGCAGCTCAGTTTCTTTAAAAGTCTTTGATGAGAAACCTTGTCAAGGGCCTTCTAGAAACCCAAGTATCGCCTGGATCTCCCTTGTCTATGGGGTTATTGACTCCTTCAAAGGATAGATTTATGATGCACAACTCTATAAATGCCACAGGGACTCTTCCTCAATATATCATATTTACCCACACGCCTGCTAATGTTACACTTTATTATAGTTTCTATCATCTTACCTAGTGTGGATGTTTGCTTTAATGGCCTATAGTTTCTCGGGTTTTCCCTTACTCTTCCACTTTCCATTCCACCGACACCACAATAGTTTTATGCCCGAGATTCAGCTAATAACCAGTCACAAGATGTCAGACAGAGTCACAGAATCACAGAGTATCTCTGGTTGGAAGGGATCCATAAAGATCATCAAGCTAAACTCCCTGCTCTTTGTAGTACTTAAAGCAGAGCAGATATATCTGGCTCACTTATTTCAGGTACCAAATTTGAACTTAGCTTGGAAAAAATCTTTAAAACCTCAAAATTCTATTGAGACTAAGGAGTATCTAATGAATAAAGTTATTCCTCACATTCAACTCATTTTATTTTACCCGTCTCAATAAGACAAAGACCAAACTATTTTATGAGGAAAATCAAAACAGCATGGGAAAGAAACATCCTCTTTCGAGGAGCAAAATTTGCACTGATTAATGCAAACCCAGTTTTTTAATGTGCTAAACTCAAGCAAGAGACTGCAAGCCGAAGCAGCCAGAGCATGGCAGACTTCTCTTGGTGTCATGGGGTCAATGACATACAGAGAAGGTGCTGATGTTGTAGGGAGGGTAAATGACTACAGGACTCTTTTCCAGAAACCATCTTTCAGGTGGCCTCAGTGCTGAAAAAAATCAGTCTTCCCTGGCTTTGCTGCTCAAAGAAAGATTTGGTGCCAGTCCTAATAGTGCATAAACTGCACAGTATGACCAGGGAAATGTTGTCATTGTATTGCATGCATTGCACTTCCTAGAAATGTAACAGCACCTGCAGGAGAGTAAAGTCTGGCAGGTTTGGGAAAAGCAAGAGAAAGAAGCGCCTGTATGATGAATTCCATTCCTTGTGATTGTCCCTGGATTTGAAAGGGATGACAGTGCTCTATCTACACTGTAAAGGCAGAAAAGACATTTTACTCCACTTCTGCTCTGAGGTGATTTGTATGTACTATTCACCGTGCTATTGCTGTTTACTTTTACTAAAATGCCACTGATGGATACCCAGGGAAAGAAGCAGTTACAGTAACAGCTTTGCCTTCCAGCAGCATTTCAGCATCATTTATAAACCATCAAAGCTCAACATAAACCAGCTATTTTTACACTTGTTTTTCAGTCTCTCCATACACTGCAGGAACAGAATAGTTACTACAACTCTACAAGCTGAGACCAGTAAAGCCAATAGATCAACAGAAGGTAATATATTTTTTTCATAACAATGGCTTTTGGGTTTCTTTGCAATGAAATACCAGTCTGCAAATTTTCAGGAAAGTTCTGATCTTCAGAAAAAAATGGGGTGAGGAGTTATTTCCAAATGCGATTCACAGAACAATTGAGAGTTATGAAAACTATTTTTTAAATAGATCTGCTTACAAGTACTGATGAGAACTACAAATCCAGTGCCAGCTCACTCTATTGAAAATTAGACTGGGAGTGTATGTCTACAAGACTGTTTCCTAGAGTGTTTAATGCATTTTGCTGTTTTCTGCTAAGACAGATAGCATACTAAACAGATCTGAGGCGTTCTTCACTGCAGCTCTGGAGCATTCTTTTTAATGGAGGGTATATCTCATTACAAGCTCTGGTAATCATCCAGATTACAATCTTAATTGCCAAAGTAGGTAAAATAGATAAAATATATTTCATCTGTCCCCTCCACCTCCTTTTTTTTTTTTCTTTTTAAAGGTTCAGCAAATAAAGAGTGGAATTTTTTTCTCTCTCTCATGAGCTTTTAAGCACCAGAAAGGTTTCTTTGTCTTTGTTATCCTCTCCAAAGATCCTCCGTGAGATTACATTTAAAATCTCAAATTTATGATTATAAAGCCAGGTTCCTGTGACAATCTTCCATCAGGCACTGAGAGCTCTCAGCATCTCACAGGAGGTGTTCAACACCTTGTAGGATTCACTTCTCATTACACTGGGTCCTGGAGCACACCACTTGGTGGTTCAAAAGGTACAGTCTCCTGAATAGAAATCTCATTAACTCCACCATCCCCCTAAGCCTGTAGTAACCTACACCATAGGCTAACTACATTTGCAAATAGCTGTATAAACACCCCTAAATCAGCCTCAAATCACTCTGGGAAGGAACATGATGTCTTCTTGCTAAACTTAGTTGATGTATGGGTAAATGAAGGCAGTGAGATGAGAGATGAGAAAGCCTCATGTGAAGGGACAAGGAAATCTTGGTGTCCTGGCAGTTTGCTGCTGCCATAACCCTGCTGATATCCTTGAGAGGTCATGCATTTAAACAAGCATCCCAGGTCTTTATCTCACCACAGCTGAGCTTCCAGCTGTGACCAGATCTGGAGCTGTGCCACATCAGCACTGAAATGAAGTGTTCACTCAGAAAGAGGAGCTGCTGAGAAAATACAGGTTCACAAGCCTATCAAACAGCAGGAGGAGAGGGTCTCTCTCCAGCCAAGCACTGCAGTTCTGCACAGTTTCTTCAAGACAGTTCTTCCCAAGCAGCTCAAATCCCAGAGCAAATGGCGCCACTGATGATCAGCACTAAAATCTGATTTCCAAAATAGGCTCTTGGAAGACATTTTGTATCTTGGTGATAGAGTGGCCCACTGCTGAGCTACTCCATCAGAAGAAAAGCCATCTGACAAGTTTCCTAAATCCTGTCATCAAACTGCTTGAAGATGTACTTCAAGTGGCATTAGCCCAGAACATGATTTGCAGAGGATCTGGAAGCCAGTTACCTCTTACAGTCACATGGATGGAAATTGACCCTTTGAAGCATTCTGGCTGAAGAGGTGCTCAGACAGAGAGAATTTGGGATGACATTTATTCCAGCGAAAAAGGACACTGGAGTCAGCCACAATGAGTCCTGAACTTCCTTAATTTCCCTTGAGAAAATGGCTTAGCTCTGTTTTCATACATAAGGTCCAGCCATGGCCACTGTTAAGAAACAGATCTGGGCAAAGACTTCTTTGTTGGGTCCCATTCCCTAGAAGAACTGAGCTTCCAGAGCATCCTGTCCAGGGAAAAGGAAGTGTAGGGTATCCCATCTCTCCATTACAAAAGGCATGAAAAATTTGTATTCCTTCTCGGCTTCACGTTTATGATAAAACACAAGTGGCTCAGCTCCATTCTCAGACTAACCCGATGTGTGAACACTACCTACATTCTGTCTGTAACCAGCTCATGCTGAAATGTGTTTGGCCCTGATGTCCTACTCCAGAATCTCATACAAAATCTGAGCTCTTCATATTCACATCTGTGTTCCTTCTCGATTCATGGGTGTATTAGCTGAAATGCTGTTGTCAGCATAGTTAAGAGATCAGAGCAAACTTGATACACTTAAACACTGCTCACCAAAAATTACATGATATATGAGATCCATTTACAGCTTTTCCACTTGTTTCTTCTTGCTGCAGATAAAGCTGGGATTTGCACATGTAAATGACAAGCTATTCTGCTGGGAAGGTGTACCTTTAGAATTATGTTTCAAAATTAAAAGGAAAAAAAACTGAAATGCCTTTCAGCAGACAGGAACAGTATCTCCCTTTGTAATTAAAATTTAAACAAAAGTGCTTCTAAAATGTATTTATTAAAGGGAACACAACACTTTTCATTGGTTCAAACATCAGCACAGGTACGTATTTAAGGTCTTAATAATGAATTGTATCTCACAATTAAAGCTTGCATCACAACATCATCACAACTTTGACAATACTCCTGCACAACTTCAAAAGCATATATTATGGGTATATTTGAAGGGGAGAGACATATGTGTGTTTTTCATAGACAATAATTCCATTAAATTTCCAAACTACAGTGGCAAGAGTTACAGAGCCAGACATTTGGATGATTCTCACTTTTCTTTTAAGCTACTACATGTGTAAGTCACTGCCTCTGTGGGACATTTATTGTTCATACTCTCTCATTTAGCAACAGGACAGGAAAGTTTGTATATTTTACAGGTCTGGACTTAAAGCAAATATTTTTTGCCAGACTACAGATAAATCAAACTTCAGAAAATTATTTCCATTTGTGATTTTTCTTTTTCACTCTGTGCTGGTTATCCTGTCCTTCATGCAGCATGTAAAGGTCATGAGAAGGTACAGGCTTTGCAGTGCTGCAGGCTCTACAAGCACGTTGTGAGTGAGAGCTCTTTTGCTCCAAAGGGTTTTCAGGGCTCAGGAGCCTATGCAGATCTGCTGTACCATCTGCCACTTTTCTTCTTGCAGATAACTATTTACCATGTGACTTCTTATTCTCAGGGACTTGACACAGCTGAGATCCCCAAGGATTGTCTGAGAACTTTCCATGTGAAGGTCAGTATCTCCTTACTTCAACCAAGACTGGAAAACGTGCCTTAAGCTGAAATATTGTTATCCACATCTGTGTAGTAAGTTGCTCCTAATGGTCCATTTCACCCTTGAATATATACTACTAGAGTTCACTTTCAGTCTAAGGCCAAACTGTGCCCGTAAGTGACAGTCTCACAAACGGGGGACTAAATTGTCTCACTCCAGCAGGAACTGCAGAATTCCAGATGCAGATTTTCAGGAGACCACACTGTGGTCTGGTGGCATGAAACCCATACAGAATGTATTCTCCACTTCGGAATCACACAGAAAGGTTGCAGACCTGCCTTGCTCCTTTGTCTGCAGCACTGACATGAAGTTCACCCTCAATATTGCACCCACAGTGTGGCTTGGATTGCAGCTCTGCATCCAGGCTGGATGGAACCTGAACACAATGCACTGCCTCAATAGCCTGCTCTTGGAGCTGTGGATTCAAAGAATATGCAGAGCTGGAACAGCTCTGTGAGGTGACTCACAGAACTTCACAAGCTTTACAAAAAGACTGAAGCAGGAATAGATGCTTATAATGGAGACCGTGCCACCGATACACTAAAAAAAAATGCATTTCTGCCCTTTTAAGTAATCACAAGTCACTAGTCACTTAGCTTACCTACACTATCACTAGGAAGGGATTAGGAGCAAGTTGGAATACATTTGTTGTGTATAACATAAAAAACCTGCACATGCACCCCAGTACACATATATATATATATATATGTCTCCATGTGTGTGTGTGTGTATGCACCTGTAAATGAAGGGGGGATAAAAATTCAGCAAGAAATCTGCTCCATTTCTCATTCTGACATGATCCTCCTGAATTCAGATGCAATGCAAACAGGACTTACTGTGAAGCAGTCTCTAATAAAATGCTTGGATTAGTTTGTCAGTCAGAAGCTGCAAATCTCAGTCAGCACTAAAGATCAGCTCCTGCCAAAGGGGTTTTTTTCATACAGTAAATTCCAAAGAGATACAGCAGTCCTAAATAGATCTATTGCTTTCTAAGAATATAGTGCAGTGTGCCTGCTAGGCAACTTGCCTAGAAATTCTTTTCCAATGAAGTACTGGAAGAGACAATTTCATTTGCTCTGATCTCTGTTCCTTGAGTGGCCATAGCTCCAGTGCACTGCTTCAGTTTCCCATACAAAGGCATCGTGTATCTAGAAATCATTTCATCTGAAGGAGGCATAGAGTCCAAGGGCTGAACTCTGCCATCCATAATCCACCATAAACCATTGAAGGTGGTCTTGTTGAAGACCAAATTACAATTGGTAATTACTATTTGTGATTTAATTCAAACTCTACATGCAGCATTGGGAAACACTAGCAGTGATGCATTTTTTTGGGGACTGGTCTGCAATGTGGCGAGAAGAGGCTACAGACCATCTTGTGCTCTTCTGTGGAGATAGTCAGGAAGGAGAGCACATACATCTAGACACGTTTGGGTTAACTCCTCAAGGTTTTTTCCCAAACCACGAGGGCCAAGAGCAGAAACAAAACTTTCTTAGCATGGCACCACACAGTAACACAAGTCAGTGTTGCATGTGAGACACTTTCTGCAAGATCTTCTGTGGATTGGCGTGGGACCTTTCACCTCCAGTCTCAGACCTGGACCCCAGTTTTACAAGACCCTGGACACGGATGGTTCTGTACATCAGGAAAAGCAGAGGTTACTCATCACGCGTGTCGGGAAGTTCAGTCCTATCATACCTTGTCTCTCCGTAGCTGCACCAAGCCCCAAGGACTCACAGTACTCATCAGTCCCTTTCTTTACAGAAGCAGGTTACAAGAACCTGGTGATATCAGAAACCACCCAAATTCAATGCTTGAACCCAGAGACAACCATTATGACAATTATAGATGTTCAAAGCAAGGCAGCCAACAGAAGTACCACACACTGGATGCTCCTAGGCGAGAGAAGTCACCCTCTGGAGAAGCACCAATTGCTCACAGGTAAAGCTGTCTGACACACGCACAGTGCTTAGAGAAAAATAAATCACAAGAAAGTGCTACTGTCAGTACCTCTGTCCTACCCTGCTGCCAAGACAGCTTCCTACCAGGATTGCAGAGTCATTTTAAAAGACTGAGAAACAAAAAATAGAACTGTGAGTCCAACTCAGGTTTTAGCAGCTTTCACACCACCCCTTTCACAAGTTTTCTCCTTTCCATTTCCTGCTAATAAGATACACCTAGGACAATAGTTTCTAGTTTGTTAAGTGGAAAATCTCAAGAAAGATGAAAGCACAAGTTGCAAAACCAATACCAACAGCCCAAAGTGTCTGAGAAAAGATCCCTGGAATGCCTGCTTAGGAATTCCCCTTCCACTCCTGGGTGGCATGGTGCCAAGTAGTGCTGGAAGCTACAGCTTCTCATCAGCCACGAGAAGGGACTTCAGATCCCACTCAGATATTTTTGCCCACAGGCAGGCAGGTAAAAAGTAGAGCTGCGTTCTCAGTCTCTTAATTTATTCCAGGGAATTGCCCAGGTACTTTTGTTTTTTATTCTGAGCTATGGCCACGACAGATATGACTCTTTGCCATGACCTTTTTCCTCCAAATAAAATTTGTGTAGTGGTGATGACTAATGGGAGGGAAGAATTGTAATTCCACTGTGGTAGCTCATAAGAATAAGACATACCAGCTGACAAGTGACAATAATTCATACAGAACATCCTGGCTAGATGCCACCCAGCTTACACTTTTCTGATTCCAGTGCTAGAACCATCTTCATTTAATGCATTATCCTGACTTGGTGGAATGTCCAGCCAAATCAGAGTAATGTGATCTTGGGGAATTATTCAATGCTGTTTAAAGTTCAAAACTCAGTGCCAGAAAGTAACGCCCCATAATATGTTAAGCACACCACAAGCAATGTAAAAATACTGCTCTCACTTCAAGGAGGGCTGAGAGCCACAGACTTCTCAGGATCAAAACCACAGTTATCAATTGCAAGAATCAGTCTACAATAGCAAGTAAAGATCCTTACATGTTCCCCACTGCAGACATTAGCACTGCTCAGCTGGCAGGAGGCTCACGGCAGTGGTACATCTCCTGGGGAGCAGACTTGTAGTGAGGACTCTGATTAAAATGGCAGGCTAAGGTTTTGGGTTTTAGTGTTGCCAATCATCAGCTACCATTCCATGAGATGTTGATCTTTTTATATGCAGCCCACAGCCATGCCAGCTCCTAGTGGTATATCTTACCTGGTGGAGAATGTCAGGACAAAAAAAATCAGCTTGCTCTCCATTACTGTCTCCTTTTGTTGGTGGATTGGTTTGGTTTGGTTTTTTAATGCTCAGAAAACTCCTCACAAATTTGCAGGAGTTCAAGATGCATGAGCCAGGCAGGATCAGATGGCTGCTCCGTTCATAAGGAGGTGGTAAGAAGGCAATGCTACAAAGAGGAGAATGGGCTTGTGGTGAAAGTGCTGGCCTGCGAATACAGACATCTGGATCCAGCTCCTTGTCAGTGACTTCAGGCAAGTCCAGTGGGATAAGCTGACCCCTAAAAATTCATACCCACACTTGATCTGCCCATGTCCTGGACTCTTCCTGCACCTCTCAGCTGGGCTTGTTCACTCAGCTGACACATGGTGCCCATTCAGTCACTCCACCTTTGAAATGAAGCTGCCACATGTCCGTGCATGAAGCACCTGTTTACACCCAGATTAATCATAACCTCCATCTCCATGTCTTTTCAATGTCTCCACATAGTTCAATTTATCTTCCTTTCTCTGCTTTATAGTAAGATGGAAAGCTGGGAAGATGGACAGTTTTTCAGCGCTTATCTGTCCCTTTAGGGGCCTAGTATTAGAGAAGATGGTATCCCTAATACGAAATCTTATTTACTTGTGAGAGTCTGCCATCAGCAGCCCATCTGGTTAACTTTCCAAAATCACGGTGGGAGTTTTTTTTTCATTAGTCCCAGCAGCTGAGTCTAGCCTGGAAACTCTCTAGCCATTTTAACTCTGTAACCTTTCACAGCAGCTTGTTCCATTGCCTAATTGTTTGAGTAGCTGAAACACATCTCTCACATATGTAGCCGGAATTTTCCTTTCTGCAGCTTAAATCAGTTTCTGCGCTTCTTTCCTCTTTGGCTAATGAGAATAACTGGCTCCTATTCCCTTTATCACATCACCTCATATATTTGTAGACAGTTATTTTGCCTTCCTTTAGTCTTTGTAGACTGAACATGCCTGTCTCAGCTGCTTCTCGTAAGTCTGATTTTTAAATGTTTTATAATTTTTGTTATTGTCCTTTGAGTTTTCTTCAATTTGTTAGTGTCTTTTCCTAAAGAGCAGTGTCCAAAACTGAATTCACTATGCCAGCTGAGACCTCCACCAGTGCCAAGTGGAGCAGAAAAGCAACCCTGCTTGTTTTACACATGACATGCTCCTTCTTGATACAGTCCAGAATATTTCATTGTAAAGCATCAATGGTCCAAATATGAGAACATATAGATGTGGAGCAGCTAAGAAAAAAAGGTATGTCTATGAGACTTCAAAAGGTGCAAACATCCAAAAAGAGGATTGTTTGGGTGTGTTTGAGAGGAGGGAGGAGGCTAAGAATAATGAGATGAAATGAAATGGTAGGCTAGATATCAGGAAAAATATTGTAACAGTTCAAACTGTGGAAAACTCTCTCCCTGGAGAAGTTGTGCAGACTTCATAAGTTGAGTCACTGAGAACCAGACTAGACAAAGCAATGCAAACTATATAGCAAGATGACTTAATATATTATTGGGATAGGGGCTAGATGGGCTGATAAACTTGGCATTTCTAAATTTCTTCTTCTACAGCACTCTCAAATAACAGAACTAACCTTTTCTTATGTTAATACTCACTTTCTGTCCCCAGTAACACCTTCATGTGTTCTCTATCTCACACATAAGTGTCAGCAAAGCTAATTTAGAAAGGCTTTGAGAATTTCTGGGAAAGTTTGATGGAATTTAACATTTTTCCTGTCTCTGTATCCATGGGCCCTATATACTTGCCAGGTTCCAGTCACAGTCAACTAAACACTAACATATCTCACATGGTGTAAATGGAGAAAGCCAACACATCCAGCAGAGAATGTTATCCATGCCTAAACTGGCAAAACTCTGCCACCACCATTAGCACCACGACCTGCCAATGCAAGGAATCACAGTGGTGCAGAAACACCAATGGCTGGTAGCCAGTGGCAGTAATCAGGGCAAATCCTCAGTCTAGACAAAGCTTTAGTTATCGTGAGCAAAACTCTCCAATCTCTGGTTCTAGTTTTCCTTTCAGTAACACAATTTTAATATTGGTGGAACTCAACAAACTTCAACAGAGTTGCTCCTGACTCACATTCCCTACAGACAAGCAGAGTTTCGCTTTGCTGAGAAGGGCAAAGCTAAGTGTTATTTCTTTAATTATCTGATGATCAGAGAACAATATAAAGTCAAACAAATTCTATACATGACCTTTGCTGTTTTGTCTCTGGAGATCACAAATATAAGGTCCAGTGTCTTGGGGAAAACCAGAGTTGGAAGGTTGTGTGTCTACCACTGGATGTTCAGCATCTCTTTTCTCCTGGTGTCAGAGATGCTTAGCTCTAGTCTTGTTAGCTAGATTAGACAGTTTCAGGCGCAGAGATTTTACCAAACTCAGAATAAAGGCTAGAATAAATGTAAATTTCAGGTGAAGAAATGCAAGTTGAAAGCGAGAAAGTTATCGATCTATACTATATCTTAGAAGACAACAGCTATGTACAGCTGTTCTTCATGGCCAAACAGCCAGATCATTCCTAGTAGAGGTCTAGAACATACATTCACTTAAAAAAAAAAAAAAAAAATTGAATATTGCTGTATCCAAATGGCTGATGCCATAGTAGCTTTCAGACCAGGTCTTTTACAACAGGGTGGTCCAATTTTGAAAGTCAGAACTTTGTAAAAGAATGGTCTCTGCTCCAGAGAGTCTACGGTCTAGGACTGGCAGACTAGCAAAGGGAAAACAAAGAAATATGTTACATAGTAAGATGAGCAGCATTATTGTAACATGGGGAAATGTTTTTCCACCATCAAATGCCTCATAGCTGCCAGAGTAAAGGAGAGTCTCAGGGGTGTGAACAAAGCGTGACCTTGAAGAGTTCTGAAGAGCCAGCCTGAGGTTAAATGACAAATTATCGCATAAAGAAGAGAGGTCTGGTGTGCTTAGTTGTGTTAGTTGGTACGTGCTGGAACCACTAGCTTAAAATGACACGAAGTGGCTATTACATTACCGAGATTATAGTAATTTAGTTGGGGTTGTTGCATAGAAAGCTAAGATGCCTAAATTCAGCAAAAGTCTCTTGTCTGGCAAGAAATTGTCTTCTTATAATAGCTGACCAGCTCAGTAGCAGGAGCCCTGAGTGCATTTGCTGATCTAGTGCCAGCATGTCACTGCCAAAGCTCTCTAGGAAGGAGATGCCTGTCCTTCCCCTCTTCTCTGCCATAGTACTTGGCATTGTTACTGGCAGGGTGCAGAGACCTGTCAATGAGAGGAAAGCCAGGGAAGAGAGAAATGTAGGTTATTGTGAGGACCAAAGAAGCACTGTCCCACCATTTGCTGAGCCTCCACAGCACCAAACCACCTGAGTCAGATAGAAGACCCCTTGGCTCATGGCTGGGTGTCCTGAAACTTCTACACAAGTGGGCCTTCATTAGTATTGGCATAGACTTGGAGCATTCAGAGACTTCCAGCATCGTAAAGAGCCAGCCAAAATAGAAGTGAATCTAAAAAGAAGTTTTAAGGGTTGCTTTATTTTTCTGTATTTGTGTCCTATACAATGTGTCATTCTGCCGGTATCTTTTTGAAAGTCAAATCTACCTTAAACATTCTGGGACATATTAAACAGCCAGGATAAAAGTGCAGCATTTTGGTCCTTAGTTTAAGTACTCATAATGACACTTTTCAAAGTGTGAAGCATCTCGTTTGTCTTTACTCTTTGTACTCTACATGTAGTGTTTTCCTTTTCACTACGACATCCGCCTAAGGAGTGAAGCATTCCTCAGAAACCTGAACAGCCCAAGTGTAGCAATAAAGTTGTAACACATGCATTGTTTATTCAGAGGTTTGCACAGATTACGAGAAATATAATGAAAGAGCTAACTTCAGACTTTGGTCTTTTCTACTCAGTGCTTGTAGTTTACCACAGAGCTCAAAATTGTTCTGAACTTGAACAGTTCTGACTTTTGAATTAAACACAAAGAACTCAGCATTGTCTCCAGTTGCAGAAGTTTGAAGTTGATGACCCCAGGTGTCATTTATTTCTAGTCTAAAAGACTCTGCTCTCACTCTGAGTTAGGCAAAAGTCTTCGAGATGCTCTCAGAACCGCTGAGAAGTCCTACATCTCATAATGATCTTTTACACCATCAGCTATGCAAAGCACAGAGTACATGTAGCAAAATGCATGAGACCTTTTGCTTCTTTTGACACTAAGAATCTTTCATATCTATGCATTAATCTTGTAACCTGTGCTGTAGGTACTCATGGTCTAAAAAAAAGATAGAGTCTTGAGTTACAGTCTTTTTCATCACTCAAGGAGGGGACAAGTAGGTAATTCCTGACCCCAACCCTCAAAACACAAGTAAACACACAGCATTTAAAGCTTCAAGCATTCATTAGGCAAAGCATGAAGAAAATTATCATTTCCTGGGTTTTTTGCTTCTAGCAGATGCTTCGTCTGTGCATTCACTGCCAGCATGCTGCCATCACCATCCTTCAGGTTCCTCTGTTAAGATGGCCCTTGGCTCAAGGAGAAGCTTTGCTTTCATCAAGGCATTGCAAAAATCCTTGTCTTCTCTTGATGTGGAAGTCACAATTTTTGTCAGCTTAAAGGATCATCTGCATCAGTCCTTTATTCTATTTGAAACCATAACAAGCAAAACTGTTTAACACACACTGACAAGTTCTTATTATGTCTGCCTAAAAGATTTCAATTGAAATTCAATAACAAAAGTCTTTGTGCACTTGAATTCTATTGCTATTAATACTAGCTGATCGAGTGGAAACAAATGGGATACATCAAGCATACCACTAAACACAGAAAACAGCAGCACAAATTAATGAACTGGAGTTCTGTTTTATCAAATAAAAAATTAGGAAAAGGAATCAGATTTGCTGCAATCAAGCCAAACTAAGCATTTTGTAGCATAACTAAAAAGTGCTGCAAAGTTTATCAGAGCTTCTGCCCTGAAAATCCTCAGGAATTTTAGAAGACTTCAAAGTGGTTTAGTTCAGATTCTGTTCAAACTTATCACCTGCTTATTAACAAATATGGAGCAACGGTCTTGCCTGAGGTGGTGGGGGTGGCAGTGGTTCTGCCTCTTGCTGCTGGAGATGCCTCCTGCTCTCTTGAACTGTCAGCCCCTGGTGGGGTTTGGGGCTGCTCTTGCACCTCTGCTTGGTGCCTTCACCTGTGTCCTGGGAAAAGGCAGGCCAGTAGATGGTCCAGAGGAATTTCTGACATGCTTCTGTTCCTGCACACCAGGGTGGCATTTTACTGGCTTAGAGGGATTTTCTGCCAGGGGTATTTTGTCTGTTGAACCCAGGGTCTTCTGCATTTACTTTCAGGTCTTTCACATCTACAACTATTGCTGGAAATTTGATCCTCAGCAGGTCACATATTTAGGAAATTACTATTCCTCCAATGTCTGACCATAGTTATTTAAAGTTTCCAAAGATCATGTCCACTGTGCACTCTTAGGACCTTAGCTTGCTTGCCAAGAAAAGAACATTGAGAGGAAAATAATTGCATGTTGGTGTACAGAAACCATGTTCTTAACACTGTATCTTTAACATCCTGAAGTCAAGCATATTAGTCTCAGCTTAAAAGAACACTTAGACTTGCTGTCCTCAAATATTCTTATATGCAGAGCATATACCCCCTAATCAATAGAGAGCTCTCCTGAAGGCCAGACAGAAATCAGTCACAAATCAAGGGATGCAGGTGAATGAATAAGCAGCCCATTATCCTTTAACACTTGTTTATTCAATGGCCTAATGTCATATGCAACTGGGAAAGCATCAGAAATTAAGTCAATTACTCGTCCTTAAGATATCCAGAAGGAAAATCACACTAATAGAATGACTATTCTTATGCCTCTATGGAATAAGCCAGTAAATTTCCTGGTGTAAATCTTTATTCAGAAAGACCTAAGGACTCCTCAACAAATTCTTTAGGCTTGGGAAAAGGATTCTGCTCTGCCAGACATGGGGATTTAATGTCTGGAAAAATAGCCTCGCTGGCTGTATACCGT
Source organism: Callaeas wilsoni (assembly GCA_013398955.1). Lineage (NCBI taxonomy): Eukaryota > Metazoa > Chordata > Aves > Passeriformes > Callaeidae > Callaeas > Callaeas wilsoni. The sequence goes on from VWPU01008637.1 coordinate 43,991, forward strand.
GGACGTGGGGCTTGCCCCAGTTGTCAGTACACCCACCTCACCTCCTTCCAACACCCAGCATTGATATGGCCTTTCTTACTCACCCTTCCCTTCATCTCCTTTTTATTTTGGAACCTCGTATGACATTCCTGATTCCCCATGTACAATCACACAGCTGTGATTTGTCTTCCCCATTCCTGCTCCATCAGGTAAATTTATTAGCAATGAAACAGTGCATCCTGGAATGTAAACCACCAGCCTTAAACACATCTGACAGTAGTAAAAGGGCAAGTTTGTGCTCCTTGAATCCCTACAATATCTTCTCCATCAATGAAGCACCAGAAGTGCTACCAGTTCTCTCTCCCCACAAGAAGTGCTCAGTGCAGGATAACCCCACAGACGTGAAGGTTGGTGGGTCACCACCCCCACTAGGAGGGCTCCAGCTGTTCCTTAGGGAGTTGTGATCACCCTCCAGTCTGAGGACAGCTTTAAACATAACAGAACTAATAATGGCTTTAACCAAGGCACAGATGGGCCCTCACAGTGCCATGCAGTGAGGGTGCCATGGTGGCATCTCTCACCACGTTTCTAGGGCAAGAGGTTCACGGTGGGATGCTGGAATTGTGGCAAAGAGCAAAGAGACTGCCTTTTCCTGGACTAATGGGGTGCCTCTATTTCTTCATTCCCGGGGAAGTGAAGGGAAGGGGTGTAGTAAGCTATTTTGTTCAAACAGAGAAGGGACAGCAGGTACAACTGCTCTGAGCCCCTACCTCAAATGGCAGAGAGGATCCTTCATGCACTCCTGGAAAAGCCTCTGTTTCCTATCCATCTCGTGACGTCTCACAGCCAATTCACAGAGCCCTGTCACTCAGCACAACATCTCAGAGACCCTGTCTTGTGCTGCAGTAACTTGCATCAGGAAAACTCATTTTGCTGCCTACCAGTTATGGCCTCAACTCCTCAACCCCTATGGGCCATGCCCAGTGTCTGAACAGACATATGGGCTTCTCACATGGAAAACCTTCAGTGACCTTCCTCCCACAGCAGCAGTGACTCCATGGCTCTTCTTGGGAAGAGGCAGCTGCAGAACTACTGTGGTTTCAGTGTCACTACAGGGATGGGCTGCAGGGATAAATGTCCTTGTATTGTTCCAGTGTGCAGCACTGCACAGTCAGTTCCTCCTCCAAAACACTGAGATTTTTATTTGACAGAAATAGAAATCAGCAAATAAGTCTCTTCTACTGACCTGGCTTGTAACTGCAGCAAACATGGGAAATCAATCATTTCAAATTCACTTTGAGACCCTCTTAGTACATTGGCCACTTGAAGGGCAAAAGCTGGGGCACAAAGGACAAGGGGAAAGCAAAGTTCATTATTGTACTAGACAGCCAAAAGCCACAGTGCTCTGCCAGCCTCACAAGGTTCTTGCTATGGTCTCTGGATGCTGCATCACCACTTCACCCTCAGGTTGTACAGGCCTCCTTTGGCCCTGTGCCACAATCATGCATGAGCTCACCAAGCCATCACTCACACAGTGCACTCTCATAAAACATACCACCCCATGGCAGGCCCCTCTGCTGCATACTCAGCCAGGGCTCTTCAAAGCTGGTCTCTAGACTGTTCCCTTTTTAGCTTCACCTTATGGTAGAGAAAGAAATCCAGTGGAAACCCTGCTTGGGGTCTCTGCATTCTCCATTTGTCAAGTCTTTTTCATTTTCAGGTCTTTGAAGAGCTCCAGAGGCAATTATACAGGTCTCTCACTCTGTTTCCAATGCCTTCTGCATCAGAGGAATTTGCCTTTAAAATAGGCTTAGTAACTGCCAGCTTTTCTGCATTCCTTTATCCCTGAGATTATTTTCCTCAGAGACCTTACTTACCAGTTCCCCAAGTTTGCTGAAGTCTACTTTTTTTGGAGTCATTATCCATATTCAGCTGGTCTAGCTTTTTCCCTTGGAATAATGAACTTTATCATTTCATGCTTGCTTTCATCCAAATCGCTACCCAATCTTTAGATTGTCAGGCTGTTCTTCTCTGCTAGTCAGAAACTGGTTTAAGATAGCTGCTCCCTTGCCCATTTCCTCCCACTTTCTGAAACAGCACCATCTTCACCACATCCAGGAACACAGCAGATCATCTATATCTAGCTGTGTTGCTCTTGGTGGAGGTATCAAAGCAATTATCACATCTTGCTACTGAAAGAGTTGTCCTACTGATGTCTCTTCCTGTTGCTCAGGAAAAAAAAATAGCCACTTCCTGTCCCAATGAGTTGATCAGCAATACAAATCCCTGATAACTGCCCCTGGTTTTCATCCTTTACCAAAAATATTCAACTGATCTCTCTACTGTTCTTTCCCAAACGCCAGGGCTTGGTACTCAGTGCCTCCCTTGTCCTCAGTTGTACCTCTTGGACATATCTTCCATACCATTCCTCAGCTCCCATGGTGTGCCCCGCAAGATTGCCATTAAGGTTACAGTTCTGTCTCCATGTTATACAATATATTATATTTCTTTGATTATTTTCTTTTAGGAATCAAATGCATAAAGTTTAATAGATTAAATCATATAAAAAATTTTGGTAAGACATAGAATCACAGAATATCGTGCATTGGAAGGGGCCCACAAAGATCATCAAGTCCAGCTCCTGAAAGAATGTAGGAAGGGCTTACTCTCCAAAAAGTTGCATGTGGAGATAAATGGAAGACACATAGTCAAAAAAAACCGAACCAAACCAAACCAAACCAAACCAAACCAAACCAAACCAAACCAAAACACCACCCCATCAGCCTTCCTTTTGGCATGCAGGTTGCTGAAAAGCTGGAAATCCTACATTGCAACAGGTAAACAAAGACACTACATAATTTCTTGGATGGACCCCCACATACAGGTTTCTCCTGGGTTAACACTAACTGATTTAACAGCAACATGACTGTGGAATTCCCTTGGATATTACAGAGAAGGAGTAAGCTAAAGGGCTGCAGCTCCTCGTTGACCATATGAGGAAAACCTCATTTTTTCTTAACACATTTTTTCCCATGAAAGGGAAGAATGAAAGTTAACAGATGCTTTCTTCATGAAAACTCTATTTCCTTAGTGTTTCTTTTCAGAAGTCAAGCGTGCAATTCCTCCTGGCCAGACAGACCTTTCACGTGCAGTATAAATCTCCCGCATCTCTTGGAAGAGGATTTGGAAGCCTTTCTGGCAGGGAAAATATCTACAGCAGTTCCCACTGGATTAAAAACACTTCTATTCTCCACTTCAATAGATTAAGGCGATCCACACAGTCTGTACCTTCTACAGGTTTTCTAGATGCCATTGCTTCCATGGACTTTTAGAAATGCTCACTTTTCCTGTGAGCATTTTTGGCCATGTGTCTTTAGACATATTTGATCTTCCTTTGCTGTGCTCCACCCCAGAAATGGCTGCATTGAGCAGGGTGATGATTGTAGTTATGTGTGAAGTACTTGATCTCTTAGGATAAAAGGTGCAATTCAAATGCAAAACACTCTAAAAGCTCCCCACTTCTAATGGTTTTGCTTTCCCACGCTGGAAAATATCTTGGATGTTCATTTAAATTTTTATTTTGTTTCCACTTTTGTGGTCCTTACTAAACTGAGGAATGCATGTCATCTGGGTGAGGGGAAGGGCTATCTGAGCCTCAATCCAGACTCCCATGTGCCAGATAACTTCTGGTCTGAGTAATGGTACCAACCAAATTCCAAATTCTGAGTAAACCTGGCTTTAGAGGGCCATCCAAAGATTGCCATCCAAACCAAGTGCCAAGTGTGTAGCAGTAGAAGAAATATCTTCAAGTTGACTAGTCCTACCCTTTAACCTCAGGAAAAATTAACCCTGTCTCTGACTATTGTTTCCATCTGTTTTCTACCCATCAGTATTCTTTAACTGGGCTTTTAGATCACTAGCCGATGACAACCAAGCTAGCCAAGTCCATATTCGCAACACTCTGCCCTTTGCATACACTGCTTGAGTTTGCTACAGACATTTGGTACACTGGGATGACTTAGCAAATACCCAGACAAACCACTCGGAGTGCAGCAAGAACCATACCATCTTGGAATTTAGGAATGGTATTCTCCAATTTAGTGTTCCCACTGAAATCATTCCAAACTGTGCACCTCTCGCTCACTCCCTGCTCCCCTGTGGCAGGCTTGAGAGGACACTCGGACACAAAAAATGTAAAGATCATGGGTTGAGACAAGAACAATTTACTGGAAACAGCAATAAGATAAGAAAACAATCGGTAAGAGCAACAATATTTTTCTGTACAAGAAATTAATTATTCACACATGGGTTGTCACCTCCAACAACACCCAACCACTCACTGTCAGGCTACCCCAAACACAAAGGGACTCATTCCCCCATTCCTGGAAAATGACATGATATGGTACAGAATAATCCAGGTCCCCTGGCTACTCCTCCCTCCTGGCTACTGCAAAAATTAACCCTGTCCTGACTGGAACCAGGGCAGGCTGACATTGCCACTCTCAAGGAGACATGGCAGCAGACACCACTGTCATTTGGAAAGGAGCCTTGCAGATGCCCAGCAATTGAAACAGCCTGCATGAAAAAGGTCTGCTACCATGGGGGCACTGATAGGATCTCCCTGTGCAGCCCCAAACCATGTTGGTCTGCCAGCAGAGACACATACTTCAGCTTCTCACCAAGCATGGCCATGCTCAGCACTCACTGTCCCCGTCCCTGCACGGGGCTTGCCCAGCTCCCTCTACTCAGGAGCATTCTCAGCAGCCGGGCTTTGGATTCTGTCTTGGATTGCTTGGCATGTAATGATCTTTAATCACAACCAGCCAAAGCCACTCTCAGATTATTTAATTTGCCTGCCTGTAGCTCCACCGTAAAATACATATGTTATCGTCGTCATTTTCTCATTTTGTTCCATTGCAAGAGTCTCAGTTGGGGCTGGGTTCTCCGGGCTTTGATGTGTGTTTTTTTAAACTGCATGAGAACTATATTTAGTTTCAGTTCACTTGCAGTGTCAGGCTTCCCTGTCGTGGCCCTCTGCCTTTACCTTGGCAGTGTTACAAGATCCAATTATGGCTTAAAAATCTGGCTGTGGAGAAGCAAAACTGCTGGCTTTTTCTTCATTACTAAACAAGGACGTTCTGTTGTCCACAACACGTGCCTGACGTGAAACCATTTAGGGGGCCCTTGAAGACGCAGTTCTGCTGCTGTCTTGCCTTCATGATCTCTTGAAGTCCTCAAAGTCTTAAAGACTTTCCTGCTATAAAAGCCCACAAAGCCTTTGGTGTAAAAACAGAGCTCAGTCTCCCTTTGCTGATCTCTTCTTTCACTTCCAGTCTGACCTGTCAGACAGAAATCCTACTTTACTAAAACAACAAAAAAGGGATGGAAGTGGGAACACTCATTTGAAGCCAAATGACCTATCACAGACACATCCACTTACCCTATGGGCTGAATTGTAGTACTCTGCCTTAAAGCCAACACAATGAACCTACATTTCTCAGGGAATATGAAAGGAGGGGGTTTTATTCCCTTGGTTTTCCAGTACCATTTACAGCAGCTTTTATGTTACCCTGGTTAACAGTCAGCTTCTGGCTAACACATATTAGATCCATCCGCAAAAGCAAAACATTTTCTTTTCTGACACTGGATGTGAAGAATATGTTTGTTTTAAAGTGACTGTATCGTTAATATGTTTCATTGAATTATACACCCCATAAAGAAATATTGTCCCATTATTAATATATACTACAGCAATATCCAAGAAAAACTTCTGGAGGAAATAATACAGTGAAAAGCCAGCTCTGTCTGCACTTTACTTTTTTTTTTTTTTTTTTTTGAGCAATGCTCTATACTTCCTTGAACATAAAGGAGATTCTGTCAGCCCACAATTTTAAGAGTTTTACTTTACAGGTCAAAAGAAAAACAAGAGAATTTGTGCTATTTTCTCCTCAAAAATGACTTTGGAGTACTTTAAGTTATGACTATATTTCTCTGGTTGAAGTCCAATACCAATGTCTTGCAATAAAAACTTTTGTTGTTCACCAGACACATAATTGTCATGGAAGATGTTCCCAAGTGACACTGACCTCTAATGATATTACAAAGTCACACATTAAGAGCCTTGTTTAGGACTAAGAACAAGTCAAGATCCTGATGTCGTCTTCCTCAAGGTGGCTGTCCCCAAGTCACCTCCACCAAGTAGGTGGAGCAGCACTCCCTGGTCACTTCACCATCGGAGGATATGGGAACACTGGGGATATCAGGATACCCACCCAGCTCACCCTGGCCTGGCTTACATGCAGAAATTGCCAGCCCTTAATGCTCAAATTGGTTGATGAGTGCTTTATGCTGATTTAGCTTAATTTGGGAACAAACTCAATTAAGCTGAATCAATGTTAGCTACTAAAGGGGTTGTACAGACGAACCTAAATTAATTTAGAAACCTATTTAGTTAAATTGTAACAATTTGCATATGCAGACAGACCTCCATTTAGCACACACTCTCATTGACTTCATTTGAAAGAATAAAACCCCTTGCAGAAGACGCCTCTTTCTATACTTGCATAAGGCACTGCATCTCAAAGGCAGATGTGTGCAAACGTATGGGCTTGTATGTGCACACATACACACATCATTTCTTATAGATTCATCCCTCAGTCAAATTTTCCCACATTTTGCCTAATATCCAGCAAAGGTGGCTCAGCCCAAGTCCAACGCATTTTTAAAAAAATGGTTAAATTTACGTTAATGCTCGTGAACGCTGAGCGGTTTTATTTTGAGTCACACTTCACAAGTGTGGCATCAGTAGCCTGAAGAAGGGGAGACTGAGGGAAGATCTCAGCTGTCTACAGCTTCCTCATAGGGGAAAGTGGAGCGGCAGACACTGATCTCTTCTCTATGGTGATCAGTGACAGGATCCCAGAGAACAACATGAAGATGTTTCAAGGGAAGTTTAGGCTGGATATTAGGAAAAGCATTGAACAACACTCTAAGGCACACAATGTGGTTCTTGGGGCTGTCTTGTGCAGGGCCAGAAGTTGGACTCGATCATCTTTATGGTTCCCTTCAAATTCAGGATATTCTATGATTCTGTGCTTCTACGATCTTCAGAAGACCTATTTTCACTTCTTTTCACATCTCATTTCCTCCAGCACAGCTGAAGGCACATGCACACCTGTCACACCACCATAATGGGCCTGTAGAGGCTGTGATCCCCCAGCTGCTCTGCTCTGTGAGGGAGGATGCCCCAGTGGGCACAAGGCAGGACAGGGATCTCAGCCCTCTCAGCACCTCAGGACAGGACAAGGAACAGCCAAGGGTGAATGCACTTAGATTAGTTCTTGCTGTACTGGCTTGCACTGTCACTTTATGCCACTTAGATCTATTTGAGATGGGGTCAGGACCTACTCGTCACCTCTTCCCAGCCTCTGGTTACAGCTGAGGATAAGGAACAACAGCGTGATCCCCCCCATCAGATTGGGCTGGTGGGGAAGAGGAGGAGCAGATCTTCTGTCAGCCCTAGCAGCATTTCAAGGGCAGATCTGGGGGCTGACGAGACCAGCAAGTGCATTTCTATTGTCATGAAAACACAGGAAGTCCAGCTGTCTTTCTGCATTGGCCATTCACACAAAAGCAGCAGATCTCGAGTCCTCTTTAAATGGATGAATTTCTTCCTCCCTGCCATGCCTATGCCAAATACACAGGGCATTGCAGAACCCATCTACCTGTACTATGAAGTCACAGCAGTTTCCTAAGGCAGAAAATTGTTCTGGTGGCATAGTGGTCAATGCATCATCCCTTCATCTTTCTCAAAAGATCTCTCCCTAAAAGAAGTTCTAACCAAATAGGTTTAAACATAAGTCCCTGACTTTCTTTTAGTTCCCTGTTTTATAGCACTGGGAAACTAAAATATAACACTGGAAATATGGTTCAGGCTCTCTTTTTATTCTGCTGAAGCAGAAGTCTGGGCAAGCATCCCTCCATTGCTCGTGCTGCCTCCCATGTCGCACCTGCACACTTTGATACCGCTGGGTGCTGATAAAATTGCAGTTTGCATGAGCAATATCCCTGTCCCTTTCTCTGTGATTTCGGCTTCCCAAGGATTAAAGCGGTTTCTCTGAAGGAACCTCAGTACATATCGCAACACCAAAGCTTAGCAAGGACAGAAACTTCCTTTGTTGTGCAAAGTTATGACAGGAAATAACACTGGGCTGGACTGATAAACCTTTCACATTCACCCTCTGCGTATCAAATGTTTGGGAAAGGTGTGTAGCAGGACATTCGAAGTCAGCTATTCACCGCCAAGGTTTTATAGCAGCTTTGTCGATGGCAGGCTTCTGGATACAAATAAACTTATATCTCTTCCACAAAGAAAGTTTGAAAAGTGTATTGATAATGCCTCTGTAACATGACTGCCTGACTGGCGTTAGTATTACAACTGCTTCCATTGCTGCCAAAAACAAGCTTATGATGAAACAAATACCACTTTATTTTTAATACCATGGCAGTTCTGTGTTGAAATATTTTTTTGGATTGCCAGACACCAGCACTTGTGATCAGATCCTGTTGGATCACAGAGGTTTCTAAGATGCCCGTCGGTGTTTACATAGTGTGAGCGTCTGTTGTATTTCATATGGATTAAGTATAATCAAAATTCATGTTACCCTTTGCAAGCTAGCATCAGAAGAAGGTATGCATATTTCAGCTAATTAATTAACAGGATGAATGTGTTAACGTGAGCCTCTTGAGACACAGGTTAATAACCCACTAAGGGTCGTATTTGCAAGCAGCAAAGCTTCTGTGGCTATATAGTGAGCCATAAATTATGGGTGAGGCCATTTTCTTTTCCAGTCCTGACTATCTAGATTCAGGGAGTTGTTGTAATTCTGCTTTCACAGAAAGATGAGGTTTGTTGGGTTTTTTTTTTTTCTTGTTTTGCTCCTAACTCTTTCTGTGTAAGTCATTAAAACCCTCTGAATGGCACTGATCGCAGTGTGAGGAAACACAAGGTTCTCTTTTCCTCCCATCCACAAGAGGCATGGAGGCTGTGTTGCCTTCATTATCTAATGCTTTTCTGGTGTTTCTAAGACAGGGATTTAAATTAATTTGTAAGCATCACACCAGCCATGTCCATGTCACTGCAAAGAAACAGCAAAATGATGCACTGTGCAGAGCCATTCCCTTTGCAGAGGCCTGTTGCCAGCTGAAGACCAACCCTATTGGAGGTCACCTTCCCACCTCCGCTGCAGTGAGTCCGTGAGCACATTAACCTACAGAGATGGGAACAGTCTGGCCTTTTGCTTCATGAAGGTCTCTCCTCACATCTCCTACAAGATAAGCTGTGGAAGTGGGAACAAGCTGAGCTGAAAGAACCCACCTTAGCATTCCTGGACCCACTTCCCAGATAGGCACACTGAACCTAAAGCCAAAAATTAGGTTCAGCTACAAAATTCAGCTGAGAAGCTGAGAATCGCTGCATCATCTCTCCACACTCCCTCTTCTACAGAACATTTTACAGATCTTCAAGATTTTGTAAAGCCCTTGCTAGCCAAAATTCTGTGTGTCTCTAGAGAGAAGCTGGTGAAAGCCAAGAATGAGATCACAGCAGACTCCACTCTGCTTTCCTTTACACAGCCCACAGCATAAATACATGGAAAAAAGCCAAGTCCTGCAAAAAGCAAGAAGCCTGCACATCCTTTCTAACACAGTTTAATTACAAAAGTGGCGCAAAATAAATCCTGAAAGGGCAACATGCAGCTGACAGAGATGGGGAGCTGGCTTTCCTTGGCAGTGCTAGGTTAGCAGTTGGACTCAATGTCCTTGGAGGTCTTGTCCAACCTTGATGATTCCATGACTTTATTATCCTGCCCCCATGTTCTTGGCAGTGTCTGTCATGGGTGAGGTGCACAGGTTGCCCACAGAGCCATGGGCCTCCACAGAGTCCTCCACACACAAGAGCAGAGGGTTGAGGGGAGGCCAGAGCAGCTGGAAGAAGGGTGTCAGGACCTTTTCAGCAAATCTGACTCATCAGTTGTCTTCAAGGAAGATAAAAGCTGGAAAATGGAAGAAATAGAAAATCTTGGATGGGGACTGCAGTGCTGTCCTCCACTCCCCAAAGAGCACGGTAGACATAGAGCTGAGCCATGAGCTCGAGCCACATCCTTCTGTGGGCTGATGGGTTTGAGGTTACAGCTGCACTGGCAGTTTGTCCTGCAGTGGGGTTGGAAGGGCCAGGTGTGTTTCCCACTGGTCTGGCTCATGGGCAGTGATCTTGGGCAGGGTTTAGTGAAACTCTCTGCTGAAAGAATCTCGCAGCTCCATGCCAGCTGAGCTGTGAAACAGGACTGCCTTATCACCACCTCCCTCTGCGGAAATCCTCCAGGCTGGCACACACCCTGGATGTGTGGGAGATGGGGTATTTGGGCTGCTGAGTTTCTCAGGCTTCTCACTCCTCCTGCCCAGGTCTTTCCACCAGAACGTCCTTATTACTTGGGGAAGTTGCAAATCCATGGTGTAACCTCTTAAATGACAACACAAGGGGAGGGAATAGCCTCTAATAAAACAGGAAGATCCAACATATAATCTGAGGTGTTCATTTCAATTAGGGATGAACTTCATTACTCCTCAAGTTTTATAGGTACTGTAGTTCTCAGCTCCTGTGAAGGGTGAGACTACACAGGAGATGTCTGAAAAGTCTGATGGAAAGAGTGGGTGAAATTGCACAATGCATTCACCAATGAAGTGCCCAGGGTCAGGGTTTATTTGAACAGGTCTCTGGCTACATCCAAGAGGTTTATGCATCTTGCCCTGAGGAAGAGCAAGTTAAAACGCTACTGAATACATCTTTCCCACAGCATTTAATTCCTTCTTAGTCCTGTTTGTAGTTGGTGAGTTAATGGCCTAATCATTTGTAACAAAATGTCCCAGCTTAAGGACCAGGGAGAGTGGGAAATCATACTGCTCATCACTGCTGAGCTGGCATTTCTCTGTATAAATAGGAGCATGCTGGGTTACAAAGACATGCCTGAGTTGAAAATTGAGGAAAATCAGAGCTTAGTCCTCTCATTTACCTATGCTCGAGCTAGAAGAGCAAAGATGTTTATCTGCCACTCAGTGGCACACAGATGCACATCTGCCCTGAGAGGTGTGTTGCACGGGTCACAGACAACTCCCCTTTCTTCTCCAGGAGAGTGGGGAGTCTGAAGATGCAGGGCATAGGTAAGCAAACCAATTCAAATATTGTAATTAAACCCCATGGTTACTATTCCTCCCTTTCATGCTCATCATTACTTGAGGGACAGTTCACATTTGCAATTCACTCGATCAGCTGTCAGCCAAGCCACTCTCACCTGGCATGGGTAGAGGACCCAGGCAGGACCCAGCAGTAGCTGCATTTCCTCATCTCACCAGAATCCCATCGGACCTCAAATAAACAGGCGCTGTGAAACAGGCGCTGTTGAGGCACCCCTCCAATGAAGCATGCTCAAGAGCTTTAACCAAACAGCTTCACACGCTTCCAAATGCAGATTGTATTTCCAGCTGTAGCCTGGAGAAGATACAAACTCCCGACTAGTTTCTCAAAAGGCTGCATTTAGTGATCTCTACCTCACTGAACACTTTAATAAGTTGCTGGGCATCCAGAAGCCTTAGTAGCAGGGGTCATCAACCCATCATCAGTCTCTTCCCATATCCTGAAGTTGCCACCCTTTCAGATCTAGCAGTGGAACAAGGGTTGCTCCCTACCGTTCCCAGGGTTGCCTCATCTGCTCACATCTGTAGACATGTGCTAAATGGTTGTACTCCTTTGTCTCTGCCCCAACTGCACAGTCCAGTCCTTTCCTTCACCAGTTCTAGTGTTCACCTAACTCTTCTGGAGAGCTAAGTGGGCTCATTCAATTAGCAAAAGGTTCATGAATGTATATGATCAGCACCTGAGCCTAGCACAAAAGAAACAGCAGGAGTGTCCGGCCATATTAGTGGTAAAAGTGGGTCTGTCTTCACTTGGGGACAGTATATTGGTGTAATACCTCTCACCAACCCACTGGTATAGACCAACCTTAAACTACCCCTTCCAAAACCCCACTGTTCAGAAAATCAGTCAATCAAGAGATAAGTAAATAAATAAATAATTATTGCTTACATTATTAAGTTTAAATGCCCTCCCGATTTAATGGTAGGAAAGGACCACATAAGCAGTTATTTCAGGAGGTATAGGGATGGAAGTACCCAGAGTAGTAAGGAGAATCATGACAAGCAGACAGGGACAATAACCTCTTACCCTGGCTCAGTTCTATCTGGAATAACATGCCTGATCACAGCCTGAGACCACAAATGAAGAGCTAGAGGTATGAGTTTACCTACCGCACACATCAGTCATCGCACCCAGCCACACTCTGCTGCAAGAACACCTCTGAGAAGCCATTATAGCCATGCTGCAGCTGTGGTTTTGTAGGCTTGAATTTGTAATTGCAGGCTCAGCAATCACTCTGAAAGTGGCCTGGTGTATCTAATTTCAAACAGTGCCCTGCCTAACAGTCACGAGCGAGGTGCCAACCAAAGCTACGCAGTGAGTTTATTGTTAGAGTGGAGAACAAGGAGCGTTGCAAAGCAAAGACCTTGGCAGTCCCGATGGAGCGCTACAGAGGCACACAAAGGCATACACAGGCGGCAAATAATCACACTTACTACAATAGCCCAGCTTCACTGAGCTGCCACTGCAGTGGCAGAGGCTTTACAAGCGAGTCAGAATTTTGCCACACTTGCAAGTCAGCACAGAAAGTGTGCTCCTCTTTCTGCTATATTTTTCCACTCATTGCCATGATAAGGAAGAATCTCAGATTTCCAACACCAATTGATTAAAGGAGGGTACAAGGACAGTTCCCACCTCCTCTGCCTATCAGTTAATTAGCATACAGGAGTGTGCTGTCAATAAAGAGTTTTTTTTCCTTTAATTGGGCTCTCAAAAGAAGGTTTTGAACATAGATTTCTTACCTGAAAAACATTAGAAAGTACAGCCACAGATGCCCTATGTCACAGAGTACCTGTTTGCATGTGACTGAGGAATAGAAGAACTATCTCAGCCTCACCTGAATTTCCAGACACATGATTGATACAGAAGGCCAGAAAAAAGGAACCTTCCACCTATTTCATAGCTGGCTGTGAAAAGTGAGCACCATGCTAATGGCCAGTACAGCTTTAATGCTACGAGGTTCCAAAGATCCCAATTGCTTTTAGAAAGAACCAAGCATGTGATTCAGTAGCTCTGGCAAAACTCCAGGCACATAATTTCCATCTGACCCTCCACTATCTTAGTGTCATCAAGCTTGATAAGACACTCAAAGCTGTCTTGAATTGTCACGGCAGAATGTGTGAAAGCCACTTTCTTTCAATCTGCAAACAAAACATTTTTGCGACTAATGATGGCATTTTATTATTAAATAAATAAAAAAATATATGTGCCACCACCCTTTACCTAGACACATGTGTGTCCTGCTGCCCGGGTGGGCCCTTGTTGTCATTAAAGGAATTCTGTGCACCCATGAAAGACTTCCCGCACAGATTGGATTCCTTGACCAAAGCCTAAATGTAACATAAACTCTGTGCAGATATAGGGCTCACCATTTGCAAAGCTGCCTGAAAGGGCAATGCATCTTACTACATAGTCTAATTCTGGTTGTTCTCTCCATCAGTGCACTTTCATTAATGCCATTGGAGTAAAATCACGGTGAACAAGTTCAAATTTTTCTTCGCCTAGTTGAACCTGATCAACAGACTTAGGCGTCCATCTCTGAACTTAATGGACATTTTTATGCTTCCAAAATACGCAAGAGGTACCCAGTTATAGATGGGTATACATGTTGAGCCCTAACCCCAGCCAGCAACTAAGTACCACACAGCCACTCACTTACTCTTATCCCCTCCTCCCACTCTCAGTGGGATAGGGTGGATAATCAGAAAGAGGTAAAATCCATGGGCTGAGATAAGAACAGTTTAATAAGTGAAATAAAGTTGTCAGTAACAATAATAATGAAAATTATTATTATGATTATGATGGTGATAATAATAAAAACAGTAATTGTAAATAAAAGCAAAAAGAGAGAGGAATAAAATCCAAGAAAGGCAAGTGATCACAATACAATTTCTATTTACCCACTGACTGATGTTCAGCCCAGCCCCGAGCAGCAATCAACCCCTCCTGACCAATTCCCCCCATTTTCTACATGGAGCATGACATTCTAGAGTGTGGAATATCCCTTTGGCCAGTTCAGGTCACCTGTCCTCGCCATGCTCCCTCCAGGCTTCTGGTGCACCTCCTTCACTGGCAGAGCACAGGACACTGAGAAGTCCCTGGCTCAGGGAGAGCATTGCTCAGCACGAACCAAAACATCAGCTTGTTATCAACATTATTTTCATACAGAACCCAAAACACACCAGCTACCAAGAATAAAATTAACTCTATCCCAGCTGAAACCAGGACACATGCCATGAAATGCAAGCTTGGTTATTATCAAGGTAACATCTGCAGGTTTTGTGCCCCAGAGTCCTCTTAAGTTATGTAAGGCACAACCAAGAATCAGTTTCCACACTGAACAGCTAATGTAGTATAAATTTTAAATGGATAGAGGACAGATTCAATAGATATAGAAAATACCAAGAGACAATTAAATAAATAGTGGTCTGAGGGACAGGAGACCTAGCTCACCAGCTGCTTAATGCTCCCATGATGAACAAACCCAAAAAAATTAATGTCTTCAGAGGGATAATTGTCCCACCCTACACATGGTGTGTACATCCATAAGTAAGTAAAGTCATCCATAAGTAAGTCAAACATAGGAGCAATGGTGCTTAGTGACAGGTGCCGCCTGCTAAATCAGAGAAAATCCAGGTGGGCATGGCCAGAGCTCCAAGAAGAGCTACAGCTGCACAAACAGTTGGCCAGGTGGAGCCTGCAGATCTCTGCAGAAGGATTATGCAATCTTGCTGCAAATGTTTTGGAAACATTGTTCATTCTTTTTTCTGTTCACTCAGCAGGGATTACAGGCATAGTAACTTCATCTATCATTTGCACAAGGAGATAAGAGCAAGGAAGGTGTAGGGCTGATCAAGCATCTCTCCTTTCCCTGTTCTCACACTTCCTCCACTGCAAATTTAAAAGGTGTACAGTACACTTAATGTGTGTGCCTCTTATGTAGTTAGTACAAGGTAGGAGAATGTTGAACTAGTTTATTGCTTCCTGCAGCTGTACCACCTGAAGCTCTGATCTATCTCATCAAATATCATAAATGGCTGTAATGATGGACAGGCATGGTCCTGCCTTGCAGAAAGGGACCTCTAGAGAATGTAAAACAAGCATGGGAGTCTCTACAATTGGAGGTATCTGTAGATGGAGGCATTTTGCTGCCACCTTTCAGAGGTCATAAACTCAAACATCCAACAAGGACACTGGGCTCATATTCTGGGTTTCATCAAAAGAGGTGTGTCCAGCAGCTTGAGGGAAGTGTTTCTCCTGCCCTGCTTTGCGCTTGTGAGACCCCATCTGGAGTGCTGTGGACAGCTCTGGGGCCTCCAGCATAAGAAGAACATGGAGCAGTTGGAGTGAACCCAGAGGAAGCCACACAGGTGATCAGAGCCCTGGAATACCTCTCCTAAAGAGTCTGGGAGAGCTGGGGCTGTTCAGCCTGGAGAAGAGAAGGCTACGAGGAATCCCCATTGCAGCCTTCCAGTACCCAGAGGGGGCTACAAGAGAACTGGAGAGGATGTGCAATAATAAGACAAGGGGGAATGACTTCACACTGAAAGAGGGAAGATTTAGATTAGATATAAGGAAGAAATTCCTTCCTGTAAGGGTGGTGAAGTATTGGAACAGGCTGCCCAGAGAAGCTAAGGATGCTTCATCCCTGGAAATGTTCACAACCAGGTTGGATGAGTCTTTGAGCAATCCAGTCAAGTGGAAGGTGTCCCTGCCCACGGCAGGGGAGTTGGAATGAGATGATCTTTAAGGTCCCATCCAAACTGTTCTATGATTCTGTGACATGAGCTGATTGGTCATTACAAAAATATTTTAGTGACTTTGGCCCATACATCACCAACCAAGGTATGGAAGATTTTCTCATTTATTCAAGGAAATTTTTGTAGAAATACATATCAGGCCTTTGAGTGTCTGCACCTGGCGTGATAAATATTTCATTCTTCTTAGTTAGAGCAAAGAGGAGACCTGCAATGTACATTGGGATTATTGCTTTACCTAACTTTCAATTACCTAATTAAGCAATTCTGAAACTCACTATATAGTCAAGGAAGAGAAGGGTTCTAGATGGAGATGCTGCTAACCAAATTTTCCCACTTGGCTTTGTGCCCTGATGTAATTTGATTAAACTAACATCTTCCCCAGTCTCTGAGATGCAAGGGGCCTTTGCCTTGGAGAAGGTGACTCTGTACATCTCAAATTTCCAATTTGTGAGAGTGTCAATTCTAGTAAAGGCTACTGCAACCCATGATGTTACATGCCATACAAATGCAAACTATTATAAATGCAAAGAGTGATTAGTTATCTAACTGCTTATTGGAAAGCCTCTAAACCTTCCACAGTGATGATAAAAAAGCATATGGTGAACAGCATTTTCAAAACACCCAGCTATATTTTCTTGAACAGCACTTTGTTTACACATGATTAGGTTAACTCTCTCCCCCATCCCCAGAGGCTCTTCTTTGAGGGTGTTGAGGAGCTCCTAGTGTATGAACCACTGAAAATATTTACTGAGAGTCTGGTAGCAATCAAGCAACCTATATGTCTGATTCTCGTTATTAAATATTCCAAACTTTTATTGAGATTATTAGAACCTATTTAATGGCTCATTGAACTTAGAAACCATACGATTTTCCTATTAGCCATTTCCATCTAAATATTTATGATACCAGTTCATACAAGAAATAACAAAAGACACGAAAAATGGGGAAGAGGGAGGGATTTCCTCAGATGCCTGGGAGCAAGATCTCTCCATAACTCTAGCATAAACCAGTGGTGCAACTTAAAGGAAGCTAACTGAGAGACACAAAGCAAATCTGATGATGATGAAAGGAGAACCTGGTCATGTCTTTAAGGGAGTCTGCATAAATTTGGGTACAAGGCTCTTTTCCATGATTAAAGAGAATATTCGTAATTACTCATTTCATTTCTTTTGGGTGTGGTAAGGAGTTTTCCAGGCGAATCACTGCCTGGTATAAACTGATGTATCTATTTCAAACTAGAACATAAGTCAAAATTCCAACACATTTTCCATCAGCATACTAAAAGCACAGCTGTGGCAGAGGAAAAAATCATTACGATTTCTTCTTTGGATGGAGTATTGGTGAAATTTGGAGAAGGACATAAGTTGTGATAGATTGGGAACAAATCGATGCAACCTGTAACATCAAATCCTCTAAACCTCTTATATTTCTACATACTCTGGGGTCTGAGTTATCAACAGAGAAGAAACAAAGAAGACAGGACTGTTCTTTTTATCTAATTATCAGAAAGGACAATCCTACTGCCAGAATTCTTCAATCCAGGTTGTTTGAATGCAGCTCTGTACCAGTCAGAAAGCACAAGCAAAGTCAATGCCGGGCAGAACCCTCAGAAGAAAGTGAAGAAGATACAGGCGGTCGGGGCAGACGCCACCGTCTTGCTTCTGCTCTGAGCGCGTTACATGAAAGCAGACATGTTTAAGTCCAGTTGCAACAATGTGGCACTAAGCCTGAGTTAGATGCCTTGTCACTAGAGAAGAATTTTTGGCGCAGGCTAATACTACGATGCACAGCTTCTAGACAGGATCTGGCTTGCATCCAGCTGGCTTGCAGTACTGGGAAAAGGGACATGAAAACGTTCTGACCCATCCACAAAGAAGCACTGACGTTCAAGGGCATAATCTTCAAAATTGCTGCCTCATTGTACAAACACCTCTAGATTTCAGCTTAAGGTTGTGTAGGCTTCTAATGTTCTGCTTCAGGGCTCTGTAGGAGTGTTGCACAATACCAAGAAGAGCGAAACTTGGCACCTAGCTGACTCCTAAACCTGATCAGGAATGTCAAAAGCCAGCTGGTTTTCATTTTGGAAGAGAGAGAAGGTGATAGTGTGCACAACCTACCACTATCAGAAAGGTGAATTATAAACAAATAAAAATAATGTGAGTTTCAGTGTTTCCTTTTCTTTTTTTTTTTCCTTTAAGGATAAAAGGCTTGATCAGAATAGAGAGTAATTCTACCCAGGCTGCTGTGAAAGCTGATGTGGGACTGGTTTTGTGCAATATACATAAGTATGACTGGGAATCTAAATATAGGAGTGACAAATCACTAGCCCTGGGAATTCTCCACTGACGTAGCCATTGTGATGCTAAAGAAGAGCATGGCTCCAGCTAAATTAGGTCATGAGATATTAGCACCTTTCTCTTTATGTTCCTTTTTCATAAGGAAATAAAATAACACAGGACCCACAGATAATACGATTATAAACCTAGTAATTCGAAAGACAAATAATAGAACAACTGAAGTCACGTAAGTGCCTCCTCATAACATCCACAGATATGTATTAAGGGACACTCCTTTTCCAGGAAGTTTAATCCCTAAAATTATTTCTGAGGACTCCTGTCATTGCAATGTAAGAAATAAAAAATATACAACTGTCTTCTCCTCCCCTCTGATGGAATTTGTTGCTCCCAGAGTAAAACCACAGGAAAATGCACCTGTTTACACATAAAACATAGCAGCCTTCATGGGAGCTGTTCTAAGCCAAAATGCCAAGTCTTGCAGAAAAATGGCAGGATACGAGCACTCATTTACCGCTGTTAATTCTCACTAAGCTGGGGAGATGCAGAGGTGTCTAGTGGCAGTCAGCAGGATAAGTGACTCCGGGGTATACAGTGACGCATGTGCACTTGTCTGAGTGCCCCAAGTGAATAAGATTCTGGGCATGAGGAAACCTGATCTTTTCAGACAGGAGCCTCAGGCAGAGGAAGGTGGACTAACAACCAAACTAAGGTACAGTGTGTTCCTTGACCTACACTCTGCATTAATATTGCCAGCTAAAGAACATCAGCAATTATTTGCCTAAAAACTCCAAAATTATTTGCTGCATGCATGCAGCAGTGGAAGAAAGAAGCTCATCTCACTTCGTCAGCTGTCTGATATCACAGGATGGCACACTGGTAGCTCAGCTGAGCCAGCAGCAGCCCAGCTATTCCCCCTGTTGTCAAGTGTCACAGAGTCTGCACTGTGGGAGGGTAGGGGCTTCAAGCTTGAGTGTGGAACTTGGTCTCTGCTCAAAAGGAAGCATATAGATCCTGCATTGACCTCAGAATAAAGACTGCGATGTCAGAAAACAAAGTCTCTCTCTGTGGAACAAATCCTTCCCTTTTACACCCAAAAATCTCAATTCCATAATCAGGATGACATCACACTAACTCAGGATAGCACCTGCTTCTGTAAGGCTCCCCTCCGTCCATCATGTGTTGTCTAATTGCCCTTCTTCTCAATCAACTCAATAATGAAGAATTTGCCATCATTTGCTTTCTTTTTAAAATACAGCAAAGCTGAAGCAAGAACTTTATCTTTCCCTTTTCGTCTATGACAAATGACAAACTTGAGTGATAAGCTACAGTATAAATAAAAGCAGGGTATCATAAGCAGCACACTGAGTAACTACTGGTTTTCAGGTTATCCCTTTATCAGATAGCAAATTAGATATAAAACCATTTAGTTGAAAGATAATAAGGTTTATGCAACTAATAAGTAAGTCTTGTAAGGAATATTGCTGACTTCACTGTCTGTGTTAAGTCAATATCTACTTGTTAAACCCCTGACCCTCCCCTGGGTTTCTTTCTGTAACCTAGGAAGAACGACTGGACTTTAAAGTGCCTCATCCTCTCCAGTACATTTTGAAAATAGAGAGAGTTAACATAACAAAACACAAGAACATAAGAACAGCTACACTAGGTCAGACCAGAAGTCCATGGAGTCCTAGATCTGGTTCCTGGCAGGGGTTAAGATCAGGTAGAAGAAAAAAGAGAGGACAAGTTGGGCATATGGGAATGCCTTCCCAGAGCAGCCCTGCAGCCTAGATATTTTTACCTCAGGAATTTCCAGACTGAAAAAAATGATATGTTTTTCAGAACTGGCCTGCTCCAGCACTTCTGGTCCTCATTTCTTTGTTGTGGTGGTACTGCCCTGCCATGCTCTAGACCATCTCTGCTCAGTCTTGGACATACATATGAAAAGACAACAGAAAACTGAGCACCTAGCCAGATGAGAGATTAGAGATGAGAAGGTAACCAGGATCACGTGGAGACCTGGAAGTAAAACATCTCCTGACTCCCAGTTCCATGACAGCATAGTCCTTCCCAGCACCCTTACTCTCTCCATGATTTTGCAAGAGCTGCTTAGCCAACACACATGCTCATTTTCTCTTCTAAAGCCTCTCTGCTACTTGACACCTTCAAGACAAACACAATAAATCTCTACTGACAGATACAGTGAGCAGTGCTTATTGCTTGTACAGTTCCACTGAAATCTAGGCAAAGCATTACCGACATTGATGGAATTTCCCCTTCTGCTTGCTGAGTGCAGGGACAGACAGCCCAGCTTTGCTACGAGAGCTTGATTTCTAAACACCTAAGCACCTTCTGCTGCTTTCTGAGGATAGAAAGAGGAAAACACATCTGTCACAAGAAAGGAAAGACACAGTTTGTAGCACTCTTGTATGAACACCAGTGCCATAGCAGAAAAACAGAGAACAGCGGGAGATACAAATGCCTGAAGCCCTCCAAATACCACATTCCATGACATACACCTGCACAGGGTTGTATATGTTTGTGTCAAAATCCAAACAGTGACCACAGCTTAAACTACTGCATTTTTGCCACTATACAGACTGGTATTCAAGTCATGGTTGTTCCAGCCCTTTTGCCTCTCTGACAGCTTTGGAAACTGCCAGAGTTTGCATCATGCCACAGTAGTGTTCCTTAGTGGGTCAGAGCAAACAGCACTCTGATTTCAAATGTGGTTAGGCATTCAAATGAGATATAGACTTTGAGAGTTTGGGGGCTATACATTACAATTGGAAACCAGAAAGGACCTTCTCTACCTCTTTTCCAGTTCTTCCTCCTGATTTTCCCAGGCATTTTAGGATCAAACGGATTGTCAGTAAAATGGTCAGTGGAAGTTCTACTATTTTCATCTTTCTTTTTCTTTCTTTTCTAGGATATGCTATATAGACTACTACTACTAATAATAACATTAAAAAAATTATAGCATAACACAGCATCATATGAGTCAAAACTGAAAATCACGGGAAGCGTAAATACACAGCAGTGATAGTCATTGCATGATGTTTCAGTGTACAGCACAGAGCACTGTTTGTATCTCTGCTAGACTCAGTTTCCTTGCTGCCATTGAGGAGTTTGCTTAATAGTATCAGTTAAGACCCTAGCCTTCGAAACCACTGTTTTCATTTGCAGAAGAAGTAGAACAGGAGGAAGAGCAGCGTGGAGCTTAAGTGAGAGGCATGCATGAAAGTTCTCTGGGATGTAATTTTTAGTGGTGTCAAAACTGCTGGAAAGATAAAGGAACTTAAAGGAAAAATAAATATATCTGCAAATGAGTTCCATCTTTTCAGATGACAAGCATCGGAATTAAGAAGGAATACAGGACAGCAAAACAGAAGAGGACGTTCACCCATCTTTTCCTACCTTTTCTGAAAACAGACCATGTAAGAAAAACTTGTCACGCACATGGGAGAGCTTTTCTGAGCAGGCTGGCTATGATGAGACGAGCCATGGTGCACAAGTCTGCCCAGAGCCCTCTCACAGCGGTCCTTGTTGGTAAATCAGGACCTCGCAGCACATTCTGCACCCTGGGATGTCATTATGTTACTACAAACAGTTATTTGTACTGGGTTCCCAAAGGTCTGACTTTCCAGGTCAGGGACCTCATTGTGTTTGGCATAGTAGAGAGAGAAAACTTGTTCCTAAAGAGCTGACACTTTAAAGAGAAAGTACTAGCAGCAGTGAGAACTCAAATTGAAATTTCGGAGATATTTCATTTCTTCATCAAATCATTTGACTGTGAGACAAACAGAACTGAGAAAAAAGTATGCTCAAAGATATACTACAAATAATTTAATTCATAATTAAATGTTTGTGTGTCAGCTATCCTTAGATGTGGGTCTTTCAGTAACCACTGAAAACAGGAGTCTACTTTAAATACAAATCTGTTAACACCTGAAGGCTGTAATCTGCCCTAATGCAATCACTTAAATTGGCAACATTTTTCATTTCATTGTGTAGGTCTATATTCATTTTTTGGAGCTAAATTGGCCATGAATGATGAAGATATTGTAATTTGATTTCATACCAGAGATAATTGGGCCAATAAGGCATCATTCTCTTTGTCACTGTACTCAGCACTGCAGAAACAAAATAATAGGAGGGTACTGAGATTTTTAAGCTTGAGAAAATGCTGGGCTGAGAAGTACATGTCTGTGTCAATCCTGGAGCTCAAGAGAGGCTTGAGTCCAGTGTGACATTTCATGTGCACCACTTATACAGGCTCCTTACTACTCACTGGATAAAATGTATTCAAATGCATCAACTTCACAAATGTTTTTATTAAAGCTCAGGCATGGACAAACTCAAAGGTTAACTCTGTCCTCTGGGCATTGCGGGACAGGGAGTAGCATCATCTAATCATGCTGTAATTCCTGGGAATCAGGCAGTTCAGCTGTTTCAGAAAATGTAGCATCTCTCCTGAAAATTCAGAGATGCTTAAAGGGACACATTTAAAGGAGTTCAGTATCTATATTGAAATATTACTTGGTCTAGCTTGAATAGAGCTGCATTACTTATTCTTCTTCCCTTTCTCTAAAATTTCCTCACCAGAGGGATCCCTAACTTGTGGCATCCATGCCATGAAGATAACCAGAGTGAATAAAAGTCTACCATAGTACTAAGAGACTCAGCTGGAATGTATCTACCAGAACGAAACCCATCTTTTCTATTTTTAAGATTTGCAATGTGTAACCGACATGCTAAGAGCCAACATCTCAGATTTTCAATGACATACTGAGGAAAGCCTTCATTGCTTGTCCTTCTTTGTCTAAAAGCCAAAACATATCCAATGGCTCTGAATATGACTCTTTTGTCTTTCCAGCAAACACAACTGCCATGGTACAGTTTCCCAATGCCGGTTTTCCACTCCCACAGAAATCACCACCTGCCGTGCCAAATTCACTCTATGAGGGTAACATCTTTTTCAATCAGCCAACACCAGTAAGCAAGGAGACTTGTGTCCCTTAAGTCCCATCCAGCATTTTACTTTCCTTACTTTTTTTGCCCATACATCCCATCCAGACATCAGGAAAGACCCTTTACGGCTGGTGGTGGTAAGTGGCAAGTGATTCATCAGGAACCCTCTGTACCAATCTGTTTCAGAAAAGAGCAGGCTTAACATTAAGAGCAGTGCCTTTTAAAGCCAGATACCTCACATTAGACTTCTGAATAGATGGGTTAATTCTCAGGCTTTCTGCATACCAATTTCCTATCACCATGCTATATTTCTGCAGGATATAATTCATGGACTAGATGTCCCAGATAACAAGTGGTCCTCAGTAAGCAAAGACCAAACAGCATAAAACACATAAATCTCTTTGCAAACTTGTTTAGCTCCTTGTCATAAACATGCTTCTTTAAAACTCAGTTTCTGTTTTATTCTCTTCTTTGGGGTGAAGTCTGGATTTATTTTTAGTTCTTTTCTTTCTAGCAAAATTTTGTAGTTCTATAACCTCTCCTTTTGTTGGATGTGGTATGAATTTGGGTGTTTTTGCCTTCCTTTCCAGTCATGGATTACAGCAAAGTTAAACTAAAGACTAAACTAAGTAAATTCTCTCCATTAACATTCCAGACATGATTTCAAATAAGAGAGCAAATTGTACAACTGTTGGTGAGAAAAATTTAATTTATGTTATTGGAATTACAATATTTGTAAAAAAAAGCTTGTATTTACCCCTGGGAATATCAAAATACAGACCTGCATCTGTTTCTACAGTGCCACCATGTTTCCAATATTTTAAAATAATGTAAATAAATTAAATATAATTTTGAGTAAGAATACTCTAGATGTTGTGAGAGGAACTTTTGAGGTCTCAGTATCTTCATGCACTGCTAAATCCACTAAAGGATGTGGAATTACCAAGGAAGGATAATGGTACTTCCCTCTTCAGTAAATGGTGTTGAGATCTTGTGATGAAAAGCACTAGATAAGTGAGGTACTATCTGTGCCACCAGTCAAATCAGACAGCCTTGTGCACAATCTGTTTATTTTTATAGTGAAGTATATTATACTGTCAAAAGGACACTTCATCATCTATAATAAATATTCATCTACATGTATCATGCACTTGAGCTGCATGAAAGTTGAGTTCAGAGCACAGAAATGAATGAGAAACTTGCGAGATAAATGCCACCTTTCAGTGCTGTTCCTGTGGATAAATTGCAGATGGATATAAACAAAGTCAATTATTTCATACAAGTGTTCCTTGACGCAACTTAAGTGTTCCTTATGCCTAGACTAAAATCCTAAATCTCATCATTTACCTTTTGTCAGAGAACAGCAAGAACAGTATGAAGTTCCCCTAACTGAGGGTAATTATGTACAGTAACAAAAAAAATTATCAGATATATTTTCCCAGAAAGAAAGGTCACATGCTATGGTGTTGAACAAATCCTCATCCATGCTTACTAAACAACTCCATTAACTACTAAAGAAATATTTCTATTAACACTAGCAGAGAAGGTAGCATATAAATTGAATTTCCACATGCAGTTATCACACAGCAATGACTTTGATGCATAGCAAAATATCATTTCCATGACCTCAATCACACAAGGGAAAGCAAATTTAAAGTAATCTTCGACTTTGCTGCACTTTGAGTTTGGATTTGCTAGTTTTTCAATATATGGACATATGTTCTAATTACTTTACTGTTATCCTTAATTTTCTTAGGAAATAAAATATTTTTCCTAGAATAGTCTTTTATTCGGTTTTAAACTGTACAACTATGCAACAACTGCATTCCATGAGCAACGTGCAGAACACGAAGAACACTAAAAGCAAGAACTCTATTTTGTAATATACTCAAAGATGCAAAATTACACAGTGGGGAAGGCCCTGTTTCCTATATTCTGTCTTCTGCAGATAAAACAAAACAAAACAAAGTTGTCCTCAAGAAGTAGTTTTATGATTCAATAACTTGTGAGTTTTAAAATCTGAAAATGTGTCTTATGCTAACAGCAAGCTATGGACGGTGGTGTTATGGCACTGTCACCTCCATTACAGGACATTACATTTAAAGGTTATGTATAACCATTCAGGTCATCATTTGGATTTTTTTTTTCCCTTCCTATTAAAAGTTTGATATCATTTTAACGTTAAAGCCTGGACAGCATCTGAAGGTTCGGTCATGTGGCTGAACGCACTCACGTTGTGGCTGCTCAGCGAGCTGCAACTGCCCTCCTGTCCAAGCAGAGACAACCACCTACACATCACACGTGGTCCACACAGCCCTGCACACATTAATTCACCTCAGGTGAGGCAGCTCAATTTACTTCGTCTCACAGCCAAGGCAGCATAAAAGCAGGGCAGGGTCACTGTTCGACCACCTCCAGCTCCACACTTGCCTATCTACCCAAAAATTTCTTTTTCATTCTGTGTCTAACAGCGTAACCCTAAAATCCGACAAACCCAACTATATCACAGGAGTTTGGGCTTTAAATTTTCCTTGCTTTCCAAGTATGCAAGGAGCCTGTTCTGCCAACACTTACTGACTCCAGTGGTAAATGTGTTGCTTGTTCTGCCTTGGGGGCTGCAGGCTGCTGCTCCGTGAGTGTTTGCAAAGGGATCTGACCCTCGGTCGTCTGACTTGTGCTTCTACACCAAGACCCAGCCAGCTCTGCCTGCACTTTTAGTGAATTGTGCCTTAATGAAATATAGGAGAATAAACAGAGGTGCTGTTCCCTTGAAAGCCACTACATCTGAAAATTGGCAGGCTGCAGTACATTATACCGCCAGCCACAGGGTCATAATATCTAAATACATTGTATATAGAAAATAGTCACCGAAAAGTAAGTATAGTCAGCATTCGTAATAAATAATAGCTAATAAATAGTGAAAGCATTACATTCTAGGATGTAGGATCCTATGTCTCTCACTATTTAGTAATTTATCATGTAAAATCCACTGACCTTTCCAAGCTTTCCTTTTTCCCTTTCTGTTTTGGCAAAACAGGAGTGTTAATTATGCTTTCCCTTTTTTTATTGAGCAACATTAGCATACAAATAGGCCATCAATAAGCAATTACAATCTCCATCTCAGAAAGACGAGAACTACAATATTAAGTGTGGCTACTCACGCAAACACACGAGTCCTTTTTAAAAAAGACAGAGCAACTCACAATTGAATAAAACAGGAATGCACAGGAAAAACAGACAATGATAGATGGATAAATATCAGGCTACCTCTCAGGCAAAGAATTCAAAAAGGTCCTTCTTATTCATCAGAAAAACATAAGACTCAAAATAACCCTAGTTTTCCCCAGACTGCCCTGCCACTGACTCCAGAGATTAAAAATCTGTTCAGATCTCATGCTGGTAACATTTATGAATTTTACTCGAGTGGAAACTATCAGTTGTGTCAAATGGCACTGACTTAT
The DNA here is from genome assembly GCA_013398955.1 of Callaeas wilsoni. Lineage (NCBI taxonomy): Eukaryota > Metazoa > Chordata > Aves > Passeriformes > Callaeidae > Callaeas > Callaeas wilsoni. The sequence goes on from VWPU01008637.1 coordinate 70,704, forward strand.
GTCTTAAACAGTATTTGACTTATTGCCAGTGCAACACTAAATCTGCTTGCTTCTTTTTTATAGTGGGGGACCTATATGGGAGAAAGGATGAATTTCTTATATTTGACACTCTAAGGGTAGGTTTGCTAAAGATGAATAATAAAACAATCACTACAACATTTTTTCTGTAAGTACAATACATTGCTGCTGTGCCTTTCATCCAAGACCTGGTTTAAACCTGAACCCACACTGATTTAAGTAAATACGTTATTTTGAACCTGTTTAGTTGAATCAGTTTCACTTCATACTATTGGCATAAAATTGACTTCAAATGCAAATAGAGGGTAAATTAATTTTTAAGTGCCCACACAAGACGTTTCCACATTTTTACCTAACATTTAAGACTATTTGATCTTAAAATCAGTTATGTGTAATGTCAATGAGCCAATGCAGTTATGGAAGTCACGACCTTCAGCTGAGATGATGTAAATAACCAGATTTTGATTCACAGACCATTGCGGAAAATGTAAATAGCTTACTTTAAAACCATCTTTGAGTGAAGGATGACCTCTTACACCACTGTGTCTTGATCTGTTGCAAGCTTCATGTCTGAAGCAGTTTGTGTATATTCCGTTTGGGGAGTACATGCTCTATGGCAAAATGTAAACACCTTGAATCAATTAAACCAAAGCCTACTGCAGAAAAAGCTGCTTACAGCTTTCACGAAAGTGATCTTGACCTCCTGCCCTGTTGTTTTCCATTAAAATTATAAATAAGTCTTTGAAAACTACATAACACTGTCTAGGAGGTCCTCTTTTGTTTGGGACCTCAGCAGACAAGTTCAGCCAAATCCTGCCTTGCCAGCTGTGGAGAAAATTCCCTTGGCTTCCCACCTTTCCTGCCAGCAGCAAATACCATCTCCGGCACGGAGACAGAACCACTCAGCAGACACCACAGTTTGCACCCTACCATCTCAGTTTAACCAAATACAGATTAAGTTGTGAATTTCAGCTGTCAACATTGCCAATACTCACTTGACTTTTCCATCTCCTCTGTGAGAGTGTTACTTCTCAGTTGCCCAGGAGGATCCAAAGATATTCGTTACCAACTGCATTCCCTTAATACAGTTTAACAAATCCCCCTCTTTGCCAGGTTTCCTCCAGTGCAGGCAAGATATGAGCTGCTAAAATCCAAGCTGCTGTTGGATGATTTCTCTGGTTTTAAAATACAACTAGAGAGTGATAAATGTATTTTAACTCCACAATTCTCTTCCGTTCTTGTAAAATCTCAGATTTTTTACTCTGGCATTTTAGTGCTTTACCACTGAAACTTTGCATGGCATTTGCTGATATCTTTTTCTGGCAGTGCTAGTACATAGGAATATGACACTGTCAAGGACCACACAGAAAAAAAATTTGATACTTTGATAAGAGCACTGAAAAGAGCAAGGAAAAGACTTGAGGGCAAATGTTCAGAGGAGCAGGTTTTAGGGTGCAGTGCCACGAGCTGGGGTGAGCCAACCTAACAACTCACTGTCGACACCTTGGTGTGACACTGCGGTTCTCCCCATCTTCCCTCTCCTCCCTATGCCACTCGTCCTCCTCCCGTTCTTATCTTATGTTGCCCCTGATGTCTTTGAGCCACTCCTTTCACCGATTCACTTCACTAACCCAGCACAAACTATGCTGTAGGTTGGGAGGAAAAGATCAGATAGTAGTTTCTGTAGGCTTAGTGAGCTCACAGGAGAGAGACTCAAGGACCAAAGTCAGCGAGACGGAGCAATCACAGAACCTTAGATTGAAAAGGATCTTTGAGATCATCAAGTCCAAACATTAATCTTGAGGCTGTATAACCAAGAGAAAGGGAGTGACACTCACCTGCACAGAAATTACAAGATACCTGAAACCAAAGTTTAACCCAATTTCATCTAACATGGTAGGACATTTCCAACCATTCTCAAGGAGTTTGCTAACCTGTTCACAGAATCCTTGCTCTTGATTTGATTGTTCAAACAGTTCTGTCCAGGGAATGGTGCAGACAGGGGAATCTGCCATTGGAAAGGAACATTTCAGACACAGACTTCCCTCCTGGTTACCTTTATGATTTCACAAAGCACCTAGAGAATAAAGCTATAAAAAGACTAAAGGGTCTCAAATTCTCAAAAAGGCAGCAATCTATTCTATTAGTTGATTATCAATGTGCTAACAGATTCTTTCTCCATAATTAATAGCACAAGACTAGTATTACTAGAAGGAAGAGCACTTTTCAAGCCCAAGTCTCCAATGTCTTATTTCAGATTTCTGAACACTAAACATATTTTAACCTGAAATGTGAAATTTCACTTTACGTGTTGTGATTGTGTCCATTTAAAAATAAGTATATTTCCTTGAATCTTTCCTATATTTAAAATAGAAAATATAATCAAAATAGCATTTTTCTGAAAAGAAATGGGCAGAAAATCTTTTTCTAGAAAATGTGGGATGTCCCTCTAATTAGATAAATTTAAAAGCTCTTGTTATAGCTCTCTTTATAACACTGCAAAAGCATATGCCAAGGCAAAGCTTTTAAATGATATTTTTGCAAGGTAATATTGCAACCCATTTTTAAGACATTTCAAATCAGCAGCCCAGCCCAAAGACATCCATTCTAATTGTTCTCTGATTCTAGGATGGCTGAATGTTCACACTTAATCATAAACACAGACTGTAGAACCACAGCTGTTATTAAAATGGAGATAAGATAAATCTTAATTAACTGGTTGTACGTCTGTAAATAAATAAACTAATCCTATCTCCCTGAATTGCAAGTGACAGCTTTGCGTCAACCTGAGGAGAAGAGATTTCTTTTTTTTTAAATTTCTTACTGGTGGTTACAAATTACAGTAATAGAAAGCATGCAGTTTGAAAACAATAGATTTAACAGTTCTTTTAAAATTATCTCGATGATTTAATCTGAGAATGAAGGGAGTTAGTTCACATTCTTATGCCTGTCTTCCTAAAACTGAGACATAAATTGGACTAATAAGTGACAGCGTATTCAGCTCTTGTACTCTGTGCGGCAAATCCATCACTGGGGCAGGTCCACTAACTTTAATGTTCCTGCCATTCCTCTGAGAAATAAAGTAAAATGGAAAAGTTAAGATCACAGCTCTGATGCTGTCTTGGCTTTGCTGATAACCACTTTCAGATACCTGTCATAAGCATCATTATTTTGTTGCAGTTTGGATAGTCTGACATGATCTATGTCTGTGGTTCAAAATCTTCCCAGTCTTCAATAAATGTCTACATATTACACCTCTATAAATACAGAATTCCACATCAATATTGCTAGCAGGCTATCCTAGGGTTATTTCAATGACATTTTTATGCCTCTTATTGCTAAGTCAGTGGGGGGAAAATATTCTTTTAATTTACTTCTAAGTTGATTAAAACTTACTGGTTCTGTGGTGTCTCAGCAACTTCACTAAAATCACCAATTCATTTTACACAACCCTCTGAAAAAACAGCTGATGATGTCAACTTCTTGATCCTGTGTTTGGTCCACATGCAGTTGACCATGTTAAGTCAAGAGGTTATGACTTGATACTGCTCATTCTCACACAAGTCAAGAACTGGAAGTGTAGATTCTATCTGATTAATTCCCTGGTCTTTCTGAGATGACTAATGGTTACTCACCAAACAAAAAAATTGTATTACCAGATCATTTTGGTTGCTGTTACCTGCAATGGAGGAAGAAATGGGGCCATTCCTAGATGCAATGGAATTTCGTTCAGCCTAGAAGTAAGGCTCACCAGTCTGTAGTTAAGATAGAAGAGAGGAAAGAAGAGAGGAAAACTTTCAGGGAAAACTAAACATTTCAATGGAAATTTTATGGTTTTTATTTCATCAAAATTTTCCAACAGAAAAACCTATCATTCCTCATGCTGTGTCTTTGAACGTGAAGTAGGCAATCTGATATTCCTTAAAATACTAAAATGTTGATATAAATAGACTTTTCCAGGAAAGATAAAAGTACTGGCCAAATGTTAACCACAATATTGAAACAAGATTAGACAGCAGTGAATATTTGTATTTTTTAAGATATGAGGTTCTAATCTTACATGGATAATTTCACTCAGGATTATTTAATTGCTAAAGTGAAAGGTTGAGGTGTAATTTTGGCTTTGTAACTCACTGGCTGTTTAATGACAGCAAGGAAAGAAAAATTGCCAAGATTTCCAGTGAGGTGCAGTTAAAAGTATTTGTCTTTATTATACGTTTAATCATAATCTTTACAGTTTCTATAAAATAGTTGATTGATTCCACAAATTAACAAAATGATAACATGATGAGGAGAGGAGGGGGAGGGTGTACATTAGTAGGAAATTCTTACTAATATGATAATCAGCCACCTATGTTTGTCATATATACATGTACAGGGGAAATACTTTCCTAGATTAAGTCTGAAAAATTTACTACAATAATCCCAAGGATACAATTAGCCTGCTCAGCCTAAATCAAGAAAAATAATCCTGAATGTCTCTCCTTCTCTTCCACTAGCAAAAGAGACACTAGAACAAAACTGAGATGGGAAAAAAGTGAAGTACCAAGGAGATCTATTGAAATAAAAAAAAAAAAAATCCAAATATAAATTTTAAAGAGCTATTTGGATGAAAGACTTGAGATAAAGCTACTTATTACTTCTCAGTTTCTCCCCCTCTTTCCTGTTTGGCTTCACTAAAAAGCAATAAACACCATCTGGTTTTGGAATTTTCTGCTGCTTTGCCCATGGTGCTTCTTCTATGAAATTTCCCTTGGGCCAGAATTTGCTGAGCAACCTTATCTTCCCAGAAGTTAGTGGTTTTAGGAGGGACTCAGCACCTCAAAATCTCAAATTCCTATCAGGTCTCTCTGCCTGTTGACGTGTGCCTGGATCTCACTGACTTGCTCTCCTCTAAGAGGGCTGCACAAAGGATCTCAGCTGCTCCACAGCATTTTAGACCAAGGATGAGCACCTCCAGGGATTTTAGACCAAGGATAATTGCCTCCAGAGCCTGGGTCTGCACTCACCATTTCTTGCCTTTCTCTTTCCCTCCTCTCGTTTCCCAAATGAGGTAGGTAGGGTTGGATTTCACAGGTTTTCCCCCACCATGAGAAGGGGACTTGCTTTTCCAGAATCGTCACAAATAGCTGCCCTCAGCCCCTGGCTGAGACACAGATGGAGTTGAACCTCTGTGGTTCAGCACTGTACCTGACACCAAATCCTCTCTGAACACAGGATGCCACGTTCCTGCTTCCAAGTGATGGCATCCTCCCGCCGTCCATCCGCAGCACGCCCAGGGAAACTGAGGCTGCGAGCTGAGGCGCTTCGCCTTGCCGAGCTCATGGAAACTGTCCCCTGGTTGTCTGGTCTGAGCTTGCACCCAGGAGCTACAAGCACTTGACATCAGATACAGGGTGAGCAGAAGGGAAACATACAGCTGGAGGCATCAGCAGCAAGACATCTCTTTTTAGCACAATGTGGCCACTTTTATAATACGTAATATGAAAATTTACTGTAGGTAGTGTGTCCTCTGCAAAATATTTTCTGGGACACAGCACATCTCAGAAATACCTTGTAGGATATCATTTAACTGGAGATTTTCCTTCTATATTAACTTCAATAGAGCATTTGCAGAGCAAAATGAGCTAGAGCTACCCTTCCCACAGGGTAACACAGACCGCCCTCGGTCCTGGAACAAATGTTAAAGGAGTATCTGTGTTGCCTTTATCTAACATATGAATTAACTCAAATGATCTGGCAATCAGTTAATTTTGGAAGAAAAATTCTCATCTGCACGTGCCTTCAGCAAAGATCAGGTTTCTTCTTTTGTCTGATCTCTCTCTGCTCTTTAAACTCCTCCACGAGAAAGCATATCACCCTTTAGCTGTTCCCCATACACAGCCTGCTGCTGGCATGCGACCAGTAAAACTCCAACCCATAACAACTTCAAGGAACAATTGCTGCTCCTGCTATAACAAGAATCCTGTTCAACTTTTGGGGTGGGTGGCTCAATCACAACCTTTACAACAGATCACCTAGGCCAATGAAAAGTTGGCTTTTGGAGTAACAGATGAAGAAATCACAGAGGGATGAAAAATGCCACCCAAACACCTCTGAGGAATTATTTTCCTTATGTGGAGATTTACCTGTAATATTGTTAAAGAAATTACTGTTTACCAGTGGCCTTATATCTTTAAAATATTTCTAACTAATACATATTGAAGGCTTCCTCACATGCACACCATCATTGTCCCTTGGGTTTAATACATTACCAGCTGTGGAAAACTATAGGGATACTTAAAACATCAAGCAAGCTATTAATTTTGTGATTATGAAAATGACTAGATTGTAGCTTGTTTCCTGGAATAGCTTCTGCTGGGGAAGCTGAACAAAGTGCTTGGAAAATGTTTAAAAAACAAAAAAAATCAAATGAAACAAGCAAAACCAAACAACAAATGACAAAAACAAACAAACAAAACCACAAATTGTTATTCACTGAGTGACCAAAGCAACAAGTCCCTAATTATCACCCTAGACATCTAAATATACACAGAACAGACAAAAAGATTTTTAAAATCCACAAACAGAAACAAAACAAATAAACAAACCAAAACTCTGGAGCTGGAATTCACTAAAGCTGATGTGTATCTGTGTGTCTGTATCTGGGCAGGTCACCTGAAGATGTCTTTACATGCAGCAAAGAATTAGGCAAACAAATTAATGAAGATGGTGACACAATTTACCTCATTAGTTTCCTACATTCTTAATTGCATCTTTCTAGTTCTATTAACTGCTTTGACTAGATCTCCCTTGGCTATATTACATGTTCATGATGTGGAGATCTAAAAATCATGGACCTCACCCTGATCTGCAAGATGTTCTTAGCTCTCCAACACTAGAGGACCTTCACTGTGGTCCAAACATAATAGAGTTCATTTTCACATCTTTATTTAATATGAAACTTTCCCACACTGGAAAATTTTATTGAAATCCTCAGTTGAGGGCCCTCCTAATCTATGCCTAACAATTTGAGAACCAGTGTGTACAAATCTTTAAATATTATTCATGTCAGTGTGCCTAAATAAGATTCATGTGCCTGAGAATTCTCTATTTAAAATGTGATTTAGGGGCACATGACACATAGTGACATGCCAGCTCATCCACTACTAACCCAACTGCTCATAAATCACCTCTTTGAAAATGAACCAGGAAAGCACAGGAAGAGTTTATTTGCAAATACCCAGTAGGTCAGGAAATACAAACTCCATGCGGGCAGAGCATGAGTACATTTAAGAGATCAAATTATTTGCCTCTATCCCACAGTTTAGGTATAAAACAGCTGAAGAAAACAAAAACAAACAAAAAACCCAAACCACCCTTATGATGCCATGTGTATATCATAAAGATGAGTGTCCAGAAACCTTCCTGCTGTCCTGATCTCTGATGAGCCTGTCCAACTGATCCTGGCAAAAGGGGCAATGGCCACTCCACCTCAATCTGCCTGTGAGCAAGCTCCAAATTCTACAGAGAACACAAAAGGGAATGATCAGATGGGAACTAGCTGGGCTCCCCGTACAGAGATCAACCTCCTTACCTCCTCACCTCTGCCTCCTACTTTTGGTTGAATACAAACTTTGTCTCCCTTCTCAGGGCATAGGCTGTGCCTTTCTTTATCAGCATTATGTTAGTGACCCTCATGAGCAACTCCCTTGATGGTGCACACTAAACATTGCATAAGAGAGCAATAAATCACGGTGCTGTTTAACGGTGACCACAGGTTTCCCCTTCATACGTACTAGAAGCAAAGGTGCAGGGAAAAATAACAACACAAATAGAGAAAAATAAAATGGAAAATTTAGAAGTTGGATATTCAGGACTTGTCACCTGGGTCAAATGAATTGTTTCCACAGACTTCCTATGCCTATCTGGGTGTGTGGCCAAGCCTCTTTATACCTTATCCTCCTCTTCTCACCAGCAAAGCAGAGAAGCACTTCCCTGTCTAAGGCTGAATACATCAAAGATTGTGATATACCCACATATTTTGGCAATAAAGTCGTAGCAGTATCTCAAATAGATAAAATCTCCTGCAAACAAAACACTGGATTCTTTTAAAAGAATAACTTTTTTTTCAGTTCAATCAAGCTAAAAGAACATTATACAAACAGGTTTTCTGATGTAATTACCAAGGTTTCAAAGTCCCCTCCTGTACTTAACACTCAGGGTTATGGAACTCGTTGCCAAGCAATTACCCCTTAGATTTGCTTTAATCCATGCCGATCATTTCCTAGAGTTGATCATTACTGCAGACTTTAATTGCCTTTGTTGGCTTGTATGTTGCTGGAGTTCAAACAGAGCAGATTAACAGGAGGCTGCCAGCCACAAAACCCTTTGAAAAAAAGGCGGGAAGATGACTTAAGAACCTCACAGTGTACTTTATTTCAAGAACTTTCCAGAAACTGTGGCTCGCACCTATATTAACCTCAGAAAAGGTCTGCAGGAGTTATATCCTGATCTCGCTGCTATCAGTTTTACAGTGGTACCAGCCATCTGTGCTGTACGGAGTTACAGGCAGGAAAGTCAGGAACTGGAGAAACAATGACTGAATTAAGTAGAAAGAAGGATAAGAACATTATCTGTGGATAGTGCAGTATGTAAGACAACCGAGATACCCAGTGCATGTAAATCTCAAGCCCATGTCAATAGGACAGACTGTCCCACACTATCACTCCTGTGCGGTTTGGGTTTTCAGGTCACTGGGAAAGAAGGGCACTCTCATTCCGACTCCAAACACGCAACCTGGTTCCCATCCCTTCAGATCACATCGTTTATCTAAAGGAAGCTGCCAGGTGCAGCAGGAAGCTGGATTGAGCCTGTGATAAAAGAGATCTTTTTCTCCAATAACATGGTTTATCTATTAAGTGAAGCTGCTTTTAGAAGAGGCTCAGTACGTTTGCAACATCCCCCCTGGTAATGAGGTTAATGCACTCGATACAGCTGATACTGTGGACCATTCATCAGGACCATCTTCATTTAAACACCAGATATATTTGCAGCCATTCTGTACTTTGCCATCTAACCCAAACTCACAAAAATTTCTGGTTTTCAGTTTGTTTCCCACATGAGCATGACAACTCTTTCTACATTTGCTACTTTTAACACAGATTCAGGCTAATACAAAAGAGAGGGAAATTTTGTCCACACCATACGTTTTTCTTCCCTCCCACACCATCGTTATCTCTTTTCCTTTGTAGCTCAGTAACACCTAAAAGCTTTGGCAGCACACCAGGGGTTGCACCAGCTCTCAACATTGTACAGCTACATGGCAGTCTCAGGCTCAATTAGAGTGGTATCAGAAACCCAAAGAAAAGCAGGGACAATGCATATGTATGCTTGGAAATGAGCAAAATCTGGGAAGAAGGAAGTGAAGGAAACCAAACATCACATAAAAATATGATGAGCAATAGCTGGATTTACAGAAAGTTAGTGGTGACAGAGCATCAGAGGGTGACAAGGTTATGTTTGTGTAGTTTATGTGGCAGGAACATGTTGCTACAGCCACCAAACAATCATCAGACATAGTGCATGTTTACACACAGCTGTGCCAAAACAAGAACAGAATTTATAGGGAGAGAAAGAAAAAGAGCTAACTTCATGGGAATCTGATATTGCAGTGCATGAGAAATATTGGGAGCCCATTATGCAGTAATAATCTTTAGATCTTTGGGAACAAACTTTTTAGCACGGCCTGTTGTGATAGGACAAAGGGTAGTGGTTTTAAACTGCAGGAGGGTCGATTTAGACTAGATATAAGAAAGATTATTTTTACACTGAGGGTGGTAAAGCACTGGAACAGGTTGCCCAGAGAGGTGATAGATACCCCACCCCTGGAAACATTTAAGGTCAGATTGGATGGGGCTCTGAGCAACGCAATGGCAGGGGGGTTGGACTAGATGATCTTTAAGGGTCTCTTCCAAACCAAGTTATTTTATGATTCTATGGTCCGAGCTTATGAAGAATACTTTCTTAAAAATCCCAGTAGAGGTACCCACCACGATCTCAGGTTAAGGCCCAGAGTGAGAGGCGTGTTCTTACGGTCCCTTTGAAAGCAGCCTGATGTGCTCTGCATGGGGAGAGGCCGTACGAGCCGGTGCTCCAAAGTCCTTCTTTTCCCTCCTTCCTTGTCTAGATAAATAGATATTCTCTATCTGTGAGAACAAACGGGCTCGTTCAACAAGAAGGTGCAATTGTGCTGTGATACTCCCAGAACAACAGACAACATTTAGCATGTAGCTGCTACCTTGAAAAGTAATTAAATTGAGCAAAATGGGAAATGAAAAAATAAGGGTTCGCACACCTTCATTTGCTGTTTTGGGAGAAAAAAAATCAAAAGACTATGGTAAAAAGGAAATTTAGGAAATGCAAATAAATTGGAGTGGAGATCATCAACCCCAAGACAGAGTATTTAAACTGAGAAATTGTTGATATGGAGATAGAAGGCACTGCTTATGCTGCGTGGGACAAGACTATTATACAAGGAGAACAAGAGAACCTGGAATAATAGAGATGGAATGCAACAGTATAAATGCAAGGTCCCACAGCTGGGAATAACACCACTAATACTTGTCACTAACAGAGGCTAAGGAAAAAGAGAAAAAATATTTTGTGTATACAGTCAACAGAGAACAATAGGCAACCATTATAACTGTGAAGAGGGATAATGCAGTCCTAAACTGTTATGGATTGTGATATTTCAAGGAAAAAATGAAAAGCGATTAAAGCCACCATATTAAAATGTGAGAATATGTGTGCAATTCCAGCCACACATTTCCAAAGCAAATTAAAATGGGAATGGACAGGAAAACAGATACTTTTTTTTGCTCATTCCAATAAAATAGATTGTAAGGAATACAACTTTTTTCCTTATAACTAGGTCTGAACTATGGAGTGAAAAAAGACATTTAAGCTGAAGAATTTTGTTGACTCAAGAAGGAATTGAGTACACAGCAGATCTAAATGCAGTCAGCTTGCAAATTGGAAGAAAAACATCTATCTATCAGAGAAATTAATGTCTAGAAATTTCAATAGGAAAAATGTCAATGCATAAACAGAATTATTGTGGAACTTGATAAATTTATTAAATACATTTTTATGGCATATTTGCCTCCAACAGAATGGGAACAGACTTACTGAACCAGCAGATGACTTTCCACTCTATGTCTAAAATAGAATTCACCCTTTGTAGAAGAAGCAAAATTCAAAATATAAATATCCTTGAGTCTACATTTTGAACATTTACAAGAGTTTTAAATAGTTTTAAGACTCTAAAGTTTCAGCCATGGCTCATAACTTGTATATCACACATCTGTTTGGCTCTTAGGTTTTTATACGTAGTTTAAAGAAACATTTTTTCCTTTTGTGGGATTTGTTCCTTTTTTTTGTGGGATATTCCAAATGCCAGATCAAAAGCATCTGCATCAAACCCATCTCGGACATCACTGCCAGCATTTAGTCCTTCCTTTGCCATAGAACAGGGTTTTGTCGGGTTCCCTCAGCTTGACAGCATTTTTACATCTGGGAACACAAACCAAGAAAAGCTTAGGGAAAATATAACAAGAAATAATAATACTCATTCTGGCTGGAAGAAAGTGCCAGAACTTACTACAGAAAATGACTGGTTTAGTGCTTATGTAGGCTTTTCCTGCCCAATTTAGAAAGACAACCCTTAGAAAAAGTTGCTATGAGAAATATTTCCGTAGAAAGAAGACTACAAGTTAACAGAGTAGGAAAGACAGAGGCAGCTGTTCTGCACGGCATATGTCAGATTTTCTCTTCAATTGATATGCATCAATGAATTGGAAATAAATTGCTGAAACTGTGCTAGCCAGGATGCACACAGCTCAGGGGCTCACCCACATGTGAGGCTTGCCCTGACCTGGTGTCGATCTGGTGCTACCAAAGTTGTTTCTGTGGATTTAAAGTCAAGGTGAGCAGACATTCACAGGAAACGGGGAAATTCATATTTGGATTGGACCCCTCCAACTCATCTTCACTTGCCATTTTGTTAAACTCAGATCTTCTCAGAAGACTAACCTGCAGGTCCTGATGCATATGGTCATATTTAAAGACAGGAGACAGAGATGTTACGTATTTTCCTTTGCCTCAAACCGTATCAACATGAACACCAGTACTCCTGAGAGCTGATTTCTGAGGCATCTGCAGCTCGTGGCTGGCTCTCATTGCTGCCCATGACACAAGCTGCGGGTGAAGTTTTCCCATGTCTGAGGTGTCTATAGGACCCCTCTCCAGGGTGAATTCTCTACTTCTTCCACAAATGAGGGCATGTACAGGATAATTTTTTTTAATCTAACCAACAATTTTCACTACACTTAGAAGAACCTAGTTATACTTACAGTTTTGTTCCCTGCCAGTATGACCAGAGTCAGCAAACAGATCCAAAATATACCAGCATAAGACATATGGACACACCTAAGCAACACATTGTAACATATGCCTCTTTTTTCTTTGAAAACAAGGCTAGGAAGCCTGTTCTAAAATCTAGAAAAGAAGATAAAGTACGCAAGAGTATTTACTTTTCTTTTCAAGACTTGGAATACAAAGAGCTTTGCTTCCACTTCGTGGACTTCTCTGTCCTAGCTGATGGACACGGGATTAATAACTGTGCTCACAGAAGCAGCAAGGTTTGGATTCATCCCATCTCATGCAGGCTGAAGACTCAGTCTGTACTTAGTGGAGATGGAAAAATCAGAATTGCCTCCCCATGACACTTTCCTCTCTATGCTGGTGGCAGAGAAAGCCCAGAATTATTTTGGTCCTCATAACTTCAAGTGCTGACTCTGGCTGGAGCACTCTGTTCATCCCACCACAGCGTTTCCACTGACACAAATTGTTCTGGAATTGCTGAAAAAGCCTCTGAGAAAAAACTTAATGTAGGGCCTATAACTGCTGCAGAGAGCTCTGGCTCTCTGAAATGTAGGGGGATGGTGAGAAGGGTTGTGTTTCAGGAACTCTAAACAAGGGTGGCAACTGCATCATTTGTGCTGATGGTAACAGTTTGCCTCCTTTACAGCTATTGCATAAGGAAAATATCTACTGCCCACTTTGCAGTGATTTGCCATTTTTACTGTGCCAAAGCAAGGTTTTATAAGTGTCTCTGTCTTTGCACATTAAATCCAGGGTGTGTAAGACAAAAAGAATGCGAGGCTGGTGAAAAAAAAAAAGACACATAGGATTTCTTAAGGAAATTTTTCATTGTGTAGCAGAGGAAAGAGAACCAAAGGGTCTTTTATCTGTAAAAGGATAGAATTTGAAAAGCAAATTTTAGGCAGAAAAGTCTGATGTTTTTTCTACTTCCTTTGGCCTCAGGAAATGGAGAACCACTTTAAAGATGAATTGTGAGAGAACCCTTGAATTTCTTTTCTCATTTCAATTAAAATGGGTGCTCACTCACAGATATTTGAAATAAAAGCAACATTTTTGAGCAGCACTCAGTCAAAGAAATCAAGGGCTGGGTCAAAGAGGAAGGTTAATCAGTAGATAGAGTATTAGCACAGAATTTACAAAACCTACTGAAGAACAAGGAGTTGAATACAAGCCTGCTATATGACCCTAAATTACATCGCCTTTCTCTACCTTGCCTTTGCTTTTTACATGTACTTCAGGTGTTCCCATAGTCCAGTAAAAGCAGGCATGGGACAGAGACATGGATGAAACAAAGCAAACTTCAAAAGCAAGTGCAAAATCAACTTGGTTGTGATGAGGATTAATAAATAAAAATAAGTGGATTATTTCAAGTTTCAGGTCCTGTTATAAATATTTTGCACCAGTCTTTGAATGAACACCTTGCCTTGCACATTGAAAACGTTTGTAGGGCCAGGCATTATCTAACAGGAGAAGGTGGATGAGGTCCTCTTCAGTGAGGAAAGTTTCTTGGGGAAAACGAAGCCAAGGGTATGAAGTCAGGGGAAAAAACATCCAAGGTGCCTTGTCAGATCTCAACTCTGTCAGGTTTGAAGTTGAACTAGTGCACATGCAAAGACCTATGCAGCTCTGCACCATCAAAGCCTACTGAATCAAATTCACCACCTTTGCATTTCACAAATACTTTAATCCAACAAACGTCATACTTGATTGCATATGCCTGCAACCTCCTTTAGCTAGAAATCTGTGACTTGGTTCCAGTTAATCTAGCTATCTTTTTCCTTCCTCAAAATGGTGTTACCCAGATGTTAGCTACAAAAGTCTCTTCCTGGCACAATTCTGTATGTTTTAGTGAGATGTTCCAGTATGAATGAGATGTTTGATATGTTAGTCATAAAAGAACTATCCCTCCAGAAAAAAATATCACTATCTGACAGTGCACAAAGTGCATATCAAATTGCCCTAAAGTTTCAGTCATTTAAGGCTTTTATTTTCTGAATGCAATTGTAAAAATGAAAGCTTTGCTCCCATCTCAAGCTTTTTTAAATCACACAGTTAAAAATGAGACAAACATCATCAACAAACACAGCTCCAACTGATCATCCACCTTCATCCAGTGACTGAACAGGTTTCTTCATATCCACAGGACACAAGAATGGAAATTCTTTGAAAATGTTATAAATAGCATTTCCACTTAATCTGTTTTATTCTTGCTTTATTTTAGTAATCTACTGTTTCCTCCTCCTTGCACTGGCAAATCAGGAGTCTAAAATATATGTATTTATTTACATTGGTTTAAAATATCTCAGATAAAAAAGCTTCTCCTCCCTTAATACACATTTTAATAAATCCATTTTTCCATCAACAGCTTCTGTTTTGGCTTCTATTTGAGACACCACCCTCTCCTCTGATGTAAGGCACTGCGCTCACATGTTTATTTCCAGCCCAGCTCAGGCAATGGCAGTGAGTGCTTTAGGAAGACAGACAGGCAGATCCCTACGTTTGAGCTCATTTTCTGATTTCTTGCTATCAGTATCCCATAATCCTGCTTCACTTCCTGCTTTTGCTACCCATTGCCAAATCATAGCCAATTGCAGGGCCTGACCATAAAACCTCATCTGCCCAGACGGATTCCTGCGCCTCTCTGGAGCCTGGCACCTCTACTTCGTTCCCCGCTGGTGTGAAGATTTTTTTAGAGCCATACAAAATCCAGATTAGGGCTGATGTGGATGAACTCCACAAGGTATTCTGTTCAACAGTGAAACCTCAGGCATGTTCATTAATACTCTGAAACAGCAAATTCATTTTCCAAAATAATATCGTGTTAGGTCTGCAGATTGCACTGATGCCACCAATACTTTCATCACTGTGTATTAAGATTTCTTTTTCTTTCCTTTAATCTTCGAAGATACCACTTTCCACCTGATAAAAATCAGCGAAGTATGTTGATAAGCACATCATCAGCTACACCTTTAGATTAGGTTATATTTGATTTAACATTATTAATTATTCTGCTTTCCAATGAGTAATCAGCCAAGTGATTGCCTACCCAAGCCACAGCAGAACATCCACACATATTGTGTAACCTGCAACTGTGGCAACCTGAAGGATTCCTCACAGTATAAAGATCTGGATAGAAAACTTGATGAGCTATGTAGGAATTTCTTCAATAGCCAAAGATGTCTGTAGGCCAACATCTGGACACCATGTATAGGTTTAGGATGTACAAGAACCAAAACAGAAGGAAGATTGTATTGTCCTGAGTACACTTTAACTTCAGTAGCCTTCATCCCTTCTGGGCAATAAAAAGGTTAAGTTGAAGTAAAGAGTAGGGCAGGAGAAGAATCTAAAGGTGCTCACAAAAAGACAGAATCCCTGCTAATATAAAGAGTTCTGTCAAAGCAAAAAGACAAGAAACTGTGGTCAAAGGAACTACAAAACTAAGTGCCAACCAAACCTGCAGTGAGAAGTCTTATAAGCACACAAAGACACCAAATACTTCTTCATAAATTTAAAGCCAGACAGGCCCATTAAAAGATTACGCCTAGCCTCCTGGATGACATTCTCCATTAAACCACATACTACACTCCTGGGCTGAAGGTAGGAGTTTAGGTTTGACTAAAGCTCATCTTGCAAAAATGCATACAGGCCTGATTTGAAAACATCAAGAAATGTAAGATCCAGTACTTTCCTTCAGGACTCTACTCCAGACTAAAAAAAAAAAGATTAAAAAAAAACCAAACCAAACAAAGAACCCAAATAAAACCCAAAACTAAACAAAACAAGTAAGCTATTTTAGTGGCAAAATTTTCATTCAGTTCAGAGCCCTTGTTTCTGATTAAGTCTTTCTGTGATAGACTGATCAGAGTTCAACAACCAGTATTTTCTCTACTGAAAATACTTGTTTCACAGTGAAGTCATCCCTGTATCTTTTTTGCTAAATTTGGCAGATGAGTATCCTCAGGTTTCTCTCTGCTATGTCTCCTTAGAAGAGTTTGCTAACTAGATTGAAATTACAGCTCATGATTACAGTTTGCCCCTAAAAGTGAGTAAATTAAACAAGTTAATCAGTAAAACCGACAATTTTTTAAAGGTGAAAAGTGGCAAAGAAGAGACAAATTCTGATAAAAACATCAACCAAGACATACAATGGGAAATTTCCTTGTGGTCTGTTACTCAACCATTAGATGTCCCCATGTGCCATAAGGATAGGACAATGGCCAGGCAAAAAAAAAAAAGGTACTAAACAGCCACACAAACCTGTGGGTTTGTAGCATTCACTGTGTGTGTGTGTTTCATACACATTTACTCCTTGAGAGCAACAATGATTTTCTCAATGTTGGTAATAACTGAATGGTTCCAGAGGGAAGATTCCAAAGCTGCAGTGACTATGAAAAAACTCACACAGGATCTTATTCAAACAGCCACAGGTTGAACCTCACTTATTAAAGTCAGTGGTCTCTGTACAAAGAAACAAGGTTGGAGTAGAGAACAGAGGCCAAGTTATTGATGGATATTTATTTACCTACAGATCAGATCTAATCACTTGGTTCTCCTGCTCTAGTGGCAAAATTGCACCTCCCCACCAGAACCACACTTGGCTTTATAAAGCAAACAAGGTAAGACCACATCCTCAGCTGCTGTAAATTAAAATTAGTGATTAACACCTTCATCTCAAACACTAGTGAGATGGCTGGAACAGTTACTTCTCACAGAGATTGCCAGCCCTGCCACTGTGGCAGCCCAACAAAATGACCCACAGGCACCGCCATCTACAGAAAGGCAAGTGAAAGAAAACTTTGGGTTTGACTTTGAGCTTTGTAGTTCAAGATCAGCTTCACTAGCATTTCAGCAAGATGCTGACCACCAGCAGAGAAATGGGGAGGACATCTAGATGCAATAACTGCCTCGGTCATCTCAGTTCAATCTACCTGTGCTCATGAGTGACCTCCTCCCTTCAGTGCCAAGCACAAATATTTTCAATGACATTTTTAGTTGAAGAGCAGGTGCTTGAGAACAATTGTTTTACCTTTATTTATCTATTATTTTAGTTAGCTGAATGCTGAACTTGCAAGCCTAGCTCATCCCCTGAATCAAACTTTGTGCTTATTATGACCAAAGCACTGTACTGTTCTAACCAATATTTATTCTTTTGTTCGCAAAATCATTTCATTTATTAAAACAAGCAAAAGGACACAGTATCCTTTTTAGCCCTACTAACTATCAACATTTCCTATGCCTCAACAGATAATCACACGTAAACACACAAAAAAAAAAAATAAAAACCATTAAGGAATGCAGTGATAGCCAAAGGATCATTTCTAGATTTACTTAGTCAACACACAGGAACATGGAGACACTCCTCTTTTCATTAACTGAGGAGCCAGCTTGGAGATGGCACAGGGAGTTTCACAACACTTCCTTTCTGACAGATGAAAGGCTGCAGATTATTCAGTAGTGAAGGTAAGCCAGGGGAAGACAGGAACATCCAGGATGACAAGGCTGTCCACACCCACTAGCAATTTTTAACCAGAGGACTAAGGTACAAGCAAATATGTGCCAGCTGCATCTGTAAAACTATTTCTTTTAGATGGTCAAGGACAAGACTGCAAAGGCTGTAGAGGATAATTTGCTAGGAGCCCATTTGAAAAGCCACCACCAATGGGCTGATATTTCAATAGAGATATGGATGGGGCTGGCCCAAGTACTTTCAGCTGGAGTGGAGTCAAGACCCTGCACACTTAAGGAAAAGTTCCTTGAGGTATTTGAGGACATTGAGTTTTTCCATGTCTCCAATCCTCTGCAAGACATTAGGCACTATATGCTTTACTTGGAAAAAACCATTCATTTCACAGCAATAATGAATGTACAGTCAAAAATGCCTTCACCACACACATTCCTCCCACTCCCTCATGCTAACCAGCAGGACTACAAGCAGGAACATATGCTCTTCCTTTCTTCCCCGTGCGTCTTTCCCTCCTCTAGTGACAGAAGGTACTTACACTGGCAGCTCTAGAGCAGTAAATTTCACAGACATGCTTGGCTCATACCACAAGTGGTTAACCAAGACATCAATAAACTACTCAGCAAAGGACTAAAGGGACTTACCTCTGCTGAGTTCTCCCTTGCGGCTGGATTCCAGCAACGTGAAGCCAGCTTCTGGCTCTGGGTCCGCTCAGGAGATGGTTGGAGCTCCACACCCCTTTCCCTGGCTCCCTGCAGGCTGCACACAGAGGTTTTGGCTCGGGGGCCCCAGGACATGTTGCCTCCTCCTCGTTTGCTTTGGCCACTCTCAGACAGCTGGCCTGAATCTTCCCTTGTTGCTGTTGCAATAATGGTTTGAGGAGTGCAGGGTCAAGGCAGGCCAGGAGACCTGGATGGCTCTGGCTGGAATAATAAGGGATTTGTTCAGCCAACAACGGGCAGCAGGTTTGACTCTTTTCCCAGGACCAGGGACATGGCAGAAAAGGTCTGAGGTTTTGACTACAGGGCTACAGCAGGCAATTCAAAACCTCTTCCTGTAGATGCACATTTTATGGGCCAAAACAAGTCCATATAAAAGGAGTTTCTGCCAGAAGCATTTCTTCCAGGTCTCCAAGCAGAGTAAACAAAGCACTTCTGGGAGGGGATAAGCACATGCTCACAACAGTTTGGGTCAGTCTTGCAGCATTGCCTGAAATCCCAGAGCCCCACAGGAGTTTGGTACGCAGCAAAAGCTCCTTGGACGAACCTGGCCACCAGTCAACCCAAAAGGAACAAGGCAGGGGTTGTGCAGTGGTGGGGTCAGTGTCACATCATGGAATCAGGGGAGCCCCAATCCTCTTAGCTGCACTCCGATGTGAATCCACTCCCTTTGGAGACCTATGAGCAAGGATGACTGATAGACCAGAACACAGCACACTGAGCTAACTGGGGAGGTAAACCCTCCTGTCCACCTCCCTGTAAGCATGACTGCTGACTCCCAGAGATGGACTCTCTTCTCTCCCTTCTGGCTGGTGTGTCCCCAGCCTCCTCTCAGCTGTCGCCCTCCTGCCGTTTGAGAGCACATTAGACCAATGCAGAGGTCACTTCACTGAACGGAAGGGCTGGGCATCTCAGAACAGAGAGCTAACCCAGCTACCAGGGAAGCCTCCTCCTAGAAAGTCAGGAAAGGTTGCAGTAGCTGCAGTGGAAATGTGATAAACTTGACCTTGAAACAAGATGCCATTTCCTGGGGGTAAGAATGATTAAACACTGGGACAGTTTGCCAAGTGAGAGGAGGATTCACTTAGATCCTTTGCAACAAGATTAGATCTCTTTATCAAACCTATGACTTAATCCCATTTCTGGGGAGAAGTTCTACAGTCTAAGTGAGCCAGAGGGGAAAGGGGGGTGAAATTTGCTAATCACTGCCTCCACTTAACCTGGAGCCCATGTGTCTCTGAACATACCATAACTAATGACGGTCATGGTGCAACAAGATCAGAAAGATTTACTCCTTCCTACAGCACACCCTGCTAAAAAAAAAATATATATATCTATATATTAAAAAAAGCAAAGAAAACAGGTGAGGAGAATGTTGGAGGACCTATGGATTTCTGATTTCTCTAATCATGCACGTGAGATTTCAGAACTCAGATAACTCGTCTAGTAGCATCGTAAGACTCCTCCATCGAGACTCTTATGGATGTGAGGACCTTCTTGAGTGCACGAAATCTGGTTTCCAAGCACTGCATCTCCTAATCCTGATACAATTGGTAGCTTTCCCCAGTAAGCTACACTGGCCTTCTAGGTCCCCCTACAAGAATGAGGTCAGGTCACCCTGCTGCCAGTGTCTGGGATGAGACATGAGGTGAGCAAGTGAGAAACTCTCCCAGATAATTCATGAGACTTGACAAGTCTAAATGTAGCCAAGTAGGTTTTAGACCTTCCAGCGATTCCCTTCCAGCAAGTTGATTTCCATCAGAGGTGGCACAGCTAATCTCTTCTCCCCTGTGCCCTTCAGGGAAGAGAAGTAGAAACGGAGCTTGGTCTACAGAGTAGTTCAAGTCATGGCTAACAGCTCCTACTGCTTTTGGCCTCTCTGTCCTATGCCTGGCCTTCACACTCTTCTTAGCCAAAAACACATCAGCTCATACACCAAAGAAGACTGAAAATGAAGACAGAAGAGGCAAATTAGAAATTTCCTAGTCAGCAATCCCTGCAAGAATTATTCTTTTTCAGGCAGTGTAAAATATTCTAAAATTTTGTAATATATCAGACCAATAGCTGTTTATGGCATTGCTACAGCATCCATACCAGCACTAATCTCGCTATGTATGGTTCACAGATTTTAAGGTCAGATGTTTGGGATCATCCAGGCAGTATAACACAAACTGCTGAACTTCAGCCAGGATTTCACCCACATTAAACCTGTACCTTCGCTTCAGCAGATTGCTTGGGAAACACCTTCTTTGAGCTCAGCGAGATCTTTGATTTACATACAGATGGCTCCTTTCTATTTCCTTCGAAAACGATGGCTAAGGTTAGAGGGAAACAGGAGACAACAACAACAAAACCATCTCCATCAATGCAACTCCCCACTCCAGACAGTTAGTGAGGAATTCTGAGTAATTTGTACCAGAGACAGTCACATTTTATGCAAACTGCCATAAAGTGGAAAATACCAGGTGACAGCTCCATACTGGAGATTCTTCAGCAGTCAGTGGGCTAATATAAAAAGCCATAATACATATAAAGGTCTAATGTGCCTTCAAAATTACCTCATCTTTTATTTAGAGGTTATTTCATCCTTGTCTTCCTTTATCGCTGTTTATATGAGTGAAATGGGGAGGCTGGACAAAATCGAGGCAGTTTAGGTTACTAAGTGGAACTAGAGTTTATGGTCAAAGTTGGGCTCTGGAGGAAGAATTCCTTGTCACCACTTCCACAGCCAACCCACCTCTGCTTTGCAGCCAGCTCTGTTTAGGTGTTTTTTCCCAGCTCCAGCCCCCACCCTCTGCTTGGTGATAAGGCTGTCTAGTAAAAGAGGAAAACACAAACAGAAAGCTATGGAGGGCAGCTGGATGAGGGATAAAAATAGCAGCATGGTTTTTTGTAGTGGAATCCTTTATACCATTAGAGTGAAAATTCTGGCAGCATTTCTGTTTCATGGGATTGGTATCTCCAAGGGGGAGAAACACATATATGCCCTTCTCCAAAAAAACCCCAACCAAACAAACAAAACAAACAAACAAACAAAAAAATGCAATAGGCTGAGTTTTGGCCATGTCAGTGGCATGAGTTAGAAATCAGCTAGAACTGCTGAAATACAACACTCAGGAAAAACAGTGGAAAATCCCTCCTGCAGCACAGGGTGATAGAGGATGCAGGAGAGAAGTCCCAGCTCCAACCTGCTTGGCAGCCTGAGCTCACACTGTTGTCCCTATCTTTTTGTTGTCACCCCTCCACCCCTTACCTATTTTGAGGCTCTTTGGAACAGGCTGCCTCTATCTGTCTAGCACCTGGAAGGTCGATTATGATCTCTAGGCTCTACTGTAACATAAATAGTGAGACTCAGTTGGCTCCAAGGTCCACATATCTCACCAACTTCTAACAAGTTACAAGTTCTTACTTGGAGAAAAAAAGTAAAAGGAGCTATTAATTTTAAAATTAGTAGCAGTAGCAGATCTGCAGCTTATCTTTTGCCATTTAAAACAGAAATAGTGCTGAAGAGCAAGATGGAGTATTCAAGGAAAGAAATGACAATATTAGTTTTTCTTCCTCTCCAGAAAATTCTTGATATCTCTCCTATTCTTGCTGGTATAAATTATCCCTAAACCTATTTGGTTTAAGACAACATTTACACAGAGATATATTGTCTCCTAACGGTCTGTTGTAGCCTGCTAGTGAAGTTGCTAACACTGGATATCTTCCAAGACTAGATCCCAGACCCTTGTCTGCAATTCTCACTCTGCTCCAGCATTTCTATTGTATTCTGTTCCTCTGAAGGTCTTTTCCAACAACTGTTATAATGTATTCTGCCAGTGATATCACTGATGCTCCCCGCCTCATCTGGCCAGATTTGGAAAATTTTCTGCAAGCTCCTGAGCAAGCAGGCTTTGCTGGCTCCTGTCTCCTAAATACTACATTACCAAAAAAACCCCTAAAAACCAAAACTCAAACAAAAACAACCGAAACCAAAAACCAAACAAAAAAACAACTCTAGATTCAGACATCCTCTAAGCTCTGACTTTCAGGAGAAGTGAATTATGCAGTGAATTCAACCCCCAAAATTTCAATTGGGATGTAATTTAAATGCAAACATTTGGCTATCAGGCTTATGATATTCCTAAGAGGCACCAAATCAAATGTTTTCTGAAGCTGACTGAGAATTGAACTGGTCCCTTCAGGTAGATGTTCTTCTGTTTACTTTAGAGGATGACACTGATGTGGCTTTACTCAGTAGCTAATCAATAATTTAATTTTTATCCCTAACTAAATGAAGCTTGATAATTATCAGACACTTTTAAATTGGGTTTAATTAGTGTTTATGCATGTATTCCAGGGCTCTGATTCACAAACTGTGGCAATTCCACAACGAATCTTGTCCTTCTGCTAGAAGATACTTACCCATGCCCATGTCAGAAGCAGCAGATGGTCCTGAGACACGCAGGGTTTGGGTGCCCTCATCCTAACGGGAAGTAATTTCATAAACCTTATCACGATGCCGGTGTTCAAAGGGAGCGATGTAGGTGATGTGGAGGGGGAGAAAGGGACATCAAAGCAGCAGCTGGGGAGGGGCCCAGCTTTGAATTTCCAACTGTGGGTTAGATGCAGCTCAGGAACAGCTGATGAGAGTGATGAACAGCACAGAAAGACGTCAGCACGGGGAGAAATGGAAGAGATTGCATCTGTTTCCTTCAGAGACTATGCAAACAGGGAGTGACACAGTGCTAGCGTGTAAAAAAATTAATGGTCTAGAGAAGTTATGTCTACCAACACACAAGAGCTCCTAGCACACCAGAGATAATTGCAGTTCAGCAGATGGATCTTTTAAGAGTAAAACCACCTGCAGATCTCATTCTTACCATTGGTCAACAGGAGAAAAGAAGCAGAGCCATGGAGACAGCTTCCAGCTGGTCTTGTAGAGAGGAGTGTCCTGCTCTGTGGAGAAGGAAGGCTCAATTCTCTAAGTACAAGCCATGCCATGCCTCTCACCCTCTGGGCTGGAGCAGGTCCTGGCCTGCTTCGTGTGCCAGCACAGGCACGGCCAGTCAGGTGAAGAAATTAGCTGGAATCCAAAAGGTGCAAGATCCTTATCAGAACCCAGCATTGCACTCAATGGGAAAGGAAAACACATAAGCAGAAGCCAGCCACGTGTTGGTAGAGATTACATAGAAACACACTCTAGGCATATGCTGCTCCTGACCCTTCCCAACTCTTCTTCCAAAGTCATGGATACCAAGGTTTGGCGAATCATTGGGCTGTCACTGTGCTTCTCAGGCTTTGGTACCCCAAAACTGATGTTAACAACAAACACCACCTCTCAATGGAAATGATCACAACCCCACTAGCTGAAGAGCTCCATCACCTTACAGCTTTCCTGGATGTAAACACACATACATAGCACACACTGGACTGGTCTGGGAAAACCACATCCCATGGGCAAAGGAAGATGCACTCCTAAACATGCAGTTTTGCCAGTGTAACTACGTTGGCCCTTAGGATGCCTGCCTGGAAAGTTGTTATGCTAGAAGTCCATGCTTCTTATGCTCTGACATAATGAGGGTGTGCATTTATCTATCATACTTCATTTTAAATAAATATCAATATTTTTCCCCTAGGCTCTCCTTTCTTGTTTTGTCAAGAGCAATGATTGTATCATAACCAACATTATGATGCAAAATTAGAGGGAAGAAAATGCCTTAGAAAGGTGGCATCATCTGAATAGATGTGATGGCTGCTTGCATTAGCTCAAATATCTTTCTCCCTGAAGTCTGATCCTAGGTGTAAATCGGAGAGGCCTGACAGAACATAAAAAGAAGTACTATGCTGTTGACCCAGTTTTCATAGAGAGCAGTGTGTATAATTATTTTGGCCACCTGCAGCTGATAAACCAATCCCCTGTGAGGTTAAAAATTATCCAGGCATTTACTGGTGACACAGCAGTATGCTAGAAACCTGCACAGCAAACCTGCTCAGCCACACTCTGCTGGAGGGAGGTGTGGTGAGGCATGAGCCAGGACTGAGATAGCTCTGCTGGCAGATGTCCTCAGCACAGAGAAAGCTCTACAGAATTTTGCTTAGGTGGTTTATGTCATTCAGGAATGGTAAAAATAAGTGATATCACAAATACCTTATTTTGTGAGAGGACAGGATCTGCACAAGAGCTGTCCGTATGGTGCTCCAGCCTGCAGGAATATCAGTAGTTTTCAGCAGTAAATAATGCACTCTTGGAACTACTGCATTGCTGCAGGAAAACCACTCCCCGTGGGAAAAGTTATGCTACTAAAAGTGCAATTCTTTTTTCTATAAATAGCAACAGTGCAAATATTTTCTGCCAGAAAAGCTGTGACAGTGAGAGTGCCCCTTCCGCCCCAGCAGATGCCGGTGTGCTGGCAGAAGTCCTCAGCAGGGGCTGGGAGGAATTTGCTGAGAGAGCATCCTCTGTGTCTGTGCTGCTGACACCACTCCTGGACATTACCAGGCTACGATGAGGGATTGCTGTGATGAGCTCCAGCAGTGTTTTCCCCAGAGATGAGGCTGATGCTCCAGGCAGCAGAGTAGCACAGGTTAGGTGCTCAGGTGTGAACACGACCTCCAGATGTTCAGTGGGTCCTGCAGTCTTGGGAAAAAGGTTTTTGAAAAATCTCGCGTGGTGCAAATCTAGGCCCTCACAAACCACTTACTCATCACTCCCTTTTGAGAATAACTAGAAGAATTATTTATAAATATAAAAATATAATTTTGGGCAGAGTGCATAACCTTCTTAGACCACCCAGCTGGGGTGTGAGACACAAGGGTTTATATGCTTTCATTTTTCACAATTAAAACATGGTTCTCTTTTCCTTTCCTTTCCTTCTCTTTCCTTTCCTTTCTTTCCTTTTCTTTCTTTCCTTTTCCTTTCTTTCCTTTTCTTTCTTTCCTTTTCCTTTCTTTCCTTTTCTTTCTTTCCTTTTCCTTTCTTTCCTTTTCTTTCTTTCCTTTTCCTTTCTTTCCTTTTCTTTCTTTCCTTTTCCTTTCTTTCCTTTTCTTTCTTTCCTTTTCCTTTCTTTCCTTTTCTTTCTTTCCTTTTCCTTTCTTTCCTTTTCTTTCTTTCCTTTTCCTTTCTTTCCTTTTCTTTCTTTCCTTTTCCTTTCTTTCCTTTTCTTTCTTTCCTTTTCCTTTCTTTCCTTTTCTTTCTTTCCTTTTCCTTTCTTTCCTTTTCTTTCTTTTCTTTTCTTTCCTTTTCTTTCCTTTCCTTTCCTTTATTTGATGTGTTACAAAGCCTCGGTGAATACCCAGAAAAAAATAGTGATATAGCTGTTACTAATTGTTCTAAAATTAAGTGACCTACTTGGGAAAGCATTTTCCCTGTAACTTAATGCAGAAGTGCAAATGGATATAATTATATAGGCATAACTTCCTATTCTGTCTTGGTTTTGTTTATGTCATTTGCAAAGGGATTTAAATTCAGCCCAAACATCCCCATTTCTATGGGAAAAAAAAGGTGAGATTCTTAAGATAAATTATAGTTATACTACACAGTCTAAAACATTGGTATTAATGGTAATTGTATAATGCACCATATAAAAAAACCTAATTCCCATATCTTCCATTAGAGTTTATATCCTGATTTCATGCAAAATTAGAGTAAGCTATTAATAGCAGTGGATTTCCTAAAGATTTACTCTAGATTAGAAGATTCTCATCTGCTCTTAGTGTGGAAACTGTAAATATTACTTGAATACAAACACAACTGAACTGTAAACCAGCCCATTACATCTCAAGTCTTTACTAAGTAATGAGTATTCTCTATTAAAAACATCAGTACAGGCAAGACTGGCCAGCTAATGAACAGGGTTTAATGATTATACTGAGCCATTTCTGAAGAATTATTGAGATTTGTACTCAAGTAGAGAAAATGTACATCAGGCAAAAGTCCTATGTGTCACCACAGTTCACCAGGTCTGCATGATCCATATCCCCATGAGATATCACATTTATAACACATCTGTTATAGTCACATCTGCTGGGGAAACCTAAACAGGGCTCCCTTTGACACAGACGAGTGACAACATATGTTGTCATAAGGACATTTCTGCTTAGCAAGCCAAGCACAGCACAGGTTCTCTGCTGAGAAGATGCACTTTCCCTACCTCCAAAACTATCCAGAAATGGTGCTGTGGCTCCTGTTTGCTCAATGCCTGTTTGCCGCAGAGGCCAGGCACAAATACAACCCAAATCAAGTCATCCGTGATGATTGAAGCGGGGCCATGAGGTCCAATAGCGGCACTGCTGGGGTGGCTCTGCTCTGGTGGCACTCAGATGGCACCCATGGCCAGCTCACGGCTGACAGCCATCCTGTACAGAGTGCTGTGGGTGTGAGAGGCAGGTCCAGCTCCTCCTTGGCTTCTGCTTCCATCCTTCAGATTGTGCTTTTCACAGCTCAGTTATCAAGGCAGATGGCTGCCTGCAGAGCCCCAGGCAAACGGACAGATGGGCTCTTCTCCGCTCAGAACTAAGAGCAAGACTTTGCTGACCTTGCCTGTTTTCTTGGCTGGAATCAGTCGAAAAAACTTTTCTGTAGCTTCAATTCCTGCTTCCACTTGAAGCAAATTGGAACCAACGCACATCTTAGCTTTCCTCATCTGCC
The DNA here is from genome assembly GCA_013398955.1 of Callaeas wilsoni. Classification (NCBI taxonomy): domain Eukaryota; kingdom Metazoa; phylum Chordata; class Aves; order Passeriformes; family Callaeidae; genus Callaeas; species Callaeas wilsoni. The sequence continues at coordinate 97,957 of VWPU01008637.1, forward strand.
TGCAGAAGCAACACCAGGTTGGGTCTTTGCACTCCAAGATGAGCCTGAACTATTCCTAAACTCAGTAGTGCTTCATCTCCTCCTGAACTCAGATTGCTCCCCTGCTGCCTTTGTTCTAGATCTGATCAGGCAAGGAAACATTCAGCACATCATCTCTACATACTCCAAGCAGCACATTACCTTTGTTCATATTCATGATTGCATGCATTTATGATACCATAAATGCTAAGAAGAGCCTTCAGGATCCATGTCGCTTGGGAAGAGAGAAGAAGAGATAGTAGGGAATATAAAAAAAATTTATATGGGAACATGCTGACCTCAGAACTAATTTAAAGTGATGTTGGTACTAACTATTGCATCGCCTGGTAACTAGCTTCATCTGACATCGTTACCCTCGAGGCAGAGGTGAGGGTGGTGAGGCACTGGAACAGATTGTCCAAAGAAGTTATGGATGCCCCACTGGGGCCCTGAGCAACCTGATCTAGTGGGTGGCATCCCTGCCCATGGCAGAGGGATTGAAACTAGATGATCTTTAAGGTCCCTTCTAACTCAAACCATTCTATAATTCTATGAGAAACCATAAAGAGAGGGAAAAAATAGAAGTAACTGAGCACTGAGATATTTCAACCATCACCCTCCAAAGCCAAGATGGGAGTAGTTGTGTGGAAAAACAATACAGAGGTTTGGGGACTACTAGATTAATTCAGGCAGTCCTTTCTGATGTAAACTTTCCTATAATTCAACTCTTAAAAGTAGGACAGGAGGAAAAAAATCCCAAAATGTACCTCATGGCAAGAGATAAAAAAATCCGTTTGGACTATTTGCAACTTATACAATCCCTTCTCCAACCTCTGCAACACAACTTCAGGTATCAACGCTGTGAGAGCATAGACAGCAAGAAGACAAGCAGGTACTTGGTGGGACATTGAGGCCTTTGCATTTGGTCCAGGAAGTGTTGCAACAATCTGAAAATTGCACCAGAGTTGCTGAAAACATGCCTGTAGAAACTGAACATGACAGACTTGCCCCTAAGGTTTGTGAGCTTTAGCAAATCTTTCAAAAGTCTGGTTTGAGGGAGGAATTTGAGAGAAAATTCCAAGTCAACAGCTTTACTGTAAATATTTTACACTGAAGTTGATCTGCTTTCCTTCCCGCCTTTCTAGTAATGCTCCCTCATGTTCTCTCCTTCTCCCAAATATCTGTTCTTTGCACTGCTTTGCTGTCCTTCAACCTTCCATTCAATCCACCTAAAAACCAAGGAATATTGCATCCAGTAGAAAAAGGAATGGAGAAGAGAGGAGATCCCAAAGAGAGTAATTGCCCAGCAGTACATTTTGATGCCATGAAGCTTGTTATGATTTCTCAGTAACAACAGCACAGACCTGCTGAACTGAAGAGGAAAATTGTTGGCTTTTAGCTCACAGAGCTCTTGAGCCACGGCTTAGCAAAAACCCCTCACCCACTTGCCGAGGTCCATCCTGCATCTCTCCATCTGCAGGAATCACGCAGTGGCTCATTACTGAGTGAAAGCTCTTCTCCCACCACCCATTTGGCCCCTACATCAGGAGCTCGTAGGTGAAAATGGAATGCAGCCTTGTCTACAGGGCTTGCTCTACAGAAAGGGTTGCTCAGAGAAAGGAAATCCAGCACAGAGACTGGGAATTTAAGAGCCCCTCTAACTCCTCACCAAAAGTGGAACCCACAATGACATCACTGTTCTTGCAGAGCTTGCAAGCACCTCCAGGCATGTCTCTGAGTTCCCAGCTACCTGCAGTTCCATCTTCTTTCCAGTAGACTCTGCCTAAGGCAATGACGGTCTCCAACATGGGTCCTCAGGAAAACTATCTATTCCCATGTCCCAAATTTTTCCCTTCCCACTCTCTTTTGGATACTGGCACCCTACAACCTTTTTCATCTTCCCTCCAGAGGAAGTAGCATTTACACCAGCCCAAACCCTCCAGCTCACTCGTGTGCAGGCTGCTGGCCTCAATTTATGCATCACCTCCAAACCTTTCATCTGGCAAGCAGTCTCAAAACTGCCAGCATGCTACACTAACCTGCATTTCTCTCTTCATTCACCACTCTTAATTAGTGTTTGGGAATGTATTAACATGGGGCTAAGCCACAAAGTTTGCATCTGGGCTTGCCTCATGTTCGGAGGAGCTGAGGTAGCACCAAGAGCCTGGTGAAAAGTCACCCCTTCCTCATGTAGCAGCTGAAAGCAAGAGCATAGCAGTGACTGCCCATCACAGAATTCTCTCTTCTCCTTGAATGTACAGTCACTCTGATCTTTCTCCCCTGCTTTCATAACTCTAAGTCACCAAACAATCATTTGGTCCAGTAACTGAAGCTGTTCAGAAACTACCAGCATTTCTAGATTGACCAAAGTCTTTGCCTTCAGGCAAGGATGTAAAAAAAAGTGATCAGTGATAGAGGATGAGTTAAGCAACATCAAATCTCTCTGTAGCCACTTTAGGAACGAATATATGAGCTAGTTATTACTGAGTTTCATGTATAAGTGTGATAGATAAGTCTAAGTTTGCAGCAAGATAGTTACTCTGATATCATAGGCTCTGAAATAGCTGCAAGGCCAAAGAGGTGGCAGAGGAGAGAAGAAGGTCTCTTCTGCTCTTCCTCCAGTGGCCCACCTTACCAGCAAAGTGCTAGGAGGCATGCTGAGGTCTGAACTTCGTCAGTGCATGCTTCCATGGTGCAGCCTCTCCTACATGCTGCTATGCTTGGGACACAGGTGTGTTCACTAACGTCTGTGGTCATGAAGGTCTGAAGGGGACCTGAGTTTCCTGAAGCAGTTGGAAGGGGCACTGAGAAATCCGCTCTCGCCACTGGCCTCTCCCAGCGTCTTTGTGTGGCCGTCAAAACCCTGCTCCCTGCTCCTCCTCAATGGTGGAAGGAAACCTGTAAGTAACAACCAGCATCGTCAAGCAAATGGCCTGCTAAGGATAACAAACCAGAGGCAGCACCGCAACAGTGACAAAAGTTGCTCAGACAAACTACCAGTCCACATCTGAAGAAGACCACCCCCCTTCCTGCCCCAGATCCTTCCCTTAGGATTCCAGCAGCACCAATCTATTTGGCAGTAGGAGTAGGTCTGCACTGCACAGAGTAATGTAGTGATGCACTGACGTACCTGAGACATCTCAGAGCCACCCAGATTATGGTACAGGCCCTTCCCCACCAATTGCTGATCTCAGAAGAGGCTATAAAACCTGTATGAACAAAGTGAGGTAAGGGAATTTTGTCTAAGCTCTGAGCTGCCATGGGACCCCAGGTACTGAGGTTTGCTGGTTTAAAGCTGTTTGGTATCTGTATTAATCATAAGATTGGAGACGTAACACACCTGCACTCCATATGCTGTATCATTTTAACTGAGTGACCTACAAATGGGGTTCTTCCATTTTCCATGTACAGAAAAGCTAAAGGTAGTTGGGAATCTTCATCACACAAAATAATCCAGGAGATTTCCCATTTTGGGACTCCTCCAGAACCCCACCCACTCAGTGTTTAGCAGACAGCAGCTTCTGAAACTCTGAGGGACAGAGTATAACAACTCTCACATTAACTGCAGTTAATGCAGGAGAAAATGACCAAGCACGTAAATGTTAGGATGTAAGAATGTAAGAATGACCTTGAACCTTCCAATTAGCAATATCATGACTAAATTCCACAGCATGCACACACACAGCCTTTGGCTTCATAGACATAATATCATTTTCTTTCTGTTTAGCAGAGAGAATAACAAGTGAAGCTGAAAGGAACATGAGCTGAAGGCAGAGATACCTTCTGGTTAAATATCAGAGCACTGACGACATAGTAGGTGTAGATATTAGCACATTGTTTGTGGGGGCTGGCATATGTACCTATCCAGCCTTCTCATCACACATGTAGACAGAACTTGGTGTTCTGAAGCACACAATAATCTCAACTCTAACTCGTATAGTTTTTTAATCATCCATTAAAAAAAAAAAAAAAAAAGCCCAGTCCTTAATAAGGAGCAGAGCTAGATGGTCCTAAAGTACACATTCTAATTTTTTATCTCTCTTCTCACCAAAAGTGAGGATGCATCTCTCAGTGCCCCTTCCCATGACACTAACAGGAGGGTACATCTACTCTAGAACTAGACTGGAACTATATTGGTACAGAAGGGTTACCTTACATCCATTGGATAATACAGTTTGGATCTGCAGATAAGTCCTAATGGAAGCGAAGAGGGAGATGTTCCCTGCTCCCCAAGCACACAGGCTGCAATAGGTGAGAGAAAATCTGGGGCTTCCCAGATTTCCTTGATCTATACCTGCATGCAGAGTAGGACCGTGTACATTGGTCCTCTGGCCCTCGCTCCCCCACCCCTGCTGCACATCTCTTCCAGCCCTCTCAGAGCTAAGGCAGGCAGTACAGTCACTACAACATTCTTGGCCCTACAAGATGGGGTCTGAGCATGGTGAAGTACCTCTGCGATGCAAACGATAACAGGAACAATAATGGTTGTAGCTCACTGACAACCTCTTCTTTCCTTTCTAAGACTGGGTGTAAATAATGTTCTTATCTTCTAAGAAATACCTCTGGCATCCCTGACTAAGTGATAAGTAGAAAGAAGAGAGACACTCTTAACTGCTGATCAAGGGGGAGGAGAGTGATTAGCATCCTCTGGGGAACACCTTGTTGATGACGGCTGCTTTGCATTGTTGAGGCTGTAAGAAGCACCTAAATTCCTCCTCCACAGAACTCTCAGCTGTTGATGAAGTCAGTTCTACATTAATCCCTCAGCACACTCCTCCTCAGGCCCATTTCTGATCAAAGCTTTTCCTGCCACTGCAGTCATAACTGCAACCCTGTGCTCCCATTTGAGAAAGGGACAGAGACTGAATGTCAGTAGGAGGAAGAACTGGACTTAGGCAACACCAAGAATCTTAAGAAGTAAGAAAATGAAAAAAAAAAAAAAAACAACTTGCAGAGGAAACAATTAGTAGCAAGGCTGAATCAATTTTTGGGGTTTTCAAGGTAGGGGTTGTGACTCCAAGTCCCTGGTACCTGGGTTTGATATGCTGGGTCTCAGCAGTGCCCAGGAAGTGCCCATCAGTGAGCTGTGCACAGGCCATTTTCAGAGTTTAGCCCAGTTTCTGCCACACACAAATTTAACCAAAGCAAGCAGAAACAAGCCCAGTGAAACAGCATTCCTCCTACAAGGTCAAACCTGGACTAGCACACAAGTGTCCTGAAGCTTAGCCTTAATCTTGAGGAGTGGATCAATGCAGATGTGTGGGCACAACCCTCTGCATTGATTTGCATTGCTGAGTACCAACAGACAGAGGCTTTCTCTGGCCTCACCTCCCTCAGCAGGGGAAATCAAGGCATTCTTGGCTCTGCACCCACACTGGGATCCTGTAGGACAGCCCGGCTCTGAAGTCAGACACATTGTGCTGGAATGCATCCTGACATCTTCATGCTGAGGTGTCCCCAGCCTGGGCAACAAAACACAGATAAAACAGATGTGCATTTAGGCTCTGTCTGTGCTTTAAATACCTCAGAAAACAGCTGTAACAGGAGATGATCCCTCCATCCCAGACAAGCTTGCTCTCCTGGCAAAGGTGTGCCCCAAGGCTGTATTGGGTCTATGTGCACAATACGAAAAAAAATGCCAACCAAATCAGAAATACACCTATATCTAAGAACAACCTATACTTGGATAGTGTAGGAATAAAATAGAGCCTCACTTTCAACTACAGACCATCTCTTAAACTGGTCGATCCTAGCTCACAGCAGTGATGTCCTTTCTCCCTTCTTTTTACACTTTTTATCTCCCCATATTATTGCTTACAAGAAACATGCATTTTCAAGCATGATATTTCCCTTTCTAATAAAATGCAGCAGGAGGTTCCACAGGTTAATTATAAATTGATTTTAAAAGCATTTACCAAGAAGTTATTTAAATCTATTTCCCTTAATTTCATTTGATGCAGCATATGTCTTGCAGTGCAAAGGGGAGATGCAGCTTTATTGCCACTATCTGCCAGATGAACATGTTCATCATCAACAGTGCAGGGAGTGATAAGTCACTTATCTGATACAGAGAGACAAAACACTCCCTCTTTCTTATCAACAAATTGAGTTATCAGCCAAGTGAAGTAGTTTTTCGGTAGTCTTTCTGACTGCATTTTGCTTTTAAATCCATACAGGCAGCAAATGTTCATGGATGTATTTGCCTCTCTTATGCTCATTTCAAAATGCAGCAGCAGCCACCACAGATAAGAAAACTTCATATCCCAAAGATGTCTAGCCTGAGCGCAGTTAAACAGTTCTGAATTTACTCTGATTGCTGGAAAGCTGAACTGAACTACACCAAAAGTAACCAAAGTGATGTTAAAACAGTCATACAAAGAGCTTAGAGGAACACAGGGCTGTAACATCGCACGCCCGAAGCCTGCTGACAGGACCATCACTGATGGCTTAACCCACATTTCCCAGCGCTGTCCCTTGTATCTGGGTGCCTGACCTGAGACAATTAGGACCCAGAAAACTGGGAAGTGCAAGCCCTGATCCAGCCAAGGTAACACTTTTGCTACACTTGGCTACATATGCCCAAATGGATTCACAATTAACAGCACTGCGTAACAAAGCTGGAGAGAAGTTAGGGTTATCAGCCAGGTAATATTATTAGAAGACTGTAACTGAATGCATGGAAAGGTTTTAGGTGTGAAGAGCTAGAAACTGTCTGATGCCTTTTAAGGACTCTGGTGGTAAGCACCTACTCTGAAAGGCTTTGTGCAGAGTGCTACTCATGAGAAGGGTGTCAGCATCACACTGACTTGAGCAGATGGTGAATGCGCTGAGCTGTTCTCCGAAAGTTCTCAATGCTGGATTCGGCATCATTTTGGCTGAGTGTGGCTGGAAAGTAAACTTCATTGCAATAGCATTGAAAAGGATTTGTCCTTGACTGCAGAGGCCAAACGTGATCATTCACCAGTATAATTTTTAAATGTGACTGTTCTCTTCCATAAACCAGTCCAAAACAAACATGGCTTGATAAACAGAAACCCGTGGAGGACAGATATGTTAAGTCAGGAATGTTTCTTGTAAATACTTACAAACTCACTGCTACAAGCTCATCTTCCTCCTTCCCATGAAGACATAATCAAACAGGACCTCCAAGATGAATATAAGGGTTGACAATGAGAAAATCATCATTTCACCTGCTGAACAAGAGAAACAAAACCTGTGAGTATTTCTGAGCTTGCTCAACATGGAGCCAAAAAAGGGAGCTCTGATGATCCTCACCAGAAGCTTGAACTTTGAAGAAAGCATGGACTTTGCATTGGCTCAGATAAGTGGATTGCATATACCTTCCCACCTACCCACATCTCAGATGCAACCACCGATGAGCTGTAACAAGACCGGTAACACCTCCAATCTCCTGTGTTTTCTAAAGGCCACACATACCTACTTTTCCAGACATTCTCCTTCAACAGGGCCACTTTCTTTCTTGGAATGTATTCCTGTGGCCGAACCTGTTAATTTGATAGCAATCAGATACCTCATATGTAAAGCAACCAGCTGCACAATTCCTGGAAGGGTCCTTTGCTCTCGCCTGTTTGTAGATGGGACAGGATTGTTAGATATTAATTCTCAAAGAGACAAGAGATAGCTATAAGAATGGCCCAGCTGACAATGTTTCAATAGTTTCCAGCCTTGCTGTCAGCTGACACATTCCTTCCTCCAGATAATATCTGATGCACTCAGATGCTTCTGAAGCTGTGCCCCCACAGGACGTGTGGCAAGAATGACAGCAAGCTCTTTGGTCCTCTGCTTTCATACCAAACCTGCAAGAAAGTTGCTACAGGAGACTTTGTTTATTTTTCTTGAGCATTAATAAGAAATCTGCACAATAACTTTCCACCCTTCTCTCCTTTCCAGCTGAAATGTTGCAAACCCCCTCGGTGTCGTGCCAAGATGAGGGGGACTCTCTGCACTGGCAGGTGCAATATCGAGGTGGCTTCACATGCGTGGGGAGGCAGAAAACCCCGTTCCTGCTGCCTCACAGCTGCTAGTGAGTCCTGTACAGGAGAGCACCAACACTGAAGGGCTGGAGCAATGAAAGAGGCTCTGATCCCATTACGGCTCTGAAGATCAGGCCTTGACAGCGATGGTACCTAAAAGGATCATTAAGTAGTTGCAAATGACCTTAATACTTTAAAGAGGACTTAATCAAGCAGAGCTGGGATGTCTTGACAATCTGATAACTGCAGCATACAATTCAGAGAATGCAGAGGCCAGGGATGTGTGACTGGCCTTTGGGACTGATTGTTCTGAAACAGCTCTGCTTTTTCTTTTTGAAGAGAAATTTAAATTACCCAGCCTTTAAAAATTAACTGTTTATCTTTCACAGGGACCTTGAAAACCATCTCATTTATCACACACTTAAATCAGTGGAGATTTCCTGTAATTCGCCCTTAATCCACAGCTGGACAAAACTCTCTTCTATCAAGGAATGCCAAAACTACTGGTGTAAGCTAGATCCTGTCCAGTTATCCGTGTCAAAAGGTGTTAATTCGTGTAGGAAGATTAATTCAAACTGCTTGTGTTTTGGATGTTGCTTCCATGGGACTTAGATCAGTTTACAGATCGTGTATTTAAGCAACAAAAATAGCTAGCAAAAAACCCCCAGCTTATTTGTGATTTTAAGTTAGTTGTATACACAGATAAATAGTTTCATTTTACATAATTAAGAATAAACTAATTAAGGGCTGCCCTGTTTGAAAACAAACTAAAATTTGATACCAAAGGTACTGTGATGGTTTGAAAGAACTGCAAAGGCAAACTGTCTGTAAACAAAGTTAAATTAACAGCTGTGGTAATTTTATCCCAAAGCAAAAAAGGTGAAGGCTGCACACCATGGAAAGACCAAATCTGATGTAAAGGATTTTATTCTCTGTATTTAAAAATGTTAGTTGCATTACTGTCTTCCAATCTGATGTCTTCTTCAGTTTCATGATCCCAGACAATAGGACAAAGCAAGACAAATATATACCAATACATAGGTGCCTAACGACAGACCACCTTTAAAAATTGCTAATGCTTTTGTTCCACGGAAGGCTTGCTTTCATATGCAGTCAGTTTAAAAGCCAACATCTGAAATATTTGGTTTTAACAATTGCAAATAATAAAAATGTCCTATTACATATGCACTGTCAGATTAAAAAATTAAAATCTAAAATGTTTGGTTTTTAACAATCCAGAAAAAAAAAAATAAAAGTCCTAACTCTGGATCATGGGAAGTATCATTTTTAATCTCCTTTCATTTGCCCAAGCCAGAGGAGCACTTCAAGTTCTCTTCTGATTCTCTTGATGACAAAACTTACTTTTCTGAGACTTCCATAGATTTCCATGAGGGAGGTGGTACTCAATGTAGCTCTGGGGAGAGTAATTTAATATCACTGTAACACTTTCTTTACTCAGTGCTCTTCCCATTCAGTTTTCATCAATTTACTTCTCTATATTTCCCTTTTCCTGTTGGTAATAAACAGCTTCAGTTTTTCCATAGTGAGGATCACAGGCTGGCATGATGCCGAGGAAGAAGCTGCTATGTTTGCTGCCAACACTCTAGGGCACAAAGCTGAGAGGATGAGGGAGAGTCAAATAAATAAATTACACTAGATACCACTTTCACTGACTCCATGACATCTCTGCCTGAAGATGGGCATCCACAGGGTGAGGATGAAAACAGCCTTGGCTTCCAACAGCAGACAAGACCTAAGTATTTGATATGTCTGATATGTGCTACCTCTGGTTTAAAATGAGCATATTTTATTTTATTTTATTTTATTTTATTTTATTTTATTTTATTGCTGTGATTCTCTTATTCATATTTACTGATAACACTTCAGCCATAAAAAGCACTGATTTCTTCTGCATACTTTATGATCATTCTGAAGACTCATGAACCATGGCTGCTGTACTGAGCTAGCTGGGTGGAAACTGCAGGGATGGGTCCTGTCCATCTTTGACAGGAGGTATATTTCGGTCTCTGTTTTTCACCACAGTAAACAGACAGGGACAGTGGCCCTCCCAGATGTCTGCATTTCTCCCCTGTGCTGGGGAAGTCCACTGAGAAAGTACTCATTAGCGCGGCATATGAGTCTCTCTGAGCCTGGAGGACGGGGGTAGGAAGATGTTATTAATTTAGTCAGTGCTGTGCAGCTTGTAGAAATACTGTCAGCTTCTGCCTACACATATCTCACCTCCTATTGTTAAAGAAATTACAGCTGCTGAAAGAGATGAAAAAGTAACTCATTTATTTTCTGGCTTTCATAGTAATAAGGCAAATCTGATTCTCCTTGACGCTGTAGTATGTCTCTGCTTTTCGCACTGGGGTCTTTTGGGGTAGCAGTGGGGACACGATTCTCTGCACAGATGCTATCAGCAAAAGTGTGCTAGCCTATTTTAGTGGCTCTGACTGCACTGACCACATTTGTTTGGGTATATCACTCATTCAAGGACTTAGGACTTTCCAAGACTAATTAGTATCTAGTTAGTGCTTTCCTGTTTCTCACTTGTGGAAGGCCAGAAACCTGCAAAGCTGTGGAGAGGTCGAGTGAAACTTTCAGCAGAAATTTCTGAAGATAGCTATGAGTTCATAGACACATGGAACGGTTTGGCTTGGAAGGATCATTTAGTTCCAATCCCCTGACATGGGTAGGGACACCTTTCATGAGACCAAGTTTTTCAAAGCCCCATCCAATCTGACCTCGAACACTTCCAGGGATAAGGCAGCTACAACTTCTCTGGGCAGCCTGTTGCAGTGTCTCACCACACTCAAAGTGAAGAATTTCCTCCTGATCTCTAATCTAGACCTACTCTCAGTTTACTGCCATTTCCCCTCATCACTAAATCCCCTTGTCAAAAGTCCCTCTCCTGCTTTCTTGTAGGCCCTTGTTAGTTACTGGAAGGTGCTGTAAGTTCTCTTCTCCAGGCTGAACAACCCCAATTCTTTCAGCCTTTCCTCACAGGAGAGGTGCTCTAGCCCTCTATCATCTTCATGGCCTCCTCTGTACTTGCTCTGGCAGGTCCATGTCCTTCTTATGTTGGGAGTCCCAGAGCTGGACCCAGTACAGTGTTCATGGTGACCCTATGATTGTTGGACAGGTTATTGACGTCTGAAAAAGAAATTGCAGATGTCCCCTGAGAACAAAACATGCAGCAGGTGGCACAGGCACACAGCACATCATGATATGACTCCGGGGTTTCCAGACAGGGGGGTGCAAGAACTTTTCCCACCATCTCCACTTCTCTCTCAGGTTTTGCTTTCATTTCTGCTTCTCACAGGTTCTCACCCTGCCATCACACATAAATTCCACCCAGGGTCCCAGCTCAGTCCCCTCCCATTTCCTATTGATCACTAAACCCTTCCATGTCAAAACAATCGCATTGACTCTGCTATCACCTTAATGTTATACTCGTGCATTTATTCTTTCTGTATAACAGCTATTTTGTCAAAATGGCCCTTCTACTGAAAATTGATACTTACTGATTTCACACCTTGCCTCTGTTCTTTTTTAGCTGGGGTTGAACATAAGAAATCAGAGCAAATATCCGTTTTTTCATCTACACTAAAACTGCCTCATAAGAGCCATGCTGGAGCACCTCAGAGTTGGCTTCTCAACAAAAAGTTAACTCACAGTCTGCGCAAGCTTGGAGAAATCCTGTAGAATACTTTAAAGACTGTTTCCTCTGAAGGCTGTATTGTTTCAACAGCACATTTCTCCCAGTCTTCCTTTCCTGTTTTTCCATTTTTGTGAACACACGGTATTTTAAGAGTCCATCTGCTCACGTTACTTATTCCTCTCCACTTTAAGTCATAACCCTCTGTGATATTACAGTTAATTGCTCCGCCTGTGATTCTATTGCAACCATGAATGGGATCATGATTTTCAACCCTATCTGTACTGAAGTAATTTCAAAATATTTCACCTATTACCAGCTCCATCTGAACTTTAACGGCTTTTACAATTTTGAGGACATTTATTGTGTATCTGGCGAAACTGATGCTACTCCTAAATAAATAAGTGCTCATATTGCATTTTACACGAGTTGTAAATAGAGTAATTTGGATCTTGCACTTTTCTGGCCTGTCTTTAGTCATGTTACTTCCATTTACAGCAACAAGGTTTGCTATAGACAGAGGGGGACATTATTTAAAAATAGCGCAATGTATTTTAAGCCATTTCTGAGCAAGGGTATGGATATCCCATTCTGGAAATGTCAGTAGGCGAAGCATCTACACCACGCCTATGTCACGGCTCTTGTTTTGTCACTCTCTCTGCATAAAACTGTCCTTCCTTCATCAACAGGACACAGGACAGAAGACGGGCCGAGTTTCCGTGCGGCCTTTTGCTCCGTGAGGACTGTGATGTTTGCATACACTCTGCTCGGCGAAACGCTCTTCATCAGACACGATCGGAAAAAGCAGAACGAGTGGGGTTTTTCGTTTTGTTTCGGACAGGTTTGTTTTTTTGGGGGGAGGCGGTGCAGCCCAGGGTGCGGCGGGTGCGGGGGTCGCGGCTGCCG
>VWPU01008639.1:0-12800 GCA_013398955.1 Callaeas wilsoni
ATTCAGGGATCAGGCTGTGATTCTCTGGCCCAGGTACTGTAAATATTCCTGCATTGCTGTGGTGAAGCCCTGCCTGGGCTGTTTCTGCACCAAGGGTGATTTATTCATTAGATAAAGATGTAATTTTTGATTCCTTTGTTTAAAAATATTTCCAGGGTGCTGTCAGAACCCGTGACGATGGAGGCTGTGATTTATCACTCACAACTCCTCAAACCAAGGAGAAGTTTGTTAAAAACATTCCACAGATGAACCCACGCTCATCTCATTCCCTCTCCAAACAGAGTTGGAGCAGAAGCACAGAATGAACTCAGTGAGTTTAAAACACTCAAAAATGGGGGGAAAAGGGCAAGACAGGGAAAAGTGAGATTGGGGAAAAACAGCAAAGGAGACATCAGTTCTAGACAGGAATGGATCTGGCTGGAAGGGGAATTTCCACCCCAGGTTTCTGTAACAGCCAACGTTTGTTGAAACAGGGAGGGGACAAGTCCCTGTCACCAGGGCAGCAGCCTGGAAAAATGTCCTTCATTTCCAGCAGGACCTTGGGAAAGGGAGAGAATCCTCTCCTCTCCCCGCCTCCAAACCCACCCTGAGCAGAGGCCTGGAGATGGGGCAAACTCAAATCACCTCCAAACTGCTTTTTGATGGTGCCAAAAAGTTTTGGTGGCTTCTAAAATTCATCTCTTTTTTAAAGGGATTCTCCTGTTACTGCTCCCCCTGTTTGAACAGGAGATTCCAGCCAGGAATGATGATCCAGAGCTTCACCGGCAGGAAAATGTCACTTCCACCAAATCCTGGCTGTGCCCAAAGCTCCCCAGCAGTGTTCTCCTGCAGAAATGTGGTTTTCTCCAACTCCTGATCACCCTTGCCAGCAAAATGAGTTCCGTGGTTCTGTCACAGTCCCTTGAAGCCCTCTGTCAAATTAAAATTTATTTTCCCCATCTGAAGACAGATCTCTTACTCTGATGCCAAAATTCATTTGATATGATCTCCGAAGTTTTTCTCCTGGAAAATCAGTGTGTTAAAATACCAAAGCCACTTTTCCAGAGAAATGTAATTTTGCCCTCTCTCCACCCTCCCTGCTATTGTTAAAGATTTGATTTTTTTTAACATAGAAAGAGCAAGAACATTTAGTCATAATAACAACGATTTTGCTTCTCAGAACAATTTTATGGGGAAAAAAAGACAGGGAAAATTACAAAGCTTCTTTTTATAGTCCATGTTCGGGGCAAAAGGGTTAAAGAAGAAGAAAATATCTGTCAAATAACAGCACTAATGACTGCATCAGTGAGAATGGAGTGTAAAATGTGCACACGGCACAGAATTCCAGGCTGGAAGGGGCTGGCAATCACGGGCTCCCAGCCCATCCCTACCTGCAGCAGGAGGGCTCTGAGCTATCTCCAGAGCAGGAGACTCCACTCCTTCTCCAGGCAGCCTCTTCCAAGGCTCTGTGACGCCCAGAATAAAGGGATTTCCCCTCACTTTCAGCTGGAACATCCCATGTTTCAGTTGGTGCCCCTCGTGCCATCGCTGGGCACCAATGAAGGGATCTGTGCCCATCACTGACGCCCTCTCAGGTGTCTCCTCTCGAAGGGAGCAGCCCCAGCTCCCTCGGCCTTCCCTCGGCAGAGAAGCTCCTCCAGCATCTCCCCAGTCACGTAAAAGATGGAAAAACCACAGAAAATTATCTGTGTGAAGAAAAGGGAAGATAACAAAGAAACACCAAATTGTTGCATGGAGAGAACGGTGCTGCAGCAGCCCCCAAAAATGCCCTAAATCACCTGTGAGATTAAGGCACGGAATATTCTTTATTTGACAGGAGAAATGTTTAGAAAGATAACAAAGACGAAATTTCTGCCAGGGCAAAATGACCGTTGTTTTCCCCACTTTTCCCAGCTGCAGGGAGGGGCCTCCCACAGAGCCCTCCCCCGTTCCTGGCTGGCTGATGGATGTCCCAGGTAATTATATTCCAGATAATCCCTCTGAAATCCCACGGAGTCAGGGGAGCCCTTCACGGGTTGGATAAACGGAGAAATGGTGCCACATTGGGAAGGAAGGGTTTTGGAGAAGTTTGGGGTGTGCTGGGGGGATTTCTCCCTCTCCCTTCCCTTCCAGGTGCTTTTCTGTTTGAGAAATGTCACTTCGCTGGATAATTTCAGTAACAAAATTCTTCTGCTTGGTGGAACGTGACCAGTGATCTTAATTAATGAAATTAATGATATTAATTGATGACAGGTAAAGATCCAGGGTGCAGCAAACATCCTGGTGTTGGTTTCTGACCTGTCTTCATTTTGGGAGAAAAAAACCAGCGATGAGGGTCTTTTGTGAGCCACTGATACAAACAGAGGCTTTGGGTTTGTGTCAGTGATCAGTCGAGGCTGGAAGGAAGGAAGAATTTCTTCCCAGGAAATTGAGCTGTGGCTGGAATTGCAAGACAAGGATGGAAACCAGGAACACATCCCTAAAATACCACCAGGGAATGTTGGTGTCCTCACACCTCTCGTGGCAAGGAGAGCATCCTGCTTGCTGGAAGCTCAGCACCTGGGCAAAATGGGAGGGGAAACTCAGCTGAAAGGGATTTGAAAATGGAAATTGTTCTTCAGGAGAGCTGATCTGGGGGAAAAAATCAGTCAGACATTTCTGTTATCCTGAAGAGATAATTGAGAATCCCAGGATGCCAGAGTGCTTTGGGTCGGGAGGGACCTTCAGGTTCACCCCTGCCATGGCAGGGCCACCTCCCACTGTCCCAGGCTGCTCCCAGCCCCTCCAGCCTGGCCTTGGGCACTGCCCGGGATCCAGGGGCAGCCACAGCTGCTCTGGGAATTCCATCCCAGCCCCTCCCCACCCTCCCAGGGAACAATTCCTTCCCAATCTCCCATCCATCCCTGCCCTCTGGCAGTGGGAAGCCATTCCCTGTGTCCTGTCCCTCCAGATCCTTTTTCAAAGTCTCTCTCCACCTTCCCCATGGCTCCTTCAGGCACTGGGAGGCCGCAGTGGGGTCACCCCAAAGCTTTCTCTGCTCCAGGCTGAATTCCTTTGCGTCTCCCTCCCTTTTCCTGGGACAGTCGTGTCTGTGGGACTGTTTGACACCTCTGCACCAACACCACCTTTCCGTTTCTCCTTTCCCTCTCTGACCCCACCGTTATCACTCTGTCTGGACTCTGCAGAGCCGCCCCAGCACATCCCTGCACCTCCTCTCGCCTGCGCCAGAGCTGGGAAAGGACAAAGGGGTGTCCCAGGGGACACACAAGTCCCTCAGCTGAAGGGCTGCCAGCTGCTCTGCCTTGGGGGGTTTTGGGGTTTCCTCCCGTTTTTCCCTGGTGGCCTGTCCCCATCCTGGCTCTCAGAGGTGCCACGGGGCTCCAGCCCTGCCAGCCCAGCAGCAGGATTTATCCTGCTGGGGATAAATCAGGATTTATCCCTGTGTTTAATGCTTTCGTTCCACTCCGTAGCACACGCTGTTCTCGAGCCATGGAAATCCAGAGAGCTGAGATTTGGAGTGACTTAAAATTAACGAAAGAGCTTGTCGGTTTTACCACTTTTTCTCCCCTTTTCTCCCTCCATCCCATTCCGCGCAGCAATAATGAGGGTGACGAGCAATGGCCTGGCTGGCTGAGGGTGTCTGTCCAAGGCAGCACCCAGCACCGTTCCCAGCTGCTCCTTCCAGGCACCACAAAAACCTTCTCAGCACTGGCAGTCACTGCAGGAAAGACCCCGAAGCCCAAATAACCCCGGCAGGTTTTCTTTTGCTTGCACCAAATTTCCCTTTCATCTTTTTATTCCTCTTTGGGAAGCAGCTGTGGGGCCAGGATTGAGGTTTTGGGTGGGATCCCAAAAGCCTGACCCTCCCCCGGCTGCCCCCTCCTGGCCGGGACTTGTGCAGAGCCATGAGGTCCCCCCTGCGCCTCCTTTTCTCCAGGCTGAGCCCCTTTCCAGCTCCCTCAGCCTCTCCTGGGGCTCCAGCCCCTTCCCAGCTCCGTTCCCTGCCCTGGACACGCTCCAGCCCCTCAAGGTCCTTTTTTTGAGGGGCCCAGAGCTGCCCCCAGGAGGTGCCTCATCCTTGGAGAGACACCAGGATCCAGCCTCTAAAAGAATTGGACTCTCTCCATGGCCCTGAAGGGCCCAAAAATGCTCCATTTCCTGGGGAATGGTGAATCCCTGCTCCCTGTGGGGCTGTGGGATCCTGGGGCTGCAGACAGACGCACACACACAGACAGACCGACCAGAGTCAGCTGTGCCTGGAGCCTGGTCCTTGCCCTTCACCAGCTCCTCCCTCCCACTCCTGCTCAGCTGCTCCCACCTGGAGCTGCTTCCCAGCTTGCCAGCCTTGGTGGGAGTCAGGCGGCTCTGGGAGCAGCTGCCGAGCTGAGCTGAGGGGACATCCCTGTGCCTGCTGTCACCGGAGCCTAGGCTGGGCTGTGGAGACATCTCTGTGCCTGCTCTGCTCTCGCCAGGGGCTGGGCTGTGGGGACATCCCGTCGCCCGCTTTTACCAGGGGCGGCGCTGGGCGGTGGGGACATCCCTGGGCCTGCTCTGCTGTCACCAGGGCCTGGGCTGGGCTGTGGGGACATCCCGTCGCCCGCTTTTACCAGGGGCGGCGCTGGGCGGTGGGGACATCCCTGTGCCTGCTGTCTCCAGGGGCTGGCCTGGGCTATGGGGACATCCCTGTGCCTGCTCTGCTGTCACCAGGGGCTGGGCTGTGGGGACATCTCTGTGCCTGCTCTGCTATCACCAGAGGCTGGGCTGTGGGGACATCTCTGTGCCTGCTGTCACCAGGGGCTGGGCTGTGGGGACATCCCCTTGTCGCCATGACACCCCTGGCCAGGTGCAGCTGCTCCTGAATTTGGGACTTGGAAGCTTCATGGGCTGTTCCCAGGCCTGTAACCAGGAGCCAACTGCACCAAACACCCCCAAAAACACGGGGTCAGCTTGGGCTCCGGCTCCTCTTGCAGGGATGCCGTTGGCAGGGGCTCATACAGCAATCAAACACTAAAACTCCTATTTCTTTGTGCCCTTAGAGGAACTTTATCCCAGCCCTGCATCTCCTGCTCAGCAGCCCTGCCACCAAACCCGGCTGCTCCTCTTCCCAGTCCCTGCATTATGTGGCAATTACTCCCTCTGTGTTTCTCCTCCCTTTCTCTATAATCTCATTTTAATGTGCATGTCACAGTTTTAATAAACCCGAGTTCAAAGGATGAGCAATTATACAAATCTTTCATTTCACACATGAAAAGCATGGTTTTAAAGTTGTCAGCACAAAAAAAAAGAGGCATTTCTTTGATTCCCTTCTCACTGCAATTACCTCATGTCTGCTGTGGGTTTCAGCTGGTGTAAATCCTCAGAGTGCCTTTGATTCCAGGGTCTTACCCCACTGGAACTGTTGGCTCCAAGGTGGATTAGTGCAACTTTCCAGATAAGAAATGAGGTTGGAGTTTATCCGCAGCCCAAATGGAAACAGTGATGTTTGGTGCCCTGCTTGGGCTCACTCCCGGGGGATTTTTATTCTCTCTGAGCATTTTGTTTACACTTTATAAAAAATAATTTCCTGCTGAGCTGTGGAGAAGAAATCATCCCCCAGAAGATGAAAAAGGTGAGGGATCCAATTCCCTGGGACTCCATGATTTCTGTGGCTGTTCCCAAACTTGTAAAATGGAGGAAAAATGCTCTTAATTCCAAAGGATGGGGGAGGGATTGGGCATTTGGCTGCGTGTCTGAGGTGCCTCTGAGCAGCCCCAGGGAAAGCTCAGGCAGGTGAGGGAGATCCCTTTTCTCTCTGAATAACGATGCCTTAGGATTTCAGCTTTTATATTTTCATATATCAGTAATCCTGCAGTTCTTTCGTGTGTAACTCTGAGCTCCATACAGAGTGTCAGCAACTGCTTTTCCCTTTTGGGTCAGACACAGCAATTCCTCTCCAGGCCTGGGAATCAAGGACACCTCACTGTGTCAGGCCCCGAGAAATAGAAACAAAAGTGAGTTGGGGGGGGCCAACTGAGAGAATGGGACTGCACTGCCTGAAGCTGGAATTGGACAATTAACCTCTGATATGCAAATAGACAGAACTTCTATCTGTCCCAAAAGCGTGTGGCTGTGTCCATCCTGGGTGCAGTCTCTGCGAGACTCCTGCACTGCCCACGGTGCACCCTGGGAAGGCCTTTCCATAAATCCCTGCCCTTTATCCTTTCACTCTGTCCGGCCTCTGCTCCAGGGCAGCCTCTCCAAGGCTTCAATCCCAGGATGGTTGGGATGCTGCAGGTTCATGGATGAGCTCCTTCCCAGCTCCCTTTGCCAGGGAGAGCCACGGCCACAAACCAGGAGGTGCCACCTCCAGAGCTGCTTCTGAGAGCCCGTCAGTGTTGGGCAGGGGCTTCCCGATGCTCTGGGGATGAGAAGTCCCAGATTTCAGAGCAGAATGCGTGTCAGCACATCCCTGGGGCAGGAAAATCTTCTTTAAGGAGCAGGTTGGGTAAGGCCTGTCCTTGGTGGGATTTCCCCCATTCCTTCAATCCACATGCATTAAAGGCGGGGAAAACTGGAGTGGAAACTTTCATTCCTGGTGGCTCCAACCTGCAGGAGTTCCTTTCACTTTTTCTGGACCTTCTGGAGCAGAATGAAGTGACAGGCTGGGGCAACAAGATCATGGCAGTGCTAAAGAACTCACTGACGGATGCCTGGAATTGATAAATGGAATCAATCCTTGGAGCTCACTCGGAGCTGGCATTTGCAGAGCTCTCTGCGCTGCTCTGGCGAGAGGTGACGCTGGAAGTGCAAAGCCTCACACGTTTCTCGTTATTCAGAGTCCCCTGGGGGTGAAACCCAGAGTGTGGCACCCGCTCAGAGACAGCTCGGTGACATCCCCGCCCCTGGCTGGGCAACACATCCACAGGAAGGCAGGGCAGGCTTCTCAGAGGCCGCAATATTTTTAATTACAGCGGTGTTCAGGCTGAGAATTTCACTCGATGTGATGGTGACTGCTCTTGGAGGGCTTTGTTTTAGCTGGGAGAAGCAACTGGAACAAACTTCAGTGCCAACACATGTGGGAGAGCAGGTGGGGACGAGTGATTGGGACTGGGCATCACAATGAAAGTATTTAATGTAATCCTCAGTTAAAAAGTAAATTGCCTGAATGGCTCCACTCCCATTAGCCCTCTGTGTGAGTAATAGTGCTCCTCTCCTCCTTTTTTAAGTAAAGGATGCTCCTATAAAGGCATAATTTTCATAAAAACATTTCAGGGAAAAAGGAGGGAAAAAAAACAACCCCAAAATACTCTGAATACCCTGCAGAACTGTCTGCACTCACCCAAAGAAATAATATTTTCAATTATACAAATGATTAGGACCTAATTCAGCATTAAGGGAAATTACAGCACAATGCAGAAAATTGGAGATGCTGGCGTTGATCTGGAATTACGAAAAATAAGGGCGAGCTGCCTGGAGTTCAGTGCTTTTCATTCTCATGCTGCTCTGTTTCTCTCTTATTTTCATTCCCACTTTGTCCTTGTTTAGTGTGGACAGCTCCAGTCTGGAGGGAAAGCTCTCTTGCAGGAAGTTTGTCCTAAATGAGTTGTCCATGAACAGAGCAGCATCAGGCCAGAAAAACATCCTGGTGTGTGAGGGCTGCTCCAGCCTCTCCATGAGTGACGAATGCTTGGATAGAACCAGGAGCTGCTCCGAGCCCCCAGCCTGGCCCCGCCTTGGCCATGGGCTGCTTGGAGCCCCTGCTTTATCCAGGGATCAGCACAGGAAATGCAGCAGCCCAGGATGGAAGGGAACGGCCTCAAGGTGCTCCAGGGGAGGTTTAGATGAGATATGAGGGAATATTTCCTCGCAGAATGGTTGGAAATCGTTGGGACAGACTGTCCGGGGAACTGGTGGAGTCACCATCCCTGGAAGTGCTCAAACAACGTGAGTGTGGCACTTGGGGACACGGTCAGTGGTGACCACGGTGGTGGGGCTGGGTGGGTGGTTGGACTTGGGGACCTCGAATGATTCCATGATTCCATGGATCTCCCTGCTTCTCCAAGAGGAGGGTTTGGTCTCTCCACTGGAGCCGTCAGGCTGGTGTGGGTTTAATTCCCTGTGCAGTCTCTGGAAACCCAGCAGGACAAAAAGAGAGGAGACAACCCTGGCCATGACCCCAGGGCTCCTGGAGCTGCAGCCTCAGGACAGGCACCCAGTGCTGCCTGAGCTGGCACCACGGGGCTGATATCCCCCTTTTTATCTCCAAGGAAAACTCCCAAGCTGCTCCTGCGGGGCTTCAGCTCCAGCGGTGCGGCCTCGCTGTGTCCAGCTCAGAACGGGCACTGCCCAGGGGCTGTGGGCACTCAGCGGTGGCACCAGAGGGACACCTGGGGTCATCCCGGCTGTGCTGGCACCCCACGGAGCCTGGCGGAGGGGGTACAGATGGAACAAACAGCCTGTGAAGGAGGAGTGGGTCTGGGCAGCACCACGAATCAGGGCAGGCAGGCCCATGTGCCCGTTTCCCCTCCGCAGCTGAAGGACAACGCATTTCGGTCCCTCACAACGCATTTCGGTCCCTCACAATGCATTTCGGTCCCTCACAATGCATTTCGGTCCCTCACAACGCATTTCGGTCCCTCACAACGCATTCCGGTCCCTCACAACCCATTTCGGTCCCTCACAACACATTTCGGTCCCTCACAACGCATTTCGGTCTCTCACAAGGCATTTTGGTCCCTCACAATGCATTTCGGTCCCTCACAACGCATTTCCGTCCCTCACAACGCATTTCAGTCCCTCACAGTGCATTTTGGTCCCTCACAACGTCCCCAAACAATGTCCCCTCTCCTTCACAGCACCTCTCCATCTCCTGCATTTATCGGCGGCTGTGCTAGCACAGATCCGCCCGGCCTTTGAGCTGTGCTGACGGGGATGACACTTCAGTCAATACCCGGCAGTTTTATCACGCCGGCCTCAGCCGCGATCTGTCCATTGTGCTCACGCTGCTCGGCACTCGAATGAATGCAGGAATTTATGGGGGCATCTTCCAAGAGCTGCTCCCTTTAATCACGGCAGATAAAGGAATTCCTGCCCGCGCAGAGTGGGAGTGTCAGCTGGTTAATGAGCAGGTACTTAGCAGATGCGAGCTGCAAAAATCCTTCATTTCAATGGCTGCAGTTGGACAAAGGGAGCTGTGGGCCAGCAAGAAAGAAAGCCTGCCAAAAGAAAGACAAAATATCCTCCACTGGGTGCGCTCCGGCAGGACGAGGGTGATTTGCAGAGTCCGTAACGTAACTGTGCGATATTTTATGGATTTTGTCTGCCTTTATTGCCACATGGGGTGCGGGACAGCATCAGCTGCTGCAGAGATCATGGTGCTGATCTCCTGCTCAGTGAGAAGCATCAAAGGTGGTTTTGGGGTCATAGCGGGTGTGGGGACATCCTTCCTTCCTTCCTTCCGTCCTTCCTTCCTTCGTTCCTTCCTTCCTTCCTCCCTCCCCTCCCTCCCCCCCCCCCCTCCCCCCCCCCCTCCTCCCTTCCTTCCTCCCTTCCTCCCCCCCCTCCCCCCCTCCCCCCCCCCCTCCTCCCTTCCTTCCTCCCTTCCTTCCTTCCGTCCTTCCTTCCTTCGTTCCTTCCTTCCTTCCTCCCTTCCTTCCCTCCCTCCCAGCCAACCCTCCCCTGGTGAAGAGCAATTATGCTTCTGTCAGTTTTCCATATTCACTTTTCCTCAAAACCAGGAGAAAAGCTGTTTAAAAGGCTGTTTACTACATGTGAGCACTGTCAGGAGGAACATCCAAACTCTGCTTCTCTTTCAAAGGACTGAAATTGAATTTGCAACAGAACCAAGGTGTTGAAATATTCTGAGGATCTTTGTCCTCCTCTGGAAGAAATGAAGAAAGCTCAGGTGTAGCAAAAGCTGTTCGCTCAAACACAGCTCTCAGAGATATCCAGACGCCTCAGCACATTGAGCACAGAGCCACAGCTACAAATAGTTTATGAAATACCTGAGGAGAAAATGTGTCTGAGCGATGTGAGAGCACAATGTAAACAGTCATTAGGATATATTCACCATTGTGCTGTCTGATCTCCAGACGAGCCACTTCAGGAACACTGAGCCTGTCATCTCCCAGGAAATCAAAGCTCATTGCCATCCCAGGAGCCAGGAGAGCAGTTCAAACATGAACATCTCCTGACAAAAAGGGCTCCTCATCCCACACTGAGGAATTCAGCTCTACAGAGCTCCGGGAGAACCAGACCCCTACGGCAGCGTGAGCTGTTTGACAGGTGATAATTAACTGCTGATAATATAATTGCAGTTTTGAGGCAAAATTGGGTTTCATTAAAAACTACTCAGCATTTGCGTGGCGTGAGACAGCCTCCTCCAAGCAGGAATGTTCAGAGTTCAGGGACTGCTGGCACATTTACCCCGTGCTGAACACGGATCCCGCGGGGGAAATCCAAGGGTCCCATCTTCCCATGGAGATGGAGACGTTCTGTCACCTCCCAGGACTCTGGATCTGAGGGATGCAGTGCCCCAGGCAGTGCTCCACGGAGGGAATTGCAGTGTCAGGCACACCAGCCTTTAGGAAATGCAAATTGAGGGAATTAAGACAAGTGCCTGGAAGGAGCCCTTCCCTTCAGAGGGGAGGACCGGCTCTTTCCGTGATCATGGATATCTCGGGGCGGATCACGATATGATATCCTGGGCTTGTTCCAGAGGATTGTACTCGGTGCAGGGGGCACAGTTGGAGGGGAATCAGCTGATTCCCCTTGAGGGTCTGGGGCACATCTTGGCACAAAGTTACCATCGGATGCTCCACATTCCAGAGAGGAAAACGGGCACCTCAGAGACTCTGAAGAATCCCTGGGCAACCTCTGACCCCTCCCGTGACTGCCCAGGGATCCTTCAATGCTGCAGTTCCTAATGGGCTGGAGCCCTTCTCTTCTCCTGCCTGGAGGTGGGGAGCACCCGGTGTGGAGCTGTCCCCAAGCCCTTCCTCCCCCTGTTCCGCCTGACCACTGGGGTGGAGCTGTCCCCAAGCCCTTCCTCCCCCTGTTCCGCCTGACCACTGGGGTGGAGCTGTCCCCAAGCCCTTCCTCCCCCTGTTCCGCCTGACCACTGGGGTGGAGCTGTCCCCAAGCCCTTCCTCCCCCTGTTCCGCCTGACCACTGGGGTGGAGCTGTCCCCAAGCCCTTCCTCCCCCTGTTCCGCCTGACCACTGGGGTGGAGCTGTCCCCAAGCCCTTCCTCCCCCTGTTCCGCCTGACCACTGGGGTGGAGCTGTCCCCAAGCCCTTCCTCCCCCTGTTCCGCCTGACCACTGGGGTGGAGCTGTCCCCAAGCCCTTCCTCCCCCTGTTCCGCCTGACCACTGGGGTGGAGCTGTCCCCAAGCCCTTCCTGCCCCTGTTCCTGCTGACCACAGCTATCCTTGGCACTGGGAAGTCCCAACCTGGTTTTGGGAAGGATCAGAACAGAATCACAGCTTCTGCTCAGAGCTGCTGGTGCTGCTCATTGCAAAAGAGAAAGTCAAATTACCCAGATCATGGAGAGAGGCTGTGGCCAAGACCTGAGAAGAATCAGACTCATTAACTTGCAGATTTCTCCACCTTCTGGGTTTCCAGACATCCAAGTGTTCTATAGTAAATTATGCTTCTCAAAGGTTAATTTTTAATAAGGCAGTAAATGTATTTAAATAATGATTATTAAAGAAAAAAAAGTGTGAGGTTTACAATGTAATAGGTAATTATCTTCTCCAGAACAGTTCTAACAATGCAGCTCCTTCTTGTCTGCAGTGATCCATTGGTATTTGTTTAACCTGCAGTAACATTCTTATTAAACCCACTGAAACGGGTGTAATTCGAGGCATCACAGCACATTTCAAGGAAAACAGCTCTGGCTCAACTGAGCTTCTTTCCCTGCCAGGTACAGCTGTCCTTTATGTCACAATGACTTGTCCCCAAACTCCTGAGCTCCGCCAGAAGCAGCTGCAGAGCAGTGCCCGGGTTTGGTACCTGAAGCTCAGTCCCAAACCAACGCAATCCCCACTGTCTGTGCCCATCCCCCGTTCTCTGCATGGGGCAGGAGCTGCTCCCCAGCTGCAGATGGACCTGGAAGAGTGGAAATATCCCGGTCCAGGGGGATGATCATCCATCCCTCCATTCAGAGACATCCCAGGGCGTGCAGCGCTGCTGCAGCAGAGCGAGGCAGAGGCAAAGCCCTTCTCAGCACCCACTGGACAAGTGGCTCATGAGGGGAGGGGCTGAATTTTCCTGTCCCGCTTGTTTGTCCTGTGGTGACCCAACCAAAAGCTGCCCGTGAGACCTGGCAGCTGAAACTCTGCTGGTGCTGCTGTCTCGGGCTGGAGTCTCTCCGAGGGTTTTTTCCCCACAATAGCGTCTCTTTCATGGTTGATTGGTAATAGAAGTTTCATTATGAGATCACAAAACACTGGGGGATATGTTAATGTGCTTCAGCGTGTAATCCAGAATAATATCATTGCAAGGAATTGCATTTTGTCTGCAACTGAGGCAGCAAATAGGAGCTGCTTCTTTTCCAGTATTAATATCCATTGCTGAATTAATGCTTTCCTTCCCACAATCCCGGGTAAAATTGCCCAAATGTGCATTGTGCTGATTTATACAGGTACAGCCCCATTTGCTGTAAACAGCGAGCACAGGGAGGGGTTTTGATCTTTCAAATGGATATTCTGAAGCGTTAGGGTTGCTGTAAGAATCTCAACTCTGAGCTCCCTCTCATTTGTGGGGGTCACGGAGCACTTGTAACTCCCCCCAGGATGTTTAACCTGCTTTTCTCTGGGGGAACAAACCTCTGGGGGCTGAGCA
>VWPU01008642.1:0-26607 GCA_013398955.1 Callaeas wilsoni
TGGGTGCCACAATATAAGAAAGTCATTAAATTATTAAGGAAGATATCGAGGATGGTGAAGGGCCTTGAGGGGAAGCCATGTGAGGAGTGACTGAGGTCACTTGGTCTGTTCAGCCTGGAGAAGAGGATACTCAGGCGAGTTACAACTTCCTCATATGAGGAAGAAGAGGGGCAGGCGCTGATCTCTCCTATGTGGTGGCCAGTGACAGGACCTGAGTGAACGGTCTGAATTGTGTCAGGGAGGTTTAGGTTGGATATTAGAAAACGGTTCTTCACTCAGACGGTGGTTGGGCACTGGAACAGGCTCCCCAGGGA
Source organism: Callaeas wilsoni (assembly GCA_013398955.1). Taxonomy (NCBI): domain Eukaryota; kingdom Metazoa; phylum Chordata; class Aves; order Passeriformes; family Callaeidae; genus Callaeas; species Callaeas wilsoni. The sequence continues at coordinate 315 of VWPU01008642.1, forward strand.
AGTGGTTACAGCAGAATATAAGAATTTGGACAATACTCTTGGGTACATGGTGTGACTCCTAGGGATGATCTTGTGCATGGCCAGGTGTTGGACTTGATGATCTTTGTAGGTCTTTTCCAACTCAGCTTATGCTCTGATTCTGTAAAAGATCTCATAAAAATTCAGTTTTTAGTTTATCTGATTCTAGATGCTGAGGTCAGCCAATATCCATCATCATAATCTAGGAAAAAACTTTGTTCAGCTGTTTTTCTTCATTTCTTGAATGTAGATAATTCCTCTGGTCAGAAGCTTTATTTCTCGCCTTTCAAACTCTTCAGGGCCTTTTTTTTTTATCTCACCAGTTCTAAAACACATGTGGTGAGAGAAATCATACACAAATATTGTAAAAATACATTAAAATTTTAACTGAAGTCAGAACTTAATGTGATGTACAATGTAGAATCTTATACTGCACCTCAGCATGACACAATTTGAGTCAAAGTTGTTCCCTCTTGGAGTTTCATTGCCTCTTTCATTTTCTCTTTTTTTCTTTCAGGCAGACAACCAGTTCTTTATGGACATGTTGTTTTTTTAAGTTTTATATATTGCGTCTGCACACTTGCCTGTTTTCTAGACGATAACAAGGAAGAGAGAAGAGGGACCAATAATGGAAAATAATGATGGGAGGGGGAGGATTATTAAATACTCTTGAACCTCCAGAGGCAACATATTTCTATCGCTACCTCTGGCACCAAAAGTAGTTGGCATGAGAACAACTCTCTTTTACTCTTCTTTATTGCAAGGAGACAAAGTTTCTGGTAAAATTTGTACTACCCAAGCAAATTTTTAGAAAAAGGATTGTTTCACTAATTGTCATATCTGTACTGCACAGACTTCTTCCTCATGTGCTTTTCAAATTAGCAACACGAAGCATATTAAACTGATTAATAGCTGTGTGAATTCAGGATCAAACTAGTTGGAAACAATGACTTGCACTTATATGTCTAAAATTATGGGGCATTGAATAATACTGGCAAAACAAGAACATACTTGAAATCAGTTGCATATTACTATAAAATTAAATTAAATTGCTATCAAATAAAATTACATTTATTAGATTTATTCAGCTTAATGTTATATCTTTTTGTTCTCTTAGATAAGCCTTTTGACTTCAGCCTTGGAGTATCCTAGGGTATGGGACCTCCAGAGCTATATTTGTCCATAATAAGAGCAGGACTAGCTAAAGCAATCCTAGAGGTGTGTGGTGCCAACCAAGGGAGGGAAATCTGAGAGTGTGGGAGAGAGGCCATGGGGTGAGATAGTATTTTGACTTATCAGGAATAGCTACAGCCCCCATGAATGTGAGGAATTAAGGTTCCCAGAATACAGTGGCAGTACAAATGCCATCTGTCCCATTTCTGGGTTGACTCATTTGCATGCAATTTGTTATACGTGAAACATACTTTGGAGTATTGTAATCATTACAATATTCAGTGTAAGCTGCTTGTAGGTTTGTGTGAAGATAGAAATATGAAGAAATATTATGGTTACAATACGGAAGACTAGAACACAGAAGATTTTTCCTTTTCAATAGATTCTATGTTTGACATACATTATCTTCCTGCAAATACTTGTGCCTTGGCTTGAATATCTGCATAGCAATCCATATTTTTCCAATGGTCTACTAATGTATAAAGTTAACTGTAGTTGTAAGATTGTGCATGGTTAGGACTGCAATTTCATTCTGTAGCCCACTTACTACAGAAAATTAGAACTCCCAATGTAAGGAAGGGACTGATCCTTGCCTCCTCCTTTTTTGAGTTGGTACAAGAACAATTTGAGTGGGTTAATCCAACAGAAGATCTGCATGGAGCTGCAAAAGGAATGCTGTGTAAAAGGACTAGCAGAGATGTACATGTGGTCTCTGATTATGGTGCAGCATAGCAAACTCACCTGTTTGGAAGAAGCTGGGAAAAATATGTGGAACAGGAGTTAGGAGAGCGTGAGATGCCACAGCTCTAAGCAGGATTGTGAGGAAATGGACCAAACCCAAGTTTTCTGGCCCTCTGTGCTCCTGCGAGCTGTTAAAGATTAAATGAACAGTGGATAAACCTGTTTTTTCTCCTTGCAGGCAGCCCTACTACTCTTAGGCCTTATGGATGGTATTCATCTTGCCCAGCTTTAGAGTTGACAGCACAGATGTCTACAAGTACTCAACGTAGCATCTTTTTATAATTCATAGAGGGCACCTTGGGGTACATTTATCTAAATCTAGAGTAGGTATCTAAAATAGGCCAGAGAAATCATGTCTCAGAAGTATAATATCAAGCATTTACTGGTTTCAAATTTGATCTATCATATCCATGCTCAGTATGCTATTCAATAATTTGTGCATTTATAAGTATCTTCATAGCCTGTGTCATCCTGAGGAAGGGTCTTAAAAAGATTTGCAGTCATAAGAAAGAAGAACAGATGGTATAACAGCTTCATCTGGCAATGACTAACATATACATATGAGGCCTGCTCAGGACTGATGCCTTTCCCCTCTAAGTAATTGAACAGCTTCTTAACAGGACAGCTGGAAGACTGCTGAGCCCACTCCCATTCTTCTCGACACGGTGGCCTGGATCTGAAACAGACCAGAGGGGCTGAGCTTCCTGGCATGACCAATTTTTTCTTACAGAATTAAACATAAACAAGGAAAAAACAAGTAGGATAATATTACAAAAATAAAATTTGTTTCTATGTTCCTTTTGCTCATTACAGAAAATGGTAAGGTTTGCACACCCATGAAGCAGGAATAAATAAATTGAGTTGCTAGTGATTGAGGGAGAAGATAGACAGGAATACTCCTTTAGCAGAGAAAGAATAGATCCTGCAGTGCCTGAGGAAAGCCATTCACTTGTAGGTGTCAAAGGTAAATTCAGAAAGCTATTTTGACAGAATACACTGGCAAAATGTTTCAGAAAGGATCTTGTTAGGTAGATCATGGTTCATAGATAACACAGAGAATCAGTGCCAGGACTGAGGATTTCCATGTATGCAGAACGTGGGATGTTCTGTGATTTCATTACTGGGATACAGATAGTAAGTGAGCTCTCAGAAATGGCTCCCTATGTGCCTCAAACAAAGTCAGTTGAAGCTGAGCACTAAGTTGTCAGGAAGTGGATAAGGGGCAGAGAAGGGTTCATTTATTTTTGCAGATCTAGGATAGAAATCTACCTTTATGTACCTATGTTGTTACATTTTTGGTGGAGAAGAAGCTCTGATAGCTAAGAAGTGCTGAGGGTTGTTCCAGAAAAAGAGCATAAACCAGAAAATCTTATGAACAGATGCAGACAAGTTACGTTTAGAAGACAACTGTTGGAAACTTAGATTTAAAGAATATCTCAGTGACTTTTCTAATAGAAGAAAAACAAAAAAACCCAGCAAAAATCACAAAATAGATTCAAAGACCTTTCTGGGCTGGGGGAGAGCAAAGTAAAAAAAATAAGAGTCTGCAAAAAGAAACTGAGAAGGTAAGATCTTACATAAAATTTTCTAATGCTGAAGACCGACCTAGCTGAGCTCAAACATCAGTTGAAAAAAGAGTTAAGGGCACAAAAGACGAAGAATTTTCAAATCACCTAAAAAAATACTCTCTTAAATACTACTCTTAAACTGTTCAAAAGGCATTTCTTTACAAGCTTCTCCAAAGGCTAAGACAGAAAATTCAAATATCCTGTTCAGTGCAAGCACCAATTAGTTACATCAGTTATTTCTTAAAACAACCACTAGCAGAAACTGGAAGTCATCAAATTTTTTTATCAGATCTTTATTGTAGTTACTGCTGCAGTAGTCAGTTGTTGTCCTTCTTTATAACTTATTATGTACTTATCATGTGCCTTAGCAGTTTATACACACTAGTGATTTAATCAGATCTTGAAGTGTTCTTAACAAAAAGGTACTCTTTTAAAACCAAAAAATTTCAGGATTTTTGTTTGTTTGTTTGTTTTCTGTTTTAGTTTGGCTTGTTTTTTCAAGAATTACCAGTTAACAATCCATTTAACCTTCTTTATTGCAAAATCTGAGATAGAATTATGGTGTAGACCTGCAGGAAAAACTGGAAGAAATATGAAGTCCTGCTGCTGGGCGCTACTTGTCATGAAACAAAGCCTCCCTTGCTGGGTCACTGACTGAAAGGCCAAAGTAATTCATACTGTGCTGCAGACATTAGCTCAACCATCAGTCCTTTACTGCCACCAGCCTGACTGACATTTGCCACATTCCTGCCTTTCCTCTGGCTAGGGCAGACAATACCACAGCCCTCCGGTGAACAGCAAAGACTGGAGGAAGCTATTCTGTATCTTAGTTATCCTTCATCGAGCCAACAAGATTCTACTTTCCACCTGCTGTGTTCACCTACCTCTGCTCTGGCTCTCCCAAGGTCACAAAGCTCAACAAAGCATTGTTAAACCACTCTGCAAAAGGGAAGTATTTCACAGTGGGACTTTCTAGATGTGGGTTAATTTGCTTCTGAGACCACCACAAATACTCTTTCCCATCCAGCTTCCCTGAGTGTGAGATATTTATAATCTTAGCATGTGTACTTTAGGGAGAAGCACTGCCAAGTTTTGCAGCTAAGCCATCAGGCTGTATATCTGAAGTGTATGGTACCTTACTCTGAACCAAAGGGTGAGGGGTCTGAATGATCAGAAGGCTGAGACAGAAGGTGCGAAGATATATTTGAGCACCAGGGTTCAGATGCTTGACAGTGACAAGGCAAAGAATTGGGAACAAGTTGCCCTGTGGGATGTGGCCTTTTCCGGACATAAAGGTGACACATATTCCGTCTAGGCTTGGGAGTATGGATTTATATAGTGCAGACAAACACATCTGCTGGATGTGTAGTCCTCTAGCTTTGGATAAATCATTGTCGGAGGAGTGGGGGAAGAGGGGGAAAAAAGAGATATTTGTTGTTCCCAGGTGGTTCTTTTAATCAAAGATTGTTTTGCCACTGGAGACTGAGTTAGAAAGCTCCCAAACATCCTAAACCCCAAGCTTTCCCATGAAACCTGTATGCGAGTTGGAAGAATGTCTTCATACAAAGAACATCAATGTAAACAACAAAATAAAAAAGTAAAAGGCAGAACAAAACTTTCTTCTTTATCTGGTAAGCTGAATGAAGATCTGGCATGAATGATGGACAGTAAAAAATAGTATCCTTCAAGAGCAAAGTGCCGAGCTCAGTAAACAAATGAACACTATGGTTTTCTCTTTGTCCTATCATGAGAACAAAGAAAGTTCACCTTCTCTGTGTCCCATCTCTTGTGACTGAATGCCTGTATGTGACTTCAAGTAATCTAGCTTTGAGACAGATAAACCTAAATTCTAGTAAATTTTCATTGGAATATGAATAGACATCTTTAACTTTCAAGAAGAGGAAACTCAAAATGACTAGGCAAAAGGCAATGAAAATAAAAGGCTTTTAATTCAGTCTCTCACTGCCTACTCTGTCTGATGGGAAGATCCATGTTGTCAGGACTTTTGCTTAAGAAATTTATTGCCTGAGTAAGAGAAAATTCAGTAATTCCCTCCTGGTCATTATGAAATTGGCTTTCTGTGCCAAAGCACAGCTCCCTGCAGCCCTCTTCTCTCAGTAGCTTCTCTGCCTGGGCTGCAAGCTCCTAATTGCTTCTCTGTCTCTCCTTACTGATTGCTAATATATCCCACAGCCTTCTGTGAAATCAGGCCCTATAACTACACAGAGTAGGGACAGTTTCCCTCCTTTTACCAACCCATTTATTCTCTTCTTGAACCAAAAATTATATCCCAAAAAACAAGCCTATTAAACAGAACAAGAAGGTTTGTGGAAAACTCAGTCAATAGCCTTCAACCTGTAATTATTTCCTTCTGTGTTCTCGTTCAGTAGTATTAATGGACAGCAATCCAAAGACAACATCTGCACCAGAACACCCCCCCTAATTTATACCAACTAAAATACTTACACTTAGTACTAGCCCTACTCTGTTTATTGAATGCACGAAGCCAAATGTCCCCAGGCTTCAGAAAAGTTTGCATTTGTAGCTGAACTTTATGGCTTGTATCCAGCTCCGATTAGCAGCCAGACTTTCTGTGTTGGCCCCTCACAGATGATGTGTTGCAAGAGCGTCATTGAGACACTGCTTCTTCCTCACTTTCTCCAAGTATTTTTGGTTTATATGTCATCACAGCTGGCCACTTTCTGTATAGTTCTGGAGGCAGATACACCTTGGAGGCAGATGTACATTCAGATTGCTTGGCAGCTGAGGGTGTATTGCTGGAGCCAGAAGAACAAGATTAGAAGGTGAGATAAACATATGTTTTTATCTCTCAAATAGAGATTGGCTTCTGTTGTACCTTAACTGTAAAACTTTGGAGCATTCAAAGGGCCCTGAACTATGAATTTATAGGAAAGGGAGCCTTTTTTCCTCAAGATAAAACATCAGGTTCTTTCTACCATTTTTGGTACTTATTATAAATCAAATAGAAATATGAAACTTGTTTTTATCAGTCAAAAAATGACAACTTGGAACATTTTATAGGTATGAATTTTGACCAATAGTTATCAATCAATGTTAGAGAAAGTGGTTAGTTAGCCCTGAGTATCTGTAGCAAGAATGTAGGATGGTCTTACAGACTGTGTAGGAATAGCACAGATTTTATTTTGCAAACTTCTAGAGTGACTTTGGAAAAGTCACAGACTGACATAAGTGCTGTCCAAAGGTCAATATGTGATTTTCTATTAGCTGCAATAAAGCAAAGAATGAAGCTTTAATCTTTCAACATTTGTGTTTCTTTATATAAACCAGAAGTCAAATAATTTACCTTTGTGAAAGGTGTTCCTTAGAGAGTGTTTTGAGACGCTTGACATGGGAGCAACTGTATCTATATATAATATGCACCTCATACACTATACATAGGGTCCTTTGCATCTATTTCATAACACAAACATACATACACATTTGTCTTTGCAGTCAAGTTGATGTAAGAGTCTTATCTTTAAATGTCTTCCTTCCACAATACTAAAAATGCTATATTTAAAAGGCTATATCTATTGCTCAGTATGTGTAGGCAATATGTATTTTGACCCATTTCTAAATCTAAATCTAAATCTAATCTAAATCTAAATCTAAAAAGTAACGAGCTGCATTCTTTCTCTTGACATATTTCTTCAGTAAAACGTGTTGCTTTTGCTCGTGTTTGTGATCATCTGAGCTTTTTAAGCCCAAAGGAATCTTTAAAAAGAAATTTGAAAGGTTTTTATACTTTGGAATACTCCAGTACTTTTAAATGGCTATAGTTGTATTGCTAACACTGAAATAAGACATAATTGTATGAAAATCGAAACAAGGTAAGTCAGTTCAATGCAAATACAAAATATTCAATCTGCAGAGAAGTAAAGCTTATGGCTTTTAAGTCTCAATCAATGTCCTTAACCACTTTTAGCATTAATCATATAAATACCTTGATTGATTTCCACTGAACTATCCTAAATCTGAAGCTCTTTGTTAATGACTGAACTTACTGCTTGGTAGGAATATGTGGAACTAGAAGGATCTGTAAATGTTCTCTTCTCCCTTGCACAGGAGCAAAGAAAGAAGAGTCAGACAAAAGGACAATGGACATAATGGAAAAGCAATGCCATTTCAGAAAGCTGAAATTATTATAAATTACATATACACTTCACTTAAAGTTTACAAAGCTGTTATTGATATGGTGCAACAAATATGATATGGAGAAAAAGATAGATTCTGACTCTCTTGATGTTGGTTTTACATGAAACACATTACTTGGATAGCTGAGTGGCTATCATTCCAAATGTAAAATGGTAAAGTAGAGCACAGTTCTCTGACAATTAATTATTTAGTTGCAAGTTGGTGAGTGCATGTTTTAAAAACTCTCCTGAGAAAACTTACTTACAAAGTCAAAGAATTGTAAATGGCATATCACCTACTATAGATTTTCTCCCTGCACTTGCAAGAAAGGAACTACGCATATAGTGTTTTTATGTAATAATATTAGCCAACTTGGTCTTTGCAAAAAGTAAGAGAACCAGTGCATATGAAAGGTGAAATTGGAAATTCTTGTGTTAAAAAACAAATCTACTTTTATCTAGGCTGTACGGACTTTAGAGAAACTCTGCTCAAGGTTTGCCACAATTAAGTTCATGTCTCAGGATTAGAAAATAATAAAAACCTACAAAAACATCACTCCGTTGTTTGGTTCTTGAAGCAGTAAAACCTGCCTTAAGGCTTTGTAGAATAAAGGATTAGAAATTTAAGGTTCAGCCTCAAGCATTATTGTCCTTGATAGAACAGCAGGAGGTGAGGACTGCAGGCAAAATTATCATAGCCTGAAGCCAACCCAGCTGCAACAGGAGAGAGAAGCAAGAGCCAGACAACCCGACAACGATAAGCCAGCAGCAGGACAGCAGTATGAAAAGCTGAGCCCAGCCAAAACTGGAACCACTCTATTATCAGCAATCAGAATTCAGGTTATAGAAAGGCATTGTTTGATCTGTGAAGAAGAGATGACATAATTGTGATCCTTGCATTAATCTCACTAGGAACTGCATGCTGCAATGAGTTTCAAGAAAAATTATTTCCCAGTAACATTCAATGAGGAGATGAATAAGACTTGCAAATAGCAACAACAAACTGTGTTATAAGGGCATGATTAAGTTACAAATCCAAGTAATCCAAAGTTTGAACCAAAAGCACTCAGAAGTTTGGCCAGCCTTTTTATAATCCCTTGTGTGCATATGTTATGAGATGACCATTAATTGCATACTCATTATTTTCTGGATAGGAACCCTTTTTTATTGAAGTTCAGAAAATGGGTGACGTTCACCGGGCAAATGTTCAGAATTGTCTAATTTTGCCAAGAAATGTTTTCCCTGACCTCATTCCTCTGTTCTTCAGGATAACCTAATTGGTTTGGCAAAGATTAAAAAAAAACATGCACAAATGAAAACAAACAGAACAGTCAGAGGCACGTGTCCAGGCTGTAAAAACATAGTTCAACTGGTTGAAGTTTTTAAAACTTATTAGTAATTTTTAAAAGTTTTTTATAATGAGCAACAAGAATGAGTCCAAGTAATAGGTAACATAAGCAGCCACAAATTTTCTTGTTTTCATGGGAAACCTGCTCTAAATTCAAAGACTGTATATAACTCCTAATTTGGTTTAATTTTTTTATAAATTTATATCAGAACTGTATGCAACACCATTTCTACTTGTGCTAATGTAGGATCTCAGAGAATGGGGACTGTGAGGACTTCTAACTCTTCCTTTTCTTGTGATCCAATAGCATGAAAAAATATATTTAATCTTTGACTGGACTAAGAGATGTTACACTGTTCATAATTGCTACAAATATTGGGGATTTTGCCCAAATGTATTGGCATGCACTAATTTCCACATACAAGACACTAGGAATAATTGTGAATTCTCCGTATTATCACAAAATGACAGCATAGAAAGTTAAATGTCAAGTGATTAGTTACCAACGGTAGATAAAGTACTGTTTTAGTAAATTTTCTGAGAATGCATCTCTTGCATAAATACCTCTTGATATAATTTAGTTGTTGCTGTGTTATTCTGTGTTATTCTTCATATTTTTCTGTCTGCCTGTCAGTCTTTCTACCTATCTACCTCTTTGTCTATAGCCACCAGCCTTGTTCCAATCCAGTTCACAGCTGTTGACTGGTTCACTTGTGTCCAAAGCACAGAATTCATAAATGTGATTTTGCATTGCAGTCAAAATGCCTAATTTAATTCTTCCAGACACATATATCTCACCCAAATGGACATGTCTGAGTATTAGCTGAACAACATTTTTGTTTTAAATTTCAGTTCCTTACCTGGCTTCTGGCATGAATAGAAATAGACACTCCATGTCTCATCTTGTCTACAGTGACCTTCCAATTGTTTTTATGTGTATTAGTGCTGACTTGAAAAGGCAAGTTCTGGATATTCAAATACCAAATAAGATGTACACACAATGTAAAAATTCCAAATTTCTAGGAATGTCTACCGGAGTTATAAGGAAAGAAAGGTGTGAACTTACTAAAATCTGTCGAAGACTTGTATTACACAAATTGGTTTTTCAGCACATAAACATCTGAGGAATACTTTATTTTACTACTTGTCTTGAAGTATTCTTAGGTGGTTTGTTTATGATTTAGACCCTATGAGCTGTATTCTTACACAACTTGTATAAAGAAATTTTATAACACAAAATTCAACTTTTTAAAATCACATCTCCTTCTGTACAAAGAAAACATCTGTGGAAATTGCACATGAAAATCTTGGGTGTGCACTCAAATTTGAAACAAAGTGCTAAATTCAGGTGGCAGATATCTGGGATGAATAAATACTTTTCTTTTACAGTTTTAAAAATCATGCTTTTGGCAAAAGTGTTAGGATTTATTTGAATTTCTCTGAAATGGGGTATCATGTGCCAAACCAAGGCCATGGCAAGTATTAGTAACAATAAATACTGGTTCTTGATGCTGTAGATTTTTATTGTTAGTGACATTTCTTTTGTATCCCTGTGTTTTGTTACACAGGTTGGAGCAAAGTACTGTGTGATCTGAGGTGAATGGGCACCTGAAGATGGCAAGCGGCAGCAACAACATGATGCCACAAAAGCCATCACATTTCAGAGGATCCATTTCTTTCTGGATCTTTATAATGTGCACATAACTTTTTTGTGTGCTCAGGAGGAAGACAATAGACAGCAACCACAGTGTTCTCTGTCATTAAGAATAGACAGGAGGCTCCCTAGAGAAGAAAACGTGACTCCAGATTTTCACCAAGGGACACTTTTCTCAACACTGTTAGAGCACATTGTTATTAGTCCCACAGGGAGAGGATTAGCTCATCTACCATTTGTCATCTTGTCTACACTGCTCTTTTAGACCTCTTGTCTAAGTAATGGAGAAAAACAAATGGAAGAATTCCTTTCCTGCAGTGACTGTCTCCCCAGTGATGGCTGAGGAGTGACCTGGCCAAGTGGCTTGGTCTAGGCACCTAATTTTTCATAAAAAAAATATAGTAAGAAGACTGCTATTTCTAGCTCTTTCAAGAAATCTATATGAAACCTTATACCTGAAATTATTCTGTGTCCACCCTTGGAATTGTGACATTCCATGTCTCCCATATAGAGAAGCTGTTTAACTTTCTCTGAATTATGGCACATTTTACTTACAACCTATCATTTTCCTGTAGGAATGGAGAAAAATATAAGTGGACTCAGCCTAAATGAGTTCAGGAAAACTGTGCCATTTGATGCACTTGCAACTAGAAGCCTTCAATGGTCAAAATGTAAAAGAAATTTTGCTAGAAAGTTGCTTCCTATAGCATGAAGATCTAAGAGTATATACATATTTCTAGGAAAAGGAGTTATTTTGGTATCAGCAAAACCCATAAACCTTTGTTTCCATTGGATCCTTGTCCTGGAAAACACTGTAAAATCCATCACAGGAGCAGCCTGTTCCAAGACTTGCTATGACAAATGCAGGGTCCAGGAGAGCAAGCACTGTGGAGCAGTGTACTGAGCTACATGTATGGGCACCCATCAGCTGGTTCATAAATGCTGGTGGGCTCTTGGACTATCACCCACAGAGAGGGTGAAAACTGTGTTGTTCTGCAGGTCTTTCCCTTAGAGAGACAGGACAATCTCTTCTTTTTTCTTTATTACCCATCCAGAAATTTTCACACGCTTTCTATGAGTTTAATTACTATGAGTGTAAATAAATAAGTACTACATAACTAATAAGTATTGAACTTCACATGAATTTCTGTGAGTTTAGTAAGTCAGAAGTCATAGATTTCTGTGCCCTTTCAAAGGATGTTTGAGAATGGCCATGACTTAGCATTTTACACTGATGATTGGCCATGTCTTCAAAATAAACTAAGTTGTCGTCGTAGGTATGGTGTGGTGCCAACACTAGGAAACAAAATAGCTCAGGGAGACCATAGACAGTAAAGCTGAGAAGCACTGTGGTAGTATGAAAGGATTATCTTTTTTATGAACTGTACAGGACAGTGAAATCGTACGTGTTCCTCAAAGCTGGGTGAAGTCCCTGGGTAGAGTCACTGGGTAGCAGAAATTCTGTCTTTGGCTATGAACTGGTGCAGGTCTGTTCTCTGCCTAACTGAATCTGACCCTTAATGTCATACATTAACATCATGCCTAAATCTGACAGGCGTGTTTTTCCTAATAATTAATCTTCTCTGGCATACATTCAATCAATATTGATGGAAATGAACATATGTGGTCTTATTTTTGGGTTAAAAAAATCAAAAACTTTCCAGAAAATCAAATATTTCCCTGACAGAAAACCAAATGCAACAGCTCCCCATTCTTTTTCCCAAATTTGTTTTAGTGAAAAAAATCCTCTGAGATCACAGAATGCCATATCTGTTTCCAGTTTTTCCAATGCACATAAAAATAATGACAGCTCCTTTCAGCTCCATCTCATACCTGAACACCAGAAATGTCCATATAAATATATGAAAAGATATTTATATTTATTAAAAACTGTAATAATAATTTAAAAATATTTATTCTCACTTGCTTAAATCAGCAGAGATTATGCCCAGCAGAACAGTGCATTTATCTTTTGCTTATCATTTAACTTTCTTTCCAACTTTATAAAGGGAAAAACTTCTCTGCCTTTTTTTTTTTGCCACCATGCGTTGAAAATTTAGAGATTGATGGCGTTTTCAGAGCCACTATTAGAAACTTCATTACCCACAGCACTTACAATGCCCTTGCATGTCATAACTTGACAACATAGAAAACCCAGGTGATGTTTTAGAGAAGAACTCTGGAACTGTTGGCAGCTCTACAATAGCACATCAGGTATCTGTGGTTGGCCATCATTGGATAAGCAGTTTTCTTTATTAACTTGTCTGAGCATGAAAAAATGTTATGAAATACCACAAAATCAGCTTTGTGAAACACAGGGTGATCTCTGCTGATGTTTCATTTAATTTGAAGTAATTTAAAATCATAGTTTTTGACAGAATAATTCTGCTCTCTAGAAATTAATTTCATAATTATAGTCTTTTAAAACTAGAAAACCTATTTTAGTATTTGAAGAGATTTCCTTTCCTCCTCATAATAAAGAGTTTATTTAAAGAGAAACACATTATTTCTTTTCCCAGCCCTTGTTCTGTCTCTCATTTAGAGAAGAGCTTCTTTTATCAAACTTCCTTTGAAGACTGGATAAGATACTGCCAAGATGTGACATCATATTACTGACTTCATGCAATGACATGCTCTAAAAGATATTGAGATTGCAAGTGATCCAACCACTTTCACTTATTTCTATTTCTTGAATTTTGCAACATGAAATAGTTTTTTTGTACAGCACTGAAGAGCGTAATGAGTTTTAAATGTAAAACCAGACTTTGCAGATCACAGTGAATCAAACTTTGGGGTAAAACAGGATTTTCCTGAAGATGTGCTTCTCTAAATTACTGATTGGGATCCAGGGAGAATGAAAAGAGATGTTTTTCTGGCAGAGTTGGCCTTCCCAAAGACACAGATTTGGCAGATCATCGAAATGCAATGTTAATCAATTAAGTTGGTCCATGTATGAATGTAAAAGTCAACCTAGGGAGAGGCAACAGTCTAAAAAGGCCTTTGAAAAGCAGAAAATAGGAATTGTCAATGCACCAACTAGTTGGTGTATTGTCAGTTCCAGTGAGATATCCATCTTACTGAATACTGAACCCCTCTCTTACAGAGGGGGCTCCTCCGTGTCCAGCTCCTTTCGCTCCAGGACCTTTGAGGAGTCAGATGGATGAAACACTCTTCCACCAAAAAAAAGAAATAGCAGAAAGCTTTTCTAAGATTTGGCAGAAATTGTTTGCTTCTTGTCAGTGTTACAGAACACAATGCACAAAATGGGTTTTCTTCCCTCATGAGTTAAAGTTTTTGACAAAGTAAGGCACTGAGAGTAGTAGATGGCTATAAAAATAAACCCAGTCTGTGACCTGTTATATGCATTTCAGAAACTGAAAGAACACAGCAGGTTCTAAAAACTGATTATGTACTGTCTGTAGGACTGAACTCCAGTGAAATGCTGCATTAAAACTTTTAAGTCGTCCCTTGAACCATCAGTACTAGGTTTTCTTGGTGAAACAGCTGAACTGATCAGTGTGGCTGAGAGTGATCTGCTTGATTTTATGCAAAACAGTTATGGTTCAGTTTTTTCAATTTACCCCTTTTAAACATGGTGGTGAGGGGTAATTTTATTTTTTTTAATGCTGCTGTAATTACTTCACAGACCATTAAATAATATTGGTCTACCAGCCTGACATAATAAATTAATTTACTAAACAATAAATCAGAACAGTTTATTATCTCTCTCTTCTTACCTTTAAGCACCTGGTGTTCCTGTGTGTCTAAAATATTCCATCCATCCATCCATCCTGGAAGGAAGGAAGGAAGGAAGGAAGGAAGGATGGTTAATTTCCCAAGATTCATTTAATTGATAGAAAAACAAAAACCTGACCCCATAACATTTCATAGTAAAGTAATGCACTCCACTGCCTTCAATAATGTTTCTTAATATGTTTTTAACGAACTGTTGATTCAGACCAGCTCTTACTGAAAACATCTGGGAGCCAGATCAGGCCACATATCCTCTTCCTTTACATCTCTCTCGTTTAATATAACTATTTAATGTAAATAAAATATTTAGTTTTTACTTACCTTTTAAACTTTAATTTATGGTTCTGAGTGAGCATATGATTAATGGTTCTGAGTACGTGGTGTGGAAAATTGCCTTCATCCTTTTTCTATCTTTTCTTTCAATAAAATTTCATTTGTATAAAAAATTACATTTGAATTAATATCTTTCCAACATTTTAGAATATTTTTCTAGATACTTATAAAAAAAGCTTTTAGTTCTAAACCATACAAATCTATTATTCATTGTTATAAACATTAAACAACTTTGCCTAGCTACCAGCTGCTACTCGGCACAGCTGTCAATATGGCCAACAGCCTTATTCAAGACCATTAAAATAAAAGAGCACCTATTTTCTGCTACAAGCTACCACCTTTCACCCAAGACGATGCGCAAAATGGACGTGGAGTACCATTTACAGGATTAATATCACCCAGTGTTTGCAGCTAATGGATTTGTGTTGTTGCTTCATTTTACAAGGCGTCTTTCCATCTTTTAATTTATCCTCAGGTCTGCTGCTTTATTTTTGTTCCATCATCTTCATAAAAGCCATTATCTTTCCATTAGCAAACCTGCTAAATAACTCTTCATATGCTCTTTGATCTGTCCAGCAGCCGTTTGCATTCTTTGCAGTGAGTTTTTCAATTACACTCAAGAATTTTAAAATACAAGTTTGCTGAGAGCTACTTCACACACTGTGGTACAGTTAATTAACGTAGGATGGAAGAAAGGTTTGAAACCATGTTCCTGCTCTTTGCTGCCATAACAACTCCTGGTTTCCTTCTCTCTTATGCAAATCAAATCACAGACATTTATGTCAGTGAAAATGCTGTAAATTTTTTATGCAATAGTGGACCAAATGTATTTCTCAAAACTTGCATGAAAATAATTGTGTTTTATTTTTGCATTTGGTGATTTATCTGAAAAAGCTGTCTTTCTGGATACTGGATCTTGAAAGTACTTTCTGAGGGAGTTTTTGTTTGTTTGATTTCACAAGTCATATTCTATTTATTTATTCCTTTCTTTCAATATTATTCAGACTGGAAAGTGTGGAGCATGACTCCTTTCTGAACCTATATTTACTTTGTACCAATTGTGTGACCACAGAGTTGCGTAGTTGTACCCAACAGTGGTTTAGAAAAAATTTCTTAAGGATCAACTTGTACATTAAGATATATCAGCATTGCTGTAACATTGAACTGAACCCTGGTTTATGAGACATCTTAGTGAAAATAATAATTTGTATCACTCATCTCAGATGTCAAAATGCTTTCTTTTCTGTGGTAGTTTGTATAGAGGTCATGCTATGACTTTATGTCCTGCAAAAATATTTAATGACACAGAAATGAATGTGTCAGGGGATACCTTATGTTTCTCCTTAATGCCAGGAGAGGAAAATGTTCAGTGGGATTGTAGTGCCTTTCTCAGAAACTAAGATTCTTCTTTATAGTAAGACCAAAATACACTTTTTTAGCAACACAGATTGTCTGGCATCCTGATTTCATAAAGCAGAGAGCAGACTGTCATTTTGGTTTTTACCTTCCACAAAATTTATGTCTGCTATCACCTGTCTTGCTCCATTTCCTCTGAGGTCCATAGAAGCTGCATTAAAATCCTGCTTTGAAAGGTGGGAATGAACTTCTGAAAAGCTAGTGGTCAGATTTTCTGTTTCTTCTGTTTTTCCAAAGAAGTTGTCTCCTTAGTAAAATCCTGTGGGGATTTTAGGATCTCCCTATGGTGTTGTATTTTTTATTTGTTGTGGAATGGATGAAGTAGAGTACAGGGTGTTGTTTGTAACACTGAATCTTTGAGAGATAAGGTGTATTAACAATCAATAGGCAAGACTAGAATGAAAACCTGCTGTGATAATTTAAAAATCCTCCCATGGTACATGCTGGCTTAATTCTGATTGACAGTATAAGATTTACTACTTTGTCCTTTTGGCATCAGGTAGAGACAGGTTTTAATTTCTTACAAAATAACAAACATCCCTCTTTCACCCCCACTATTCTTTCAAATACTTTTGGATTTGCTTCAAGAATGAGATTGCTGTCCCAGTCCTGCAAGCTGCATGCTTCTGTTTGACCTGTCAGTTCTGTACTGAATGCTGGATTAAGCAGTAGATGAAAATATTTATTGATGTCTGTTCTAGGAAGATTTCTAAGATTCACTGATGATCCAGGTAAAATATTACCTGATAGTTATTGAAGGTACCCTTCTCTGGGGTTGCTATATCTTTTAGTGATTATGTTTACCATACTGGAATATTCATGAAAATGTCCTATACCTTTCTCTAGAAACCACTCTGGCTCATCAAGAAGGAATAAAAGGAAGTATTCATATTCATACCCGTGGTAGACTCGCACTTGTCAGTTTACTACAGCTCTCAGAATGTTCACTAGAAAAGCTTGCTTATATTTACAGTGATGTCATGAGCTCAGTATGATGCTCTCAGTTTTGTACACAAATAATTCCAAAGTTGAATGAAAGACAAATGATGGGCATGGAATGCATTTTTTTTGCCTTGTTCAGAAGTGAAAATACAACAAATTTACAAGTTTCTGTTATATAGGGAATAATTGAAAGAGACATTTACATTTCTATGCATGTTAGAAAAAACCCCAAACAGCTAGATATTTGAATGAAAGTAAAGAATTGTACAACTCAGACAACATAAGCATTTACTTGTTTTCTCAGACACACTGTGCAACTGAAAACCTATTCATGACTGGTTTCTAAAGAAGGCAACTTCAGGATTGAGAGTCCATATCATCAGGAGGTGGGATGAGAGGAGCAGAACTCTTGTTCTGTGTGAGAAATGGAGTGAGTCAGTGCTGGCCATGGCAGAGGAGGGGAAGTTCCCCATTTTTACATAGCTGTACTACTCTTTCTCCTAAGTACTTTGTTGCTTGTGTTTTGATGTTCCACTGTAATTTTTCAGAAAGCTGTTGAAGGGCAGACATTTGATATGTTTAGCTAAGAAAGGAGATTTCATTTTGTTCATGGTTTTATATATATGATAGAGATCAAGTGATGAGGTAACTGTAGACAAGTCAGGTAAAGGTACTGCAGCTGGGTGGTGCTGAGTGAGGAGCTGAGGTATGGCTTCAGAACAGGATTAATTTCAGAGACACCTGGGGGCTTCCAAGCAAAAGTTGGACATAAATAATCATACAAAAGTGGTTTCAAAAGAGTGCTAACACAGTAAAACCACTGAGGAAATATCCAGACAGACATTGAAGTATAGATTTATAACCCCTTTGGTGAATGGAAGGTCCAACTTCACCATATAGCTCATTATATAGCAAGTAGCATCCAGAATAGACAACTTCATCTGTGTAGTCCATTGACTTTTCTTGTATTTACTCTTGTGTTCATTCCTCCCCACAGAAAAGTGGCTCACAGATCTTAATCAATGGAAAAGTAACCTTAGAGGTATCTTTTCTATAGGTTTATTTTTTTGAAAAAGTTCATCTTGGGATCAGAAAAGTGCCAATGATGGCCTCAACGAGGACAATGGTGGTTGTGTTGAGTCACACCACTTCTCTAAGTAGCAGTGAGATACTATTTCTGCTCAACTATATAGCTAAAACTACATTCTGCATTTTTGTGTAATCCCCACTACACATTATCATTCTTTGAATCAAGATTTATTAATACGTTTAGAACAGGAAATACTTGTTTTTATCCTTCCTGGTTCCTGGTGTCATAAAGGATATTATAACTATATGGTTATTATCTTAGGTGGCACCTAAAAGTATTTAACATTGACGAATTCCTCTGAAATCCAGGTTACTTAGCTACTGCTATTCAGCTCACTGCAGGACACAGGAAAAAGTAAAGGGAAGATGATAGCATTCAAAAAGAGAAATAGTTTCTATGAGCTCAAGCAATTCTACGTATATTTTATTCTTTCTCATTCTAGCACTTTTATAGAGCTTTTTTGCACTCCACATTTGAAAGAACTGTTGCTCTAATCTTGTTCCTGTTTCTCACAGCAGGCCTGCACAATCCCTCCTGCTGTCTGCAATGAGTTACCAAATTGGGCCTATTACATTGTTCCCGTATGCAGAATGACACGCAATCAGTTTAAACTCCTTTTGTTTATACCGTTAATAACAGATGTTGCTCTGCTACATCACACATGCTGTTTAATATTATCAAAACAATTATTCATTTATTCATATTTGTGCAGTGTGTGCAAGATGGCATTACAGATCTTGCAGACATGGCTTTCATGAATGCATAAACAAAAATGCACGTCATATAAAATAAATCACCCCCCCTTCCCATCACCATTTTTAATCTTATATCTAATAATTTGATGACATGTTTATTGCTTACACATGGACAAGGGGGTAACAAACAAACCTCTGAGCATGTGGAAAAGCTACTGAAATAGTGAAGGGCCCCTTCTACAGGGAGCTGCTGTATGTGCATGAAAGGGTGTAAGGTTTGCTTTGTCAGGGTCCAGGGACAAGCACACTGGTGTTAGTTCATCCTTCTTCACTTTATCCCCTCAGACTTCCTCCCAAAGAAAAACACGAGGAAGAAAAACAGTTCAAGAGTTGGTTTGATTCCTTTTGATTGAATTAACAAGGGTTCATTTTAATTGAATTAACTAGTGGGATAACAGCATGACTGAATTTTAAAGTATAATTAAAGGATTCATCTTCTACTTAATGACAATGGGATAGAAAATTACCTCAGAACAGACGCTACACAAGTTGTCTGTATCCCCGTTATAGATGTGCATTTTCAGGTAACATGTCCATTAAACCTTCTTCTATACATGACAGAAGGCTTGGAAAAAAGTTTACCAATTTAAATGAAATCTATTTCTGCTCTTGCAAGCTTCAAATATTTCCGTTGTTTATGATGAATGCCACTGTTTGCTCTTGTTAAGATGTAGGATCTCTTGGGTTTTTAATTAAAATAAATAAGTTAATAAGGTATTTCCTTCAAATTAAAACAGTCTTTTTTGCATATACAAATATAACATTCCTGAAGCAGTTATGTTCCTGATAGTATGCTTATGTTCTAAATACGTATAATATGTTCTTCATTTGTTTGGCAAAAATGAGATTTCCATACTGAGGTAAACCAATATTTTACATTCCCTTCTTTTTCAGCATCACCTTCATTGGAAAATAAGATAAACTGGTCCTTACAGGCTTATAGCAGTTAAACAGAACTTAAGGAAGAAATTTATCCATAAAGAAAATGGCTTGAAGTGAGCAGAATATGCCCCCTCAGGCGTGAATGTAATAGCTTTTCCTAGAAGTATATTCAGAAAAATAATTATCAAGTACCTGATGCAATCTTATAGACCTTCAAGCCAGCAGGCAGTAGGTTTATCACTAACCTTCAGAGATGCATGACCCACTGTAAGGTGGATAGAGGTGATCAAGGGGACAACTGAACAATTTCTATCTTCCTGTGCCTTTGGAGTTTGTCTTGTAGAATCTGGGTTCTCTGTTGAGTATATTGTTGAAAATAATGGTTTGACTACAGGTTGGTTTTCAGTAATTTTCTTTTTGGTGTTCACTATGAATGTTTTTTCTTCACCAAGTTGTAGTTCATTCCTGTGGAAATACTGAGTAGAAACTTGTGATCTTTCACACTACAGTAGACCTGTGGCTGCTGCAGATCAGACTTTCCTCTGAGACAGTGACAAGTTTTAAGATCTGTACATGTCTAGACTATCTAGAGTCATCCGAGCCTCCACACTGTAACCAAGTCATCATTCTGTGGCCAATATGACATCGCATATCCTGTGGCATCTCAAATTGCACTAGAGGTATATGCATATTTAGACTCAGGTGACTGAATCATACCCCAAATATCACAGAAAAAAGAAGAAATCTCAAATGTGAGAGTACATAGCTACCAGTGCTGTTACTGTGTCATTCATCACCTGTTCATCCAAACACTTTCAAGCATTCTCAATTTCAATAGTCAAAGCCATGCTCTGGAAATAACTTCTTGTATGTAATCACAAGCTAAGTAGAAATTATGTTTATTGCTTTAGAAACATTTACTTTCATTGTGTTGAAGGGTGATTTCCTGTAAAGTCTACTTTCTCAGTTCAATCATTTCATGCAATTTTATCACATTCCCTTTTAATAATTTAACATAATAATCTTTTAGTCTTTGAAGTAGAGATTTTTTTCCTATACCAATAATTTGTTCTTATCTACGTTCACTCAACCTATTTTTGCAGTGTGCTTTCTCTGACAAGATACCAGTCTAGAGCAAGAAGTATCAGTGATGTTTTCTGTGTTACTTACCATCTCATTTTTTATCTACTTCAGGAACCTATTTGCTTCCTTTCAGAACAGTTGTACATGCAGCGAAAGTTCATGGTAAGCAGTCCATAACATTTCCTTTCTCCCTTTGCCATGAGGCATTTGAGCAGTCTGTGTTTTTGCATTATGGATCACTAACACAGAATACTGCTTAACCCATTGTTAAAGACGGGATTGTACATGTAACATTATTTACAACACTATATTTTCTTCAAGTGGATTTCCAGTAATCAGCAGGGATGTTTTCTTACATTGTGTTGACAATTCTTGTAACTTAATTCAGTCCTTTTACTTTCTATTCTGGCCTCTCCAGATTTAACCAGAGGTGACTATGATTTGGGTTATTCACACATTTTTTTTTACTTGTTACTCTACAATTTGTAGATCATTGTAAACATATTAAACAGTCATCCTCATACAGAACCTTTAGAAATCCATCTGCTAACCTTCTACCATGAAGAAAAGTGACCATGGATTCACAATCACTATAGTTTCGTAATTTTTCGGTGCATGAATGAAGCACAGAATTCTCAAAAGTTCAGATTATTTCATATAGGCATACATAAAGATTTAGTTATATACCAAGAGATAGCAAACAGTTAAGGTATGAAGTACTGGGCCACTTTTTAAAACATTGTTGCAAAATTATTTATATCAAATGAGGAACCTAAACTACCCCTAATCAAAGCACTCATGAAATGGTCTATGGTTATACAGATGATATTTTGGGGAGAAAACCAAGCAAATATCTACTGATGTATATGTTTACATTGTAATGTATGTTATTAATGTATTGAATGAGTTGGGTGCAGCTTATCGCATGATAACTGAGAAAAAAATAACTTCATGATTAAGGGTTAAGGGACTGAATTCTTCCAAAGAGTATTTAAGGACTCACGTTTTGAGTGCTAAGCATCTTTGTATTGATGTAGAGCATCCTCGTTACTCTTTTTGTTCCATAGAATGGAAAGAACTAGAAATCCCTTAAAGTTAGTTCCTGTGTCTTTCTCCTTTGTCAAATATAGGTCTTTGACTACATGTCTATGTAATGTCTTTTTAAAATATATCAGGGTAACGTATGACAAATACAATTATTGACAATGATGTATGAATTAGCAAAAAAATTTTTGTGATGTATGAGATGAGACCAGAAATCAAGCTAGTGTTTCAAGCATCAATAAACTATAGGAGTTTACAGATATACAAATATAAAATAAAGAAATTCCTGGTTAAGCAAACATCATCGCATTGTAGGGCTACTTCAGGACACAAGTAAAACAGAACATGTACGTCCACAAAAGATAACACAGATGAGGGGGTTATTTGATTTCCAAATCTGAAAAATGGCTATAATGATAATGATACTATTCCACATTTTCCAGAGATTTGTATGCACAATAGTCTTTAAAACTGGAGACGTATTATTGTATAGTCACACTAAAGTCAGGGAAGTTGAGTCATATAGAGGTTAAATAAATTGCTCAGGGTTAAGCATGAAGTCAGTACAGAACTTCAAATGAAGAAGGAATTCCCTGGATCACTCACCGAAGTGCACAGCAAGTTTAGGCACAGCAGGTGCTGTACCTGTGCCCTGTCTGTGCACCCCACTGGCTGCTTGTTGCACCCACACCTCAGGAGCTCACCCAGAAGCTGGGGAGCATGGGATTCAAGTGTCTGCAGGGAAGCAGCCTGCAATATCCCAGAGTTTGTAAACATGCTCTGTAAACGTGCTTAGACCCTTCCAAGCACTGGAAGCCTTGGTGCTCATAAGTCCAGGCCTGCATTTCCAGTGTGCTGCTTGCACTGGAACCATCGGGCCCATAAGAGCCAACATGGTACAACAGCTGCCAGGAAGGCACCTCCTACCAATTGTCCCATCCTGGGACAGACTGGAACCAGGAGCTCTTGTTCTTCTGAGGGATTCTCCATAACCTTTTAGCATTCAGGTCTATGTCAAATAATGATATGTTACAAAGTTCTGACCTTCTAGAGTATTGTCCCACTTTTCCCAGACTTCAGCCAGATTTACCTCAAGCTAAAAATACTTGAATTTGCTCCATTAAACTAGTGTTGCTGTATTTCCCTCTCTTCCAGAAGGTTTAGTTCCGTTAGTCCTCACTGCCAGCAAATTATAAAGCATCTCCATCCAATAAAATGAACACTTCATAATAAACAATTTTTAATGCCCACCTTCATCATGGCCTTCTGTCAAGCACTGCCTGATACATACTAAAAATAACCCAAATCTAAACTTCACCTTAGAGAAGATTATGAGATGTAAATTTTCATCATTGTGTATATATGAACTTAAAATTCACCTCATTATGAAGTTTTAGTTTGAATTTTCTTCCAATTAGAATGTTAGTGAAACCTTAGTAAATAACACATTTTATTCCTGTTTGCATAGAGGACTATCCTGCTTAGAGGGAAGCTGTTGATCATTTAATGTTGGTGTTACCAATATTTTTTTATCCTGGGACCATGCAGATGGGAGTACAAGGTCAGACCAGCTCTAAAACTCTAACTGCTATATTTAATTCTGCATTGCCTTATTGACAGCAGCTGCTGAAAGGTACCTTTCACAAAGCTGACCCTTGTCTGCTGCTGCTGCTGGGACATTTCTATTGTAGTGAGACTCTCAGAGCCTGAACAAAAGGTCACAGTTGTTGAGTGCTCTGCATCCAGTTCCCATAAATAAAAGCATTTGTTAAACTCTTTGGTTAATGCACCTGTGTTTTTATTTGAGAACTCATTAACTATTATGCACATCAAAAGACAATTTTAGAGGAATCACATTGCTATGTAGATGTATGGGAATCAGCTGTAAAATGAAAGAAAATAATGAACAATTGTTCTCCAGGAATGGGATTCATACAGTCATGGCCCTGGAAATCACAGAATAACTGGCCAAAGCCAGCAAATGAACAATTGCTTAGTATGATTTATCTTGTGGGGATAATTTCTCAATTGAATTTTCCATATTTGGAGAGCACACAGCAAAAATTTGTTCATCTCTGATGATTTCTTTTGTGATGTTCAGACAGTATTCCTGGAGATTAGAAATAGCATAAAATGAAAAGAATTGCCATTTTACTGGAGACTATAGTATTTATCTTCTTTTCAACCAAAATATGAGGGTTCCTGTAGTGATGGGTGGCATAATGCATTCTGGTCACTCTTCTGGCTGGGTCTTCAGAAGAATAATGTTGGCCAACCAGTTAAAGCCCCTCAATGAGTATATTTTGACAAGTTTATAGGACCCAAAGGTTCTAATATTATATTTCTAAAAGTACTTTAACCTTCAACCATCCCTCTGAAATTGTCAACATCTCTGCTGAATTGCCAGGTAATCTCAATGTGCCAAAATTAACTTCCCAACCTTATAGTGCTGGGCATATACAAAGCTAATGGTGGTGAGCTACTCAGAGCAGAACTATATATCTTGTGTGTAGGGATTTAAACCATTTCACCTGCAGGCTCTGTCACTATATTTTCATTGTTCAGAAATATCTTAAAGTCTTGCAGTTTAAGGGGCCAGTGGGGAACATTGCAAAGGCTAATAGCAGATGTGGGCTGCAATTCGTGTGAATAACTAAAATGCTGAGGCATCTTCTCTAAAGAGAAACTTTCTCTGTGTGTCATCTCAAAATAATTTGAGATCAAGTAATATAGGGAAGTGGTTGACATAACCACAAATCCAAGTTAGGCAGCTGAAGAAGATACTGAGCTGTGGACCCAATATGCCACAGGAATGATCAAAGGAACAATGCTACTGTTCTCTTTGGATGCCTGTTAAAACACCACAGTCCAAGGATGTGTTGCTATTTCTGGTGGCTGAGTTAGCAGCTAGAGCACTATTTTTTGCTCTGTCCTGGTAAATAACAGGTTTTAGTCACACCTGTGTCCTCAGCATTTTGAATTAATTACTGTAAGTAGCAGCTTCTCCATGTTGTGGTATCTGTACACCCCATTATTGGTACTTAATTGTTTCCATTGTGCAGAAAATTGGAGCTGGCAGTTTCTGGACACTTCAGGTCTTTATAATGCTGTCCCTCTGAGGAACAAGCCCTTAAGTACCTTCTTCTCTTTTTTTCTTTTTTTTTTTTAAATAGTCTGAATGTAGAGTTAAGGTGGTTTAAATTACTGAGACCTGTTGGTACAGCACAGGTGGCAAGTTGTTGGTTCCAAACTGATCAGCCATCCACAAACAGCTTTTCTTCTTTTTGTTTTAAATTAACCGGTAAACTCATGACAAATACTGAGTAATAGCTTTGCTGTGTAGAGTTTTCTAAGCATGGACTTGGGAATGTTTTATTCTGGGTATTAATATTTTTCAGTGAGATCAAATATAGAAGTTTTTACCTGAGATTAGTGGCCCCGGTACATAAACATGTTCTACGTGAACATTTTTGGAAGCAAAGTTGACAAGTTCATCAGAGCATCTCATAACTGCAACACAGTAACAATGGCTGTTATGGTGGAGAGAAACAACAAATCTGTGCACTGTTAACTCCACAAATACATATAGTTAGCTTGTGAAATTTTACCCAACACTTTTTTTTTTTAAGTATTAGTGGAGTTAAGAATGATACATTTGTATTCAACTTTTTCCCAAATTGTTGTGAAATGTTGTGTGCAAAGCTGTTAGAAGAATTTCAGGAATTCTTATTTGAAGTCTTATGCAGGGAGAACATTTATTAGTTGCTGTGCTTGTGTCAGTTGTAGAATATTAACTCACATTTAGTTTGGCAGGAAAGGCAGAAAAAAAATTCACTAGCTCAAATTATTTTTTCTTCTTAAATATTCTGACTATTGGTTGCTCTCAGTAAGTTTGAGTTTTTTCTGAGTTCTAACCCTGTTCTAGGTTTTGTTAAGACTGTAATGTTTCCCTTATCCAGTCAACATAGTAACTGGTCACAGCCAGTATGGCTTCATGCAAGGAAAGTCCTGCTTGTCAAGCCTGATTTTGTTTTATAGCGAGGTAACTCACCTGGCTGATCAAGGGAAACCTGTTGATGTTTCTGGATTTCAGTAAAACTGTTGGTACTGACACTCACAGCATCCTTTCAGACAAAA
Organism: Callaeas wilsoni; assembly: GCA_013398955.1. Lineage (NCBI taxonomy): Eukaryota > Metazoa > Chordata > Aves > Passeriformes > Callaeidae > Callaeas > Callaeas wilsoni. The sequence goes on from VWPU01008642.1 coordinate 26,406, forward strand.
TGTCCAGCACACAGCTGGATAAAGACATCACAGGATGGGTGAGCAAGTGGATCATGGGTCGGTCACCAAGGGTTATAGTGAATGGGGTGACATCAGACTGGTGACCTGTCACTAGTGGGGTTCCACAGGTCTCCATCCTCGATCCTGTGCTCTTCAGCATCATCATAAATGACCTGGATGCAGTACTGGAAGGGATACCAAG
>VWPU01008642.1:26800-37665 GCA_013398955.1 Callaeas wilsoni
AGCAGGGAAATATTCTCTTCTTGCATTCATTCTGTGAGAACTTTTCCTTTGCTGTGTAAGCTATGTAAACAATAGATAGGGTTTTTGTAAATAGCATTCATATCTGGTATCTTCTGACCTTGTGTACATTATATTAGGAAAAAACATTTCTAAGTGGGTGTCTGAGACTTTGACCAATCACCCTAGGAGAAGTGTAAACACGGTTCAATTCCTTTATGGAACTAGAATATATAAATGGTATTGTAAGTTTAATAAATAATTCATTCCTTGCTCTGGACTCCTGCCTCGCTGCATCTCTGAACCCTTGCTTAGAAGCCCACAGCAGTGCCATGTAAATGGAGATGGGGGTCCTGGTCAGTGGAAAGTTGAATCTGAGTCAGCAGTGCCCTGGCAGCCAGGCGGGTCATCTGTGCCCTGAGGGACATCAGGCACAGCATCACCAGCTGGGCAAGGGAGGGAATTGTCATACTCTGCTCTGCGCTGGGGTGGCCTCACCTCGAGTTCTGGGGGCAGCTTTGGGTGCCACAATAAAAGAAAGTCATTAAATTATTAGAGAGTGGGAAGACACTCTCTAATAGAGAGTCCAAGTCCAAAGGAAGACATCGAGGATGGTGAAGGGTCTTGATAGGAAGCTGTGTGAGGAACTGCTGAGGTCACTTGGTCTCTTCAGCCTGAAGGAGACTGAGGGGAGACCTCATAGCAGTTACAGCTTCCTTACAAGGTGAAGCGAGGGGCAGGCGCTGATCTCTTCTCTGTGGTGACCAGTGACAGGACATGAGGGAATGGTCTGAATTGTGTCAGGGAGGTTTAGGTTGGATATAGGAGAAAAGTTCTTCACCCAGAGTGGTTGGGCTCTGGAACAGGCTCCCCAGGGAAGTGATTACACCACCAGTTTAACAGAGTTCAAGAAGTGTTTGGCTAATGCTCTCAGGTGACTGTTGGGGTGATCTTTTACATGGCCAGGAGTTGGACTTGACGATCCTGGAGGTTCCTTCCAACTCAGCATATTCTGTCATTCTGTGAAGACAAAATTTTTTAAGAGAACTCAGGAACTGTTTATTGAACCATTTGAAATGGATTATTTTAGGAATTCTAGGAAACCAGGAGTATAAACCTTGATGCCTACCAAATGTCTACACAAATTTTTTTAGTGTACTTTCCACTCCTTCAAGGAGTCTGTTCCATGCAGAACTGTGCTGTTCTGCCTCAGGCGCTTTCAGTTTCTCCAATTATGAGATATTTACTTTTGACAGGACATCATCCTCCCATATTAGCTATGTGGGGGCTTTCTCTTGTATCATTTTGGATTCTTTCACTCAAACCAAAGGGTGTTAATCTGTAATCAACCAAAGAATGCATCACCAGAACTGGAATTTTTATTCATTGAGAACAACCAGGACCTTAAAGAGAATATATGAATATGAATAATTTATTAATGAAGAAAAACTCTTTGCAAAACTGGAAGTTGAGATATCAGGAAAAAAGACCCTGGAGAAAAAGCTGAAAGAATATTACTGGCAATAGCCAATGAGGAATTAAACTTGTAGAGAATAAAAGGATTGAGAAGGCATAATTTTGATGAGTAACAAAAACAGGTAAGAAAATTTTCAATATTGCTTTTAGCTGTGTGAGGCTCATTTGTATACTTTTTCTTTCTGCATGGAACAGATCTCACATGCTGTTTAAACACAGTATCCTCTCTGGGCTATGTTTAAAAAAAATATCAAAAAAGGTTGTTATTGTGAATTAGTGAAAAAGAATACTGCTCATCTTCTCACTTATGACCATATGTAAAACAACTTTGATACTGATTGATGTCAGTGAGCATTTACCAGTGGTAAAGAAGATATTTGGTCTATTGTATATTATATGTGGTATTTGTAAAATAACACTGCAGCAAAATTTTATCACAAAAGCTACCTTCTCTGGAGAAGTCAAAAATTAATTTCTCAATAAGAATTGTGAATCACACTTGGCTGATAGAGTCATCTTCTCAATACGCAACAGATATATCGATGCTTGAACAAGTTCTGCAGTGCCATCAGAGAAAACCTAAAGCACCATGAAAATCAAAGCTAATCACTGTATTGTGCATAAAAGCCATTTCTGTGTCCTACTAATCTTTCTCTCCTCAGCCCTCAACATTCACATTTGTGCATTCTCTCTCCTCCTTTTTTCCCTTCATCCTACAGTTCTGCCCTGTAATACATGTTGGTGATAGGGATTTATGTGAGTTAATTTCTTAAATTACTTCTGTCAAAATTGCCATTTGTCCTCCCAGTTTGCTCTTGGTAGGCAGATTTGCGTATCCAGGATATCAAATAATTCTGTTTGGATTCTATAGGAGCTGAAACCTCTACCTTTTCTAAGCTTCTATTGAGAAATTTGGAAAGGCATTTTGCCCTTACAAAAGGAACAAACTAACAAAGGTTCTCCAGAACCAGAAGAAAATTGCTCTAACTTTTCTTAGGAGGAAAAACATTTATGGTGATATTGTGAAAATGTACTTGTAAAACAAGATTGCTAAAAAAAATTGTGGAAGTCATTCCTGTTTATTAGTTTCTTTGAGGGAATTATGTTACATGGAATTGACTACTTTGAAGGGTTTATGAAAAGTCTAACTTCCATATGAAGTTTAAAAGCCTTTTAGATTGCCAGTGGAAGAAAAATAATTTTCAGTTACAAAACCCACTTCAACTAAATAGACTCTAGAAAAATAACAACATGCAGTTGAAGTACAGGTGCATTTCTGGTATAATTGGCTTTCTGACCCATATTTAAAAAAAAAAAAAAAAGAGGAAGAGATTATTTTGATTTTGTACCAAGAGGTGCTAATTAATAGCATCTTCTCTTTTCATCCCTTTGCTCTGTTTCCTTCACTAAGTCACAATCTACAATAAGATAGTTCAGCAGTTGGGTATGTTTTTGTGCTTGCCTGAACACATACTTGCCTTGTCACACAAAAATTGCAGTTGCATTGGCTGCTGCTACAGAAGTTGACACAGCTGATTCCTACAATTCTTCAGGTTTATTTTAGGTGCCTTTAAAAACAAACCAAAGAAGGACGAGTGTAAGGAAATAGAAGAAACAGAGGTAAAGAAAATAAATAATCCTGATGGCATTTTAAAAAAAATCTTGAAAGAAGGCAGAGGTGCTCTAAAGACAAAAAATGTTGATAAGGAAAATACAGTATGAAGAAATGTCTATGGCCAATGTGCTATCTCTTCACGCTGTACTTATAGACCATCCATTAATGGTGATGCACAGCTCCAGGCTCACTGCCATGGCTAGGATCCAATTTCAAGATCCATTAGCACTCCTTACCTCTTGAAGCTTCTTCTGATCAGACACTGTTCATGATAAGGAAATTACACATTAATTTGTTCAATAGAATTTAAAATTAGACTCACCAAGATTGCCCTTGGCAACAGACATGAACTCATTGATGTTAACTGTTCCCTAATTTCATTTATTGTTCAGTGTTGTTCCACTTCGTCTTGCAATCCATGGTATTCATAACTAAAAAGAACAGCAAATTACAACCTCTCTGGCATTTCTAATATAAACAAAGCTCTGGGTCTAATGGATCTACAAGCTAATTTAGAGGTCGACTTGTTGCAAAAGAGCTTCTAGTAAGACATTCATGGGTTGTGTTTATGTAACTAAGGGGATGCAGGCAAATCACAGTTGCTACTTCACAGCTCTTTAGCAGATATGACTGAATGGTTGACCCATGTACTCAAAGCAGTCCTGTGGGTTTATATTTATGCAGCATTCACAGTGAATTTTCTAACCTGTGGTGTGGGTAGTTTGGCTTTATTTAATGAACTACCACTGACTAGCTTAGATAAAAAGAGGTCTGTAATGTTATGCCACAGGAAGACACGGAGATACTGTGCTTATATGTAAGAACAATGTTCCTCCTCAGACCTAGTAACATCCTGACATCTCCTTCTGCTTAAGTTAGAGACTGATAAAACCACTAAAGCAAACTGCTGCAGGAAAGCCGAACCCTGCTGCCTTAAAACTCCCTAGCACCTGGTGGCCATGTCTCATGAAGAGAGAAGTCAAAGCCCTTCCACAGGTAGCTATTGACTTTTGAAAAAAGCATTTTGTGCTCTACCTGCCAGCTGCAAAGCACATCTGGGGCTAAGGGTTTCAAATCTCATATCCATCTCTTCTTTCTGACAACAGAATTGTTACCATTAATTAAAGATAATTCTAGAAATCTCCTTGGGCAGACATGGCCAATTGGTGAGGTTTAATAGTTTGGATCATTAGCTTTTTTTCCCCCGATGTCCTGTGCTCCGCATCTTCTGTGCTGGTGTTGTCCAAGGTGCAATGCACAGAGGGGTAAGATATAACTTGCTGCCAGCAAGGCCCAGAAGAGGAGCTGTCAAGCCTGCTTCTAAAAATAAATGATGATGGGATGGAGGTTCATGGATGATTTTACGTAGAATAAGACAGCTCATTCTCTTTCTCAGTGAATCGTAGACAGCTATTAAGCTGCAGGATATTGGCCTTTAATTAGCAGGGAGAAGAACATGATTAGAGAGTTTAGGAAGGAGTGGAACAGAAAAAACTACAAATAAGTTTTTTTCAATAACTTTTTCCCTTTAAGAAATCCCTAAGGATTTTTAGGATCATGATACTAATTTAAGTATCTAGTACACTCTGGGTCGTGCCTCCTGTGAATGGTAGGAAGCTGCTTTTAGAAAACTAATCCAATGATGAAGTTTTTGTATTTTGCATTTTTAAAACTGTACTTCATGTTAGCAATAAAAACCTTTATTACTTTTATTTTTTTTCCAATGCCTTAGATCATTTTGGAAAGCATTCCTGCTGGGTCCCTTGTAGGCTGCCTACTCCTCTCATGTATAAAGTTCATACCGTTTGTGAAGGCAGTTTAAATTCTGACAGACTGGCGTCCAAGCTGGCGCTCTGAACGCTAGTGACCAACATGGGAACTAGCACTTTCCCAGCCGTCTGTGCAGAACTGGTTTGAGCAGCCTCTTCTGGGACACGCCAGCCGTGCTTCCAGACATCCTGTTGGAGTGCCACCTTTCAGGATGCCTGGGGACCATGCAGCTGCTCCACACCAGGAGGACTTCACTCAAAATAAAAATGACAATAATGCACTGTTTCCCACCTGGAGCTGTGCATAGCAGTGATCATGCCATTTCCTGCTCAGAAAAGCTCCGTCAGGACTTTTTAATAAAATTAAACATTTAAAATGTTGAAACTGGATGTGATTTGTCTTTTGGCCATCTGGAATCACAACCTGTCCAGATCAGATGCACGTATCCAGAGCATTCTTAGTCCTGCTGTTGGCTCTGTGCCACCTTGCTGATTCCAGTGAGATTTACCATACACATGGGCTGTTGCTTTTGTCTTTTTTAACCCAACCACTTCCTTCTGCACTCTTTATGCCTGAACCTTACAGACTGTGTCATTTGGTCTTACTCTTGACATACTGAATAACTGCTGCTCAGTGTGCCATCCCTTCCCTTAAAACATTGGTGCTTTAGCTGCAATGACCAACGTGTATGTGAGCTTTCAACAGTTCTGTCATTTATAAAGGACCATTACAATTGTGCACTGCTGTTGAAGCTGTGCTTTCTGATGGAACTAATGCCTTCAAAGTAATTTTGCAAGTCGTGGGGTGAATTAGTTTTTGATATAGAAATCTATGTGAATTGTCCAATACCTGTTAAACAGTAACTTGTCCATTCGTCTTTCAGTGTGGCACCAAAGCCTCTCAGAATTTACCTAAATCTTCTTTTAGGTAAATTGCTACATTATTCTACATTCTGACATTACCTCACTTTGTTGAATGTGGTTGAAACAGTCCTCTAAAACATTTAGCTGGTACAGGACTCATACTGGCCTTCACAAGTTGAGATCTTCCCTTGAACTCAACTACAGCAGGGCACAGTTAGGCAGTCATATATATGCCAAAACCAGTTCCAGTTCTGTATTATCTACACCCTCCCTTCCCCCCAAAAAACAAACAAAAACCAAAACAAAATACTTGTTTTGCAGAACTTAATAAGTCTTTCATCGGAGGACCAGAAGAAGAGCAGAAACAGGAATCCAACCTTAGAAATCTGCCTTTGACACAGAAAGGAAAGAGAACTCTCAGTGGTCAGTCTCTTCAAAAACCTGACACTCAGTTCCCCTGTGTTGTATGTTTTACCTTTTTTAAAGTTTAGTTTATTTACTAATACTGTTCCTTCCACAAATGTTCAAAACTGTTCAAAAAACTAAACTTCATCCCAGAAATGCTGTATTCAGCATAGAGGAGCTATGAACCTGTCTTTAGATTTCACAGTGTATCATCGAAGTCATCTTTGATAACTTCCAAATAAATTCTGTCATGGGGTTTGTAGCAGTAACAAATATTTTATCTGACATCCTTCAAATGTCCTTGATTTTCTGTTTCTCCAGAAAACTTTGTACTAGTAATTTAGTATAAACTACCATTGTAAACCAGTAACATGCTGTGTCTCTTTTTTTCCCCACAAAGTGTAGCAGCAACAGGAGTTAAGTGCAGAGAGTCCTACACAATTAATCTGAAAATTCAGTAGACCATATTTCTAGATGTTGTGTATTTCTTCTACAGATACTGCAGTGCATACTATCTTGCCAATGTTCCCATTAAAGATCTGCTGGGATTTGGCAATAACTATGTTAAAAAAACTGTTGGAAGGGTCTCTAAGAGACAGTCCATCCCAGAAGACAAGATTAACTATACATGTTATCATTGCTGACAGATGGCTGTCTAGCATATTTCTAAAGACCTCAGTGGCAGAGAGACTCAAAACAAAATACTCAGCACTCTGTTTTTCTTAACTTTTCACAGTTTAAATTTTCAGCTTCATTGTTTCTTGTCACAATTTATTCTACAGACATAGAATACCTTCTCATTTTTTTCCAACAGACTTTCATACTTCAAGGTTTTTTTATCATGATCTCCCTCAAGTCTTCTAAGGCAGAAGAATTTTCTACTCTTTAAATCATTCCCCACAGATAATGTTTTCTAAACCTCTGGTCATTTGCACTACTCTCCTTTGTTCTGCCTGTATTGTAGCCACACCTCAGCTCGAGTCTTCTACTCTGCCAGATGAAGCAGAAAATGTTCATTCGCTTGTCTTGCCAGGTATACTCCTGTGTGATGATTACCTTCTGGGTAACATTATACCTGGATGTGGTTCAGTACAGCTCTCTTTCACTCTTGCGTTTAGATTCTTTTCCAAGGGATTGATGTTCCATATTCTTTTCTTCATCTGGTAGTTTTTACTTAAGCACAGATCCTTTCAGTTTTTTGTAATGAGTTGTGTCCTAATTTTAAGCAGTTATGACCCTTTTCGTTGCTAATACTGTTTTCCAACCAATATGTAGTCCTTCCCCCTAGGTTGCCCCAGTAAATTTTTAATAATCACACTTTTTATTGCATTCAACAGACTGTTAGTGAAAACATTGGACAAAATTAAACCAAGTAAAAACCCTGCATTCAAAGCCAGCTTCCATTTCTGCACTGAATTGTTGTTAATTACTTGTTGAACATGGTGATCCACCCTGTTGTTCACCTTCTTTGTGACAGAGTCTGTCCAGAAGAGTATGGACCAGCAAATTGCCCAGAGCTGGGCAGCCAGGCTTGAGAGTGTCCCAGAACCGGCCATGCCCTCACCCAGAGGGCGCAGGTTTGTCCATCAACAGCCCCCAACATGGCTAGTGATGAAGTTTGGCTTAAGAAGATGGGGGAAAGGTGGGGTGGAGACCTGCAGTGCTGTGAGAACAGGGACTAATGGCCCTGGGGGACTGAAGCAGGGTCCTGAGCACTGGGGAGGGGGTTCCCAGGTTGGCTGAGGACATTGTTGCCCACTGGTGCCCAGAGAGCCAACGTGCTTCAAAGACTGTTCCATGAGAAGGTCCAAAGCTGTGGTGTTTGCCATCTACTATGATTTCATTGATTTCCCAAGACTTGCTATTGAAGGTGATTGGTTTGTTTTTTTTTTAATCTTGACTATTAGAAGCCACAAAGGGTCTATTTCCCTCTGCAAACAGGAACTTAACCCTGTTCTGAAGTGAAGCAGGGACCTCATGATACTTTTTTGTGCCTTTTTAGTTTCAGACACCAACTCCTTTCTTCTTTCTTGGAACAATATAATTTATATCTGTGGAATATTAAATGGCTATAAACACAGAGATTAATATCTTATTGGATAACATATTATTAATAATATATTATTGGTAATATTCTTTAGTAAACTTTAACAGAGAAAATGATCACAACTTAAACTCCAGGTGAAAGACAAACTGAAGAGTGGACTCGTTTCTAGTGTATCTGATGTATCTGATGTATCTGATGTATTTGAGTTAGTTGCTATGGTGATCCCACCCATGTGATATTTAGTTTTGACTCACAGCTGCTGGAGTCTCTGGCATTGTTCCGGAATTTTTTTTGTTATAATAAAAATGCTCAGACTATAAGCATCCTGCTTGAGGCATAAGAAGCAGCTTGAAAAGGAAAAGGTGCCTGCTGCTTAAGCAATATATTTTACTTTTAGGGTTCTTTTTAAGGGAAATGAACTAAATTGCATCTGCCTCATCTTACAATTTTCAACTTGAATTGCACAAAGTATGGTTAAAAAAATTCTAAGCTGCTGCAGTAAAAGTGTATTTGTTTTTTCTTAGATTACAGACTTTGAAGGTCTTCACGCAAATGCTCTTTCATAGACAATAAATTGAGCAAGACTATGTTTGAGCCCAGAGAGCCATTCTGTTCTGTGTGTGGAGCTCCTAGGGCAATGGGAATTCTGTACCAAAATAGACTCAGAACAATTGCAACCTGCAATCCGCAGAGTCCAATAAACTGTTCTGCTATTTTTCAAAGCTATCTCAGACTTCTGTTTAAGACCTTTGTTCAATAAAGTCTCCTCCTTTGATCCAGTTCTCACAGCTACTTTATCTACTCATCTTGGCATACCTTAACCTAGCCTATCTTAAAGTATCAGAAAATGATCTTTCCCCTCACTCTGTCCTTTCTTTTTTTGTGGTGTACAATTCTACTTTTGTTTTATTTTCATCTCTTTGTTTTCCATCTCAATGCTTTAGGGCACCCTGATCCTGAAATAATCTAATTAGAAACATAAAGTGTATTCTTTTGGGAACAGCAGACCAAGAACACCTAGTCCAGCTGGTGACTCCATTGTATTCTTAGAACACAAGAACAATTGCTAGGAAAATGTGTGAAGAAAGAAATCTAACATGGCTGTAATAATCAGTTCAATCTTATTTGGAATCAGGAATAGAACTACGCATCACCATATGGATACTGTGTGATATATCACGTGAAAGGCTTAACATTGTTTGCTAGCTTTGCCACGCACTAGTCATCAGAATATATTTTACCCTAAATTACTTCTACTTTCCAGATATGCTTTTGGTGTAATATGTACTAAAAATACTGACATTTTTGAGACACTATATTACTTCAGTTTGCGAAAGCTAACTACTGTATTACTCTGAGTTACAGAGTAGAAACTTAACTGGGTTCCTAACATAACTCTTTATTTCACATGTTTGAAAAAAAATTAGTTACAATTTGTCAGTGAACAGGACTTTTAAAAACAGATTTAATGCATACATTGCAAGTTTGATTATGCAATCAGAAGCCTACTCATGTCCTGATGGTTTATTGATAGCTTAAAGCATTTTAAGGAATATGATGAATTTTTTTCTTGTTCTAGTTCCGCTAGGGAATTTTAAAGTTCACAGTGAAAAGGAAGGATTGACAAAAAGAAACACTTCCTCCTGCTGGTCCCATTAAAAAATCTGCTTGGAAGCTTGGCAAGGCGAACTTCCTGAGAAACTAACATACCTTGACAGTCCAATTTCTTTGATAAAATCACCTTCATGTACCTTTGAATACACATTGCAAAATGCTACATGTTGGTATCTCCTGAAAAAAAATTATTACTAGATATTTGGTCAGGGTGACAATATATAGCCATTATTTCCTGTTCACTTGCTTTGCAATGTACTTGTTTAGGCTGCATTTGGACCCCACAAATCAGCATTTGCTTAGGAAAAAATCTTATCTACAAAAGTGACAACTACATGAACTGAGGGAACTGTTCTACTTCTCTCTTAAATACTGGTCTCTTTTTGGATAATACAGTATCTCCCACTTCTATCATTTGCTTATGGTCAAACATTTTGTCTTTGGTGTAATTCTGTCTCAACTGTGCATGTACATAGGTCTAAGAAGTCTAATAACACCAGAATTTTTACCAGTGTAACCTAAATCTAAGGTGAAATCTCATTCTGATTTACATATAAGTTCAAATTCCTCACAAAGCCTTTTTTCATGAATATTTGGCCAAGTTGGGGTTTTTTTCTAGTCAGTAAAAAAGATTGGTTAATCTAAAGCTTCCAGAAAGGAAACCTATTGTCTAATTTAGATGTTTAAGCTTAATCTCTCTGGTTCTATCACTGAAGGTCTTTAAAAGTGAATAATTCTTTCCATGGATAAATTAAGCAAATGCTTCAGGAAAGACTTAAGACACATAAGACTTCGTCAAAATTTAGGTACATTAATCAGGTGAATTTGATTCACTCAAGGATTTTTCCACACACACAATTTTCATGACTGCCATGCTACCTTCTCAGATACAGAGCTGAACAAAGAAACTTTAGCAGCAATGTTCTCTACCACATTCTATATAATTTGTAATCTAATTTTCTCATGTCCTTATATTTCAAAATTGTTTTGAATTTATGTCTTAAAAGATTCATTTGAATTTTTTATTTTCCAGTTTTCGCTTTAGATCACTTATAAAATATATATTATATATAATATA
>VWPU01008643.1:0-49891 GCA_013398955.1 Callaeas wilsoni
CTCCCCGGAGCGCTCCCCGAGCCGCAGGCGGCCGGAGCCGTGCGCCCCTCGCCGGGTTGCGCCTCGGCCCGTCCCGCCCGTCCCGTTCCCCCGCTGGAGTGCGGGAAAGAACTCCGTACGAGGGAGCGCAGAAGCGGTGGAAGATCGTTCCCCGTGCGCCCTTAAAAAGAGAAGGTGTAAGGAGGGGTGTAAATTAAACCCACACACGTTTATTGTTTGAAAATCCCTGCGGTAAGGAGGAAGAGGGAGGAAAGCCACAAGAATTGGAAGGCAAAGAAAAATACGTCCCTGGAGAGCTAATCGCAGCTTGGGACGGTGTGGAAATGTGTCTTCATTCCTCGGTGCCAAGAGACGAAACATGGCTTTGTAGGGCTGGTAATTATTATTGTTCAGCACAGAATTCAGTGGGTGAAATGGGAACAAAACTTGAGCGTGTCTAGGTTAAAAAAAAAAAAGATAGTAATTGTCACTGCAGATGGGATTCAGAAGAGAAAACGGGGAAAATATTAAAGGCATTAATCCTGATATAAAATGTAAATGTGACACGTATATAGGATCTTTGCATGAGAGAGAGGGTAGCCTGTGTCTTATTGTGCATTTTGAAGCTGTGTTTTTGCCGAAGAATTCCTGCTAGGAATTTAGATTTCAAGAGAAACCTTGAACTACTTTATTTATGCCACTTGAATAGCACCTGACAAATGCGTTTTTCATCAGTTTAATTGATTAGAGTACAAATTAGCACAACGATAAAGTTGGGTAAACTAAATGAGGGAAATGCGAAATCTTCTTTCTAGGTTACATTTTTTTATTTTTCTTCTAACTGGGCTTGAAACCACAAAAACATAGACAACCCATGTAACAACAGGTTACATCTTTAACAACAGGTTTTCTTTGCTATCTTCTTATCTCTTTATTTTCTTTGCTTATCTTTAGGCTTGTCTTCTGAGTGCATTTCATCCAAAGAATCTTCTGACTTTTTTTGATTAAGCACATAGGACTTTTTTTGTTTAAGCACACAGTTTAGACACGTTTCTGAAACATATTAACTAATCTGGCTTTTGTTGGTTTTTTTAATGGTGACATTTATTTCTATCAAAATAGTTCATGACTGCCTAGACCCTGTATTGTCTAGACACAAAGCTATTGGAGAGCTGCACTTTCTCTTGGAAAGATTTGATGTAACTGATACGGACTCTGTATTTCTCTGCTGGTTGATCAAACCGCAGTCAGATGAGAAATCCTTATGGTATGAATATGGATTAATTAGAGCCTGTACAAAGCAGAATCCAAGTTGGAACACGATCAATAACTTGCAGTGACATAATTCTCGATAGGTTCTGGAAATTGTGTGTGGGTGAGCCCACATTACCTACAGTAAAAGCAAGAAAAAGGCCATTGTGAGAGTAGCCCAAATAGAATATCAAAGATGAGGATTAATGAAAACAATATTTTGTCAGAAATACTTAGGATTAATGAAAACAATATTTTGTCAGAAATACTTAATAACAAGTCGGCTTTTATGGAACATTTCCTTGGAATATCTCAAAGCGTGTGACAAATGTGAGTTAATTCATTTACTTCTCCAGGATTAGCTGGCAGTATGTAAGGCTTCCTCTACCCACTGTTAAAATGCCGCCACTCCTAGACTGAGCTGCATCATTAATTTTGCGCTGCCGGTGCTCATGGAAGTTCTCGGGCGCCTCAGGCAGAAGTTATGACTGCGTCCCGAGGACATTAAGGATACATAAAGACACCATCGTGTAACAAGTTGTGACATTTCCGAGCTTTTCCAAACAAGCGGTTCGGTGGCAGCATCACTCTGCCGAGACTGCTCCTCGCTCCCCGAGTGGTGCGTGACAGCCATGCAAAGCATCTCGTGCCGAGCACCCGCCTGCTGCAGGCTTCGCTCTGGCTGGGGAGACAGGAGGCTGTGCTGGAGAGCTTCCACCAGGAAAGGCAGGGATCCGTGCAAAGGTGTGCTGGGACCTAAGCAAGGAAATGCATCCCAGGGCTGAATCGATTTTTTTAAAAAATGAAAATAAGGTTATCGTTTATAAAAAGCAGTGATATTTGTGTGTACTAAGAATACTCAGATTTCCTCAGATTTGATCTTTTAAAATGTTCATTTCGCTTCTCAGCATGAAAACAGCTCACAGAACGAATATATATATATATAAAACACATTATTTTTCTTCAGTTGAGACAAAAAATGGTTTTTAAAAAAAAAATCAACAAACAAACCCAACCTGTATTCAAAGTGGTGTTTCATACTGTGGAACTCCCCTGGCCCACCAGTGTATCACCAGTATACTGACACACGGGGCTGGGGAGACACCGTCCTCCAGACTTCTCTCTGGGGAAGCGCTGCAGGATGCACTGTAAAGCAAATAGTGCTGCTGTGTCAAGGGCAGGCACAAAGGAAGTGGAGATAGCTGAATCTCCTGGATGTCTGGTGGAAGAGTAGGTGGTGCTGGCCCAGGACCTCCTGCAGATGGCCTTCCACATTCTTATAGCCCTTAAAACCAGAGGAATCTGGTCTCTGACTTCCTCTAGTCTTGCAAAGAGGACCTGTAGTTGTCTGTTCCTTGAAACGCAGGTGTGAACAGAGAACCTGCATGTGAAAGAGCCTCGTCTCAGTGCTGACAAGACTTGAGCCAGACCTTCTGCCTGATCGTGGTGGCCTTATTGCAAAGGCTTTGTGGTGAGTTACACTGCATGTGGATGTTGCTGTGGGAAGTAGCTGCTGGGGCTTTGCAGTATCCCATGAGTTTCATATCCATCAGGCCTGAGAGACTCCAAGGTGTGGCTCGTGGCCACCAAACACTCAGAGGAGTCTAATATCTCAGCTGAGAGCAGGAGAAGGGGTTTGTTATGGTCACTAGCTGAGTTTCAAGGAGCTGTCATAGGAGATTCTATGATGGGAGTTTTTCCCTTTGTTTTCCACAGAGTCTAAATAAGCTGTATTTCAAACATTTTGCAGGTATGGACATTTTGAGTTGTATGCCAAAGGGAACTTAAGATCAAATAGTTGTATTCGTTTACCCTGCAGCTGTAGAATGACCTTTTCTTCTTGCCCTGCTTGTCCTAGTATTTGAGTTGTTCTTGTGGAGAACAAGTTGTTCAATGGAGAATTAGAGATCCTGCAAAAGGAAGGGATGGTGTGTCTCTGTTATAGTGCTCTGAGGTCTGGGCACACCACAGTCTGCCTCTGTCGTTGGAAAGGGGGAAGAAAACCCTGCAAAAGGAATGAATACCAATGACATATCCACAGCAACCAGGGGTTCACCTATTTTAAATACACCCCACCCCTGAGCCTGGGTTCTTTCCAAAGCAGTCTTGAGTATCTCACAAGTATGTTAAGAGATACAAAAATAGATGCAAACACAAATCATTAGAAGTGTTATTAACAAAGACTAGAAGGAGCCAAGCAGAGCTGCTGCTCACTAACAATCCCTGAGGGTCAGGAGGAGCCCTGCAGTCTGCACTCCAAAACATCAGTGTAAATCCAGCATGGCTCCACACACTGTGACTGAAAGCAGAGTTTGGCTCGAGGAGCACAGCTTTCTCCTAACAGAAGAGATCAATTCATTTCATTCATGGGCGGGAGGTTAGAGTTATGTCTGCCACTAGAAAATCCATTGTACCTGCTGAAACTGGGGCTGGCAGAGCCCTGCATCCTCACAGAGACAAATGTTCCTCTGTGCAGAGGAATGACTTGATTTAAGTGCCACTTGTGGCCCATGTCAGAACGGAGTCTTGAGGCTGTCATGACACTGAGACCTCATAAATTGCTTTCATCTGACAAATGTCAGACAGTCACATGAGGCTGGGTTTGTGACTCTCTGAGCTTTTCCTGGTGCAAATGAGAGCTACATTAATTGCTGACACAGTACATGGGTACATCCACTTCCCACCAGTTAAAAAAAAAAAAGATTCTTTATGTCCAAGCTGGTGGAAATCCTGCATTGATTCCACTGGGAACAAGAGTAGCTTAATATTTATTAATTCATCTTCTGTTCTGTGAGTGTCAAAACAACAGGAAATCTTAATTTCCATAAATTTCTATTAGCTGAAGACTTCTAATGTTTGCATTTGCAGATGTGTCCTGCAATGTCTTGAAAACATGTGACACTACCAAGATCACCAAGAAATGCTTAGGACTCCAGGACAAATCTGTTCCCCAGGCTCCTGCCTTCCTTTCCAGGTTTCATTTAAAGCTTCCCTTCATCCTTACAGCCTGTGCAAAATGAATAGCAGTAATTTCTGGGAAGCAGGAGGATCTCATCACAAGAGTCTTCATGTTTCAATGCCTGTAGCTGTTTTTCTTTCTTCTCAACTCATTGTTCATGCAGTTGTTCTTCCTCCAAACAGCTTTGGACTGTTACGTGTTGCCCCACGTGTCTGTGCCAGGCTCTGTAACATCTCCTAAACTCACCCAATGTGAACTGTGGAGCTCGGAGAGAGAAATCCACAGTAAGTAAACTCTCCCAACAGAGAAAGTGGGAGAATAGTCAGGAAAATCTGAACTTATCATAACAATGACAAGATAGGTGAGGAAAGAGGACAGGCACTAGAGAAACATTCTGGACAGGCCCAAAGCAATTCTGCAAGCACAAACATTCCCTTGCCCCTTTTTGAGTCATTCATGCTTGCCCTGAAAGTAGAGCAGATACCCCAGTGCCTAGTTTGTCTTCCTGCATTCAGAGTTTTCCAAGAAATGTGAGATAGGAACGAAAATCTGGAGCTCAATCCATTGATCATTGCATCACAACTTTAGATTTGGGTCTGTCTCCAGTTCAGTTGTTGCTGTTTTAGAGTAGTGTGGCTTAAGCTTAATGTCAGTCTTCATCTGGCCAAATGATTTGGCAACACCTCTAGAATGATCTCTAGAGATTCAGAGATTTATTCTGGAATTTACCTGTGACTGTTACGGGTTAACAGAGATATTAATCTGTACTGAAACCTTCAATAGTGTCAGGCAGCTGCAGCATGTAAGATAAAGAAAGCAACCTGACTAGAATCAGTTTCTGCCCTGCTTGTCCATTAACACCAACTGCTTGTCAGATGGAAGTGCTGTGCTCTGAATTGTATCCTGTTGATAATTTTCTGCCACTGAAATAATGTTCTTTGTCTTAATCTTTCTTTTGTTCTTCCCTATCATTAAGCCTTTTGGGTGGGAATGGACACAAATGACAAAATTTAGAGGCAGATCTTAATTTATCTTCAAACACTCACAAAAATCTATAAGAAAGAGCAAGGACCTTTTTTTCTATTAATTCTATGCTACCTGTGTTTTTCCCCTCTTTTTTTTTTCTGTCATTGAAACAAATGTACTTATTGAAAACATCAGGAAGGCTATAAACACATCAAGAACACTATAAACACCAGCTGCCAGTGTCACAGGGGGTGATCTTGTGGCACTGGCCATTTGTTTTGCTGCCAATTATTTTTTAACAGTCTTGAATGTCTCTATCCCCATTTGAGCTTATTCTCTTATACTACTGAAAAGTTCCTTTTACTTCTTTTTCTTTCTCATTACCCCTTTTACAGCAGCTTTCTCTGTGAAACTTTCTACCTTACAACATAGCATAAGACTTTGTTATTGATTGAGCATTCTGTGCACTTCCATCAGGTTCTTTGATTTGAGCAATCCTCCCCAGCATGAGCTAGTTATTGATCACAGGCATTATGCGATGCTCCTGGGCATTTAGTTTTTGTAAGTGTGGGCAGTACAAAGTTTCTAGGTGTTAACTCTTGTGACGTTCAGTATTCTGGATTATTCAGTCCTCTCATACCACGGTTTGGTAGATCAGTTACTGTGCTTGGAAATGCCCATCTTCTGGCTTAAACTGTTTGTGTTTTCTAAGTTTATTCCTACACCTCACAAAATACAGTCTAGTTTTTTCCCCCCTTCTTTTCTACTGAGGGGAATCTCCTTGTCAAACCCAGCGTCTCCACACGCTGACCCATTTTTCTCTTTCAGCCTTGTCCTGTAGCTTCTGGTACCAGCCTTGTTCGGACACTGCCAAATTGCTGCTGAAGGCCAAGATGAGACCCTGTTCCTTCAAGAACTTTTAACCTCACCCAAAAAATCCAGTTTCCTTAACACAGCTCTGTAAGTTCTGCCTTGCAGCTGATGGAGAGGCAGATTCTTCAGTCTTCCAGGAATAATTAAGTCTGCTTATGCTGAGCATTTGTTTCTATGGTTAAGTTTAGGGGAAACCTGTAGGAAAAATTAGGTGTCTTCATCCTATTTGGCATCCTTTCTGCTTTTCCCTTTTTGGAGGACAAGCATCTAATGGTTTAATACACTTTGTGCAAAGTAGAACCAAGCATCTGTGTATTTGGTTTCCTAAGTGAGTATATTTTGCCAGAGACTATTATTTAAAAGCTGAATACTGTTACCACCATGCTCTGGTCATGGCTGCTCTGAAGGACAGAGGAAGGACTCAAAAGCCTAAAGTAAATCACAGCAGAACTGCAGGTGAGAGAGAGATACCACAATTCATACAGGAGCACTAATGAGCAGCAGGAGGCAACTAAAATTATGTGACAGGGAAATAATTTGTCTGTGTAGAGAAGCACCTTTAAATTTAGGCGCCTGAAAGATTAAACAATCCTGAAAGGTAAGTGAGAATGGATTACTGGGTGGATTTAGTGGCTTTAGGATGTCTGAGTTACAGCTTAAGGCAGTGTTTGGACAGGTGAGATTCCCTTCATTTTACACTTGGATTGGCCCCCTTACGGTCATTCTTGGACACATTTTCTAGTATGAGTGTGAGATGAGATGGCAGCTTTTGGCACACAGTCTGTTTCTCTCAGATTAAGTCTGAGGGAGGCAAATGATGTTCTGTGGCTTGAGAACCACAGCAGTCTATCAGGTAAACTACTGCAAAGCTGTCACGCTCTGCCTTAAACGAAATTGCTCCTTAGATCAAATTTTTTGCCTCTTACATAGTACTTTTTACTTCTCAATAAAAGCTAGTTCAGACAGGATTAAATGTTATGTGTTGTAAGACAGCCCTTTCAGAAAGCTGAGAAATAGAAAAGCATCTGCTGCTCCCCTTGGGATTTGCTTGAATCGTGATGCTGACAGAAGCTGGTTTGCCAGCACACATAAAGTTGGATCCTGAAGAAAGGTACCCATCTACGTGACAGCTGTGAGGAGCCAAATTTACCAACACAGGGACAGTGAAAACGAGTTCTCCTCCTCGTACTGTTCTACCCCTTATCTGAAGGGACCAATAAGAAAAATCAGTGAAAGGTCCAGAAGTGTGAGTCATGCAGCCTTTGTTTCTCTGCCGCGGCTGCCCATAACTTTGTAGTCTCAGTTGGATGGAAATCAGCAGCTCCTGTGACACAGGTCACGTCAGATGAGGCGTCAGCCGTAAGCACTGCTGGATAGCTCAGGGCTTTCCAGTGGGATGGGGAGTGTTATGCTTGGAATAGAAGATGTTTTGTAGTCTCTTAAGCACGGCTGCCTGCGCTCTGGTGCGTGCTGAAGGTTGTGCCCAGCCCTTTGTGGGACAGCAGTTGGTCTCTGGTCTGTTCCAAGGTGTAGATATCCTCACCAGGAGTTTAATAATTTCAAGCAGACTTGCTGAGCATAGGTGAAGGGTTTTGCATGAGGAATGCTTTATTGAGATCGCTGACGGTGTGTGACATGTAAGAATTTCAGGGGGTTTTATGATACAACCCACTGGACTTCAAGCTTTCCAGTGGGGCTGGGACTCGGTGAGAGGGCATCTTGTGATCCAAAGGGGAGGCCTTTTGTTACATTCAAGAGGGAGAAGTTTTAGATATGCACTGTCAAGTATTCATTGCAACATGAACTTTCTCTGCTGCCAATTCTTTCTCTCCCTTATAAGCAAGTAGGGGACTTAATTTTCTGAGACTGTACTCACTCGTTTTGCAAATGCTGCACTGACATACAACAGATTGTAGCAATGTTCTATAGCTATTAGGAATTAAAACAGGAGAAAAATGGTATTTTTAAGCTTGTTCAGCAGAAGAAGAAATTGCAAATCTTCACTTGAAGCTTAATGCACCCAACTAATGTTGGCAAGAGATGTGAGTGTAAAAGTGAAGGTTGTCATAATCAGGAAGGCAGTAATGACAGAAGCTGCTGCTCAGGCAATGGGAGCTGACATTAGCAGTGGGCAGAGGGTCTGAAAGTCCTGTTGTAAGTGGACTCAAGCAAGGACATGTGGGAAGGAAGGCTGGTTCATTTGTTTTAGCAATTCATCCAGCTGCAAGACTTCTTGTGCTATCAGTCTAAACCACTGCCTGCTAAGCTATATTTATTTTCTTCCTGAGATCCATCTACTTCTTTTTTATTTCTCCTGCCAGAGCTGGAAGATTACTTTAAATTGCTTTTTGGCATAGAAGAACACCTGCTTAAATTCCTTTTAATCTAGAATGGGATTAATGTTGCATTTGCTGATCTTGTGAATTATTCTCGCCCACAGGAAGCCTATACCTGGTACATTGATTTAAAGAGATGAGTCAAGTGCAATGGGGACTGGGTGGAAAGTATTCCCTAAACCCTGAAGGGGGTGTTTCTGGTGGAAATTATTCCATTTCTGGATTTCTTAGGCAGAAAGGGGTAGCAGCTAGATAGATGCTGGATAGAGGACTACGGTGAGCTCAGGGACAGACTACCATGACTGCTTTTGGTTTTCAAAGGCTGAGGGAGAGAGGACAGCCTGCAGTTTTCCACCCTTGAATAAAACTGCCTAATTCAATCTGAACCACGTTATTTCAGGGAGATTGCAGTTTTCAGCGGTGCTTTCCATCCCAAAGTGATTTTCTGTGCTAGAGGAGGCCTAGGGGTCTTTGCTGAAGAAATATGCACTGGGCTCTGTGTCACAAAGAGCTGGCAAAAACTTCACTGCAGCGTCTGATTCTCCTGGGCTCTATAGGAATGCTGGCTGAGGCAGCTGGAATACCTATTAATGATATGGTTGTAGGGAACTGTCCAGCCATGTCACCAGAGACAGAGAGATTCGATTACGTGATCTCACCCTAAGCATTCCAGTGCCTTATCTGCCAGACCAGTGCACGTTCCTCTACTGAAACCCTTGCTCTGGTTGCTTGGGAAACTTTGCCCCAGCGTGCGTCTGCATTGAACAGACTTCTGTGTTAGATTTCACTGCATTTAAAAGAGCATTTCAAATGTCCAATTAAACTGGGAGATCCATGCTCAACAGATTTCAGTATGATTCTCCATTTAGTCATTATCGTTAATGAAGTCATAACTTCCCGAGTCGTTCCTGTGTGTCCTTAATTAACACCTCTGTTCTGTGCTCACCCCCTCACTATGGAAGTGAAGCTGTGGGGGTTTTCCTGGTTTTTGGATCCCTCATAGACCTCAGTATGCACCAGCACCTCCCTGGCCCACCAGGTCCTGTTCACTTCTGGTCTCTCTGGGTGTTTTTTAACATTCTTGTCCCAGAAACAGTGTCCACACCCCTCGTACTCAGCAGCAACAGAAAGTGCTGTGGACAGCAGCTTTCCCCAAAGGTGTGTGCTGCCTTTTCAGATGGACACTTTGCAAGTGGCTGCAAAGGGCTGCAACTCTGTGAAGTTTTTCCCTGTGAGAATCTGTATTCTCAGGAGTTTTACTTTCCTGTGGCACATTCAGCATGGCTTTTACTGAGCTCAGGCAGGGCTTATTTCGCTCAGTTGTCCATGTGAAAGTGGCAGGAGTGAAGGACGATGGACCTCACTCATTTGATTCATATGCTGCTGTATTTTTTTGTATTTTCGGTTTAGTTTTTGTTGTTGTTGTTTTTTTGGTTTTGGTTAATTGCTTGATTTTTCTGAGACAGATCCCATCTGGCCCTGATGTTTTGTCAGCCTTGTGATATTCTAAAAAATTTTATAACTATTTCTGGAATTATCTCAATTTCTGACTATTTCTGCTTTCTTCCCAAAAATATATGGCTGTTCTCGGCACCTTCTCCACATTCCCCATTCCTTATAAACATCACACAGAAAACTTGTTTTATCCATGTCTGCTTCTTCTGTATATAATTCACCTCTCTACTCTGCTGAAGAGCTGTTCCCTCAAACATGGCATGAGGGGACTCAGCTATCTGTAATTCTTCTTTGTCAGAGGGAGCAGTAGTTCTGTCAGCCTCCACTTGCTGCTTTGCCCATCAGCTTCCTGTACACTTCTGATTTTTGTCTCTCTTCAGAGGTTTCTGTTTGCCTCAGGTAGTCTGCCTGGGGTTTTGATCCCAAACTGCCTTCCAGCACACAGAAAAGAAATACTTGTTATTGTAAACTTCGCAGTAGTCCTTTTTAATCCCAAAACAGATTGATTTAATACTAGAAATCCTTTAAATCACTTTCAAATTATCTAAGTGTGGAAAACATGCCTTCATGAGAAGATCAACAGAAGATTTGATCACTTTGCATATATATCTATATGAAGAGAGGCGATCTGAGTGTGGGTAAGGCTTTTCAGCCCTGTTGAGAAAGGCACAAGCAGATGGCTAGTTTGCCCTCTAGTTGTGCCTTTCTTAGGGTGACCTGTTTGATGTCTGGCTGGCTGGCTTATTGTGGAGACAGAGTTTTTGCAAGAAAATGGACACATGGTGCACCAGCCATAAGGACAAGTGAACAGAGCACGTAGAAAACGTATACAGTGAGAGAATGCTGATTCTTCAAGGACAGGAACAGCAGCCGAAGAAAAACATAAACAAAAGATAGAAAACTGTCTGATGATTTGTGTGAATAGATGCACGGTAGCCGGGCAAACAGAGTGAGAGATCCAATTAAATCATTACCTGTTGTATGTGTGTATATTGCTTTGCCAATCATGTAATGTGTGGACGCCTGGACAGGGGGAGCACAGTGTATAATAAGGGTGCTTGGGGGCAATAAAGTGGCTTCTGCTGGATTCATATTGGATTGTGCGTAGTCCGTTTACTCCCGCAGCTTATGAGTGGAGAGTTAAACTTGTAAAGGTGGAACAGAAGCACCAGGTTTCTACAGAGTGGTCCCAAATCTCTTTGCTGCCTTTATTAATGAACAGCATTCCCAGGGGTACTTGTACTTCTGAAGTTGTTTGCTGCTGTACCCCAAGCTCTCTGTAAAATCAATCTGGACCGCTTTGGCCAGTTCATAACCTTGAATCTTTTTTTTCTTTTTTTTTTTTTTTGAGGTAGTCTTCTCTCTGTCTGCATAATTTGTTGTCCTTATGCCTCCTGTTCAGCTGGGAAAGCTTTCCAGCCTAAGCTATTTCTGTGCACGTACAAGGCTTTCATGACGTCACCCACTTGCATATGTCCGTGGTTTTGGTGTGATGGTTGAACTCCCTCCATGCATGCTCATCAGAGACTCCAATTGAATGGAGAACTCAGAATCCAGGTGGTGTGGCTGAAAGATACAGGCAGCAAACAGGCCTTGCAATTGTGAACTGTTATGAGTCTGCAAAAGTGTGTCACTACTGTCAGGGACTGAAGTGATTTGATAACTCTGTCAGCCTAGCAACATGGCAATACATCAGGAGAGTTTTAAAAACTTACCCCTTGTCAATAGATTTGTTATTATTTGGTGTTTGCTAGCCTTTCTATAGGCTTGAGAGAGACTTCCGCCAGAAATATTGTCAGAGTAAACTCCCCTCCATTTTTTGGGGGGGAGGGGGGAATTCAATCTGAGCACTGAAATAAAATCATAATTAGTAACATTTGGAGGAACTTTATGCAGTAGAGCAGAAATCTATCCAGTCCAGTTGCTGTGACCTCTAATGGCCCACTTTTAGCTTGCCTTTCCAAGGGTATTTTTGTGAACCTGTCTTGATCTACATGTGCCTTTTAGAGGTAGGCAAGATCTCTGACTTCTTCTGGCCTCCGTGGTTTCCCACAAGAGTAGTTTGCATCTGTATCTGTGCTAATTCCCTAATGACATGCTCTCTACTGTAGTATCGTATTTTGGGACTTTCTCAGTAGTGCTGGTCAGTGGAAGAAAAGGTCCCATAAAACCCATATGGATCTGTTGGATACCAAGGCTGCATCAACAGTATCTCAGTAGGGCTGGAGAGCAGCAATAGGAGGAATATTGGGATTTGTAGGGGAAATCGAGTGGGTAGGATCTCCCTCTCTCTCTCACTTAGTCTCTTAGCAACAGCAGGCCCAACGGGTACGGCGCTGCTTGCTGGGGGTGTGCAGTCCCCTTTGTCAGAGGAGAGCAGAACTTCAGCACCGAGGAGATGGGGAAATGAGGGGGGGAAGAGTCAGCAAGAGCATTTCTACTATGAGGGGAGAAATGCTGAAAGGCAGCTTACCTGGCACACAACCATCAATGAACAGGTTATTCTTTTAGTAGCAACGGGGTGGCAGTGAGAAAGAGGTGTCCCAGGCTCTCACAAAGTGTGCAGCCTTGGGCTTCATTTCTATCCCTTCCTGTTAATGCTCCCCACGGGGGCTTTTGGCATGGGTGGGTATCTTTAATATCTGAGCTGGGCAGCTCACCTGCTGCCTTTGCCTGACCCCAGAACACTGCCTGGCTCCCCTGTGCCTTGCCTGCAGCACAGCTGTGTGACCCCAGGACCTCCTCTTCAGTCCATCCTGCCCCCACACCGCAGAGCAGCGGGAGACTGCCAGAGCGGAGGCCGATGCTGCACCTGGGTGCATCTGCCACGCCGATGCCTGAGCCCCAAGGTTTTCCTTTGCATTGCAAACTCTTGCAGAGGCTGCTTTCTGAGGGCCTGTCCCAATGTATTTCTTGGGCCTGGAGAGAGCAATGTGCAACACTGTGCCTACAAGCTGTGCTTTGCAGCTGAGTCTGTGGTCCTCTGTGCTGACTGCGTTCACTGTAGTGATGATTGTGGTGATGCCAACATGCATATTGGAACACAAGACTGAATCACGCACGATAAGTCATTTCCCACGTTATTGCTCTTCTGAAGTATGGGGTATGTTTGCTATCTAGCAGGTAGGCTGTGTTTTCTCCTTTATGTAAATAGTGGGCTTTTTGTATATAAAATACCCTAAGTCATTGTGGGAAAGGAGAGGTGAAGAAAGGAGGATGAGGCATGAATACCAATGTTCTGCTTAAACTTCTTCCTCCTTCTGAAAAAATATCAGGGCATTTTTTTCTCTGGAATGGTGCCATTTGCTTCTTTATACCTGGAGAGGCATTGTGTTAAATCCATTGTGAAATATTATAGGTGGTGGCGGCAGCATAATGGCAGCTTCCAAAGACCCTATTTTTCATAGCTGCCATGTCAATGCTGAATTAAAGTGCCTTCAGTATGGCAGTATTATTTCTTTCTTACCTTTATATCTTTCCTTGTTTTTTATTTTTTAATGCCACATTAAGACATAAAACAGAAAAGGAAAAAAGATTCTCATTTTTGCTGTAAACCCTCTCTTTGTGGCTGTTAGTGGCATTGGAAATGAAGATATGCAAAGTATTCCATAAGGCAAATTCAGAACTGGAAGTCAGAGTTGTGGTCTCGACTGTCTATCCTGGCACTGGCTGTTATAGTTGGACCTCAGCTTCTCTGCAAACACAGACCCTGAATTCTCTTCAAAACTCATCCAGATCTAGCTCTGAGCCCTGTGACAAACCTCACACAACAAATCTCCAGTTCAGCATGTTGACATTTACTTACGACTGCAGAAGGTGTATCTGCCTCCACTCTCCTTCCCAAATATCTCCAAAATGTAGGGTTTTTTTAAGGCGACTGGTATTACACTGTAAGAGGAAATTCTTCATTGCTGGCAGCCTGAGAGACTGTCTTCCATATCTGATTTCTCTTGAGGGAGAGCATTATGCATCTGCAACATATCTGCAGCGACCACTGATTCTAGATGTAACTGAGGGTGCACTGAATTGTGAAGAGCTCTGATCCTTGGTATCTCTAATTTAGGCTGTCCTGTGGTTGGCTTCAGAGTGTGTTCTGATCTAAATTGATCTGTGTAATAGCTACAGGTGAGAATTCTTTTATAGTTCTCCTCGTGCCGTAGGTCACCGTAATATCTGTTCCAATATTGGATGTAAATTGTTCTGTGTTGCTTTGCTGCCATGTCTGACTGTGCTGTGAATCAGGCAGTGAGAGAGCGAGCACAGAGCTGGTGCCATTGGCCCATCAGGAGCAGTTAATGAAAATTGATGTGCTGGAAAGGAGAGAAGGGATGTATGTATATGACCCTTCAAAAGAAAAGCTCTTAATCTATGATCAGTAGTGATCACAGTGTGTGATAAGAATCTGTCGTGGCGAGGAAGATACTGGGAAAACCTGGTAAAAGAACTGAAAATCAAACTGTGTTTGTCAAAAACTTCTGAAAGCATGTAGTCAACAGGCAGGCCTACTAGGGCTCCATAAGCTTCTTTAATAACATCAGTAAGTATTTCCAAAAAGCAGCTAGCTTGATCCCCATTCTGAAAGGTGCTAGGTAGGATCCTGACAGCCTTTTGTCAGGCTGGGGTTTCCTCCAGAGAGCAGGAAAATTTCTTTAAATGCTAACTAAAAATAATTCTGTAAGAAGCCTATAAGAAAATAATAGATAAAAATCAGCAGGACTCTTTAAAAAGAGATTGATGTCCTGTAGTATATATAAATTGATGCTGCTTCAAACTACTTTAGTGAGAAATTTGGCTCCATAGCCCTGGTATTTGTCTTTTAAGCCTGAAAAATTGAGGGCTTACTCTGAAAAACATGGAGTAGAAGGAGTAGAGAAGCTCACCATTGCTTTTGAAGCATGACTGTGCCATAACATTTGCTTTGAAACCCCTCAGTCTGTATTGGAGCAGAGAATCTGACCCCCAGACTCATCCTCTGCCCGAGAAATGTGTTCTGTCTCTCACACCAGCCAAGCAAGAGAAAATCTACAAATAGTGCTGAGCTGACAGTTCTGCTGGTAGTGCCAGAGACAGGACAAAATCCAGCTCATTCCCCTGTGCTTGCTGCTTCATTAGTAAAGATAAGATTTACAAAAGCACGTAGAACAGATAAACTGAGTAAGAATCCCTTCTGTAAACTCAGAATTCTGACTTGCTTTTTAAGGTGTTTCCAGCAAACTCTACTTCCAGAGTTCAGAACTGCCAAAACATTTGCTGTCAAAACATTTCGTGTTTATCGTATTGCCCAGGCAGTGTGGAGAAGGTGAGGCCAGTGTTTTCCACAGCATTGTCACGAGCAAAGGTGAACTGCAGCATCCCAACTGAATCTCTTAGCAAGGCTGATCTAAGGGAGGGTGAAAACTGACTTGCAGCTGATATTTGTATCAAGATGGAAGTTATCCTCCATTCTGAAATCTGTACTGAGCCAGAAAGACCTGGACAGTGTAAAGGAGGTTCACTGTAAGGAGCACAAAGGTCTCTGCTGCCAGGCCTCTGTGTATTGACCCACTTCTCACTGAGCCACACTGCATCTCTGTCAGGGGTTGGATTTTCTCTTGGATGCTCTGAAACAATTGAAGGTTTTTGCCCACTGTCATGCTAAACTAGGTTTGAGATTGAATTGGAACTCTGGATCACGACTATGTGCACCTAAAAGCTGAATCCAAGTGTGAACTCTCCATCCAGGAACCTCCTCTAGGGCAGATTAATTATTCTAATGACACAAAGGGAACTTCACAGGGTAACAGTTCAAGAGAGTATTTCTTCAACAGCACAGGTAGTGGAGTCACTGTCCCTGGAGGCCTTTAAGAAAAGGACTCAGGGCCATGGTCTAGTTGGCAAGGTGGTGTTTCATCATAGGCTGGAGGCGGTCTCAGAGGTTTTTCCAGCCTAACTGACTCTGTGAAATGCTCTTCACCTTGTCCTTGCAGATAACTCAGGAGCCAGCAGGTCTCATTCTAGCGTGACTTGAAAATGTGAGCAGTCCTTTGCACATCGGGTACCTCTTTGTTTGCATCAGTGCACAAGCGATGCTGTCTCTGCCAGGTTCCTGAGTTTTATTTACCGCTCTAGTCTTACTCTTCTCTAAGTTCCACCTTTTCTAAATGACCAGCTGAAGCACTTGAATTTCCTTCTCTTGCAAATTCAGCAACTCCACTTGACCCTTTAAAGTACAGATACTGAAGGAGTGTTTAAACGAAATGCCATTTCTAAGCAAACACCCACAAAGTTATTAGGCATTTGCTCAACAGAGTACATCCAAGTTACATTAAAAGGACCAAGCTGAGACCCATCTGCTTTTTAAATATTAATTGGCTCAGTCCCCAAAACCAAAAGTGCTAATAATTTTTTTTTTTTTAGATTGGGGGTTGTGATTGTCTTCTGAGAATTTTTACAAGAGAAGATTAATTTATCTCTCTAGCAGTACTTGGCATGACCCACAGCTGTTCCTAATGTGACTTCCTGGCTAGGAGAATGTGTTTTTACAAGTACTCTACAGTGCAGTTAGTAGTAACTCAGAGAGGATTATGCTGCTTTTGCAGGATCAGGTTTCCCTCCTAATGGAAGGGAAAAACGCTCTGCTTAAAACTTTGTCTGGGAAAACTTGGGAGATGATGTGGCTTTCTGTGGGGAGGACCTTACACAGAAGCTGAATAAAACTTTAAAAATGGTCAGTGCCTTTAAAGCAAAGAAGAAATTGAACAGCTTCAAAATGAAAACTGCCTTGTGGCATTTTCATCTTATCAAGAATTTTTTTGGAAAACTGTGACAATGGTTAATATTTAACATTATCAACTGGGTTGGCATTTTAAAAATGGTCATTATTAGCTTATATTTTGGAGTTGGAAAATCAAATGCTTTTCTAAAAGTATCTTTACAAAAGCCTCCTCCAGGTTGCAACCCTTTTAAAAGCTTTACATTTTGTTTTTTCATGAATTAACTCTACTGAACAGTCCTGAGAAAAATACTTGAGGAGTATTTGTGTTTAGGTAAAAAGAACAGAGCTGAATTCAATAATTTAGTACCTGCATCTTTTTTAAGGAAAACAAAACTGTAGTATTACAAAACAATACATTTTACTTGGACAATGAAATGTTATTCTCTTTGGAGCTAATGATGGTTTTGCTCTTACCACAGTAAATCCACTGTTATTTTTATTTATTTATTTAATAACCTTTTGTTTTGGGTGAACCTTCAAAACTAATCCAAACTTGACCAACATGGGAAAGATGGGTCCAAGTCACTGAAATGTGTCCAAGTTGCAAGACATCAAATGTAAGAAGAGATTTCAAAGGTCATGCAACCAGTTCTCCTTGAAGGATCTATGTGCACAAACACAAACAAATTTGTTATTTATCCCTCAGATAAGGCGTTCTCTGAGCAATCCCAGCACACAGCTCCAGCAGCTCCCTCAGTGAGCTCCAGCGTGGATTTCTCACCAGTTGATCCAAGGCCAAGGGACCAGCAGCTCTTGAATCACTCACTGCAAGAAATGTGATTCAGTGCTGCGTTGTCAGCCGAAAGGGCAGAGCATTGGTGCATTGCATGGAGCTGAGTGCCAGCCCCAAGGCTCTGATACCCCATCACTGCTGTGACTTTCAAAGCAGACTTCCTTCCACACTTGTGCTCAGGGTCAGCACAGGTGCCACATTTGGTGCCACAGCCACCAGTGGGAGCTCAGTGACCCATGGCCCTCGTGTTCACTTCTATCAAGTGTCGGTACTGAAGCTGTAATTTCATGTTGTCCCGCCAGCTTACGAAATTAATGAACCCAGAGATGAGCGGGAGGACGTATTTTTACTATTCCCTAAAGTGGACACCCTACTGTCCGCCTTGTATTATCCTGTGCTGTGACCCCTCACATTCCCAAGCAGGTAATTCTTAGTCTGTTCTGGACTAGAGTAGTTGTCCTTGTGAGGTACCTGTCATTCATTACTTATTTTCTTTCCAAGCAACAATGAGGATGTAACTTTGGATGCTTTTCCTCAAAAAAGTAACTTGAAAAATCCACAAAAATCTTGTGAAAGATGTCGTAAAGATTGAAACTACTAGTGTTCAAGTGTCAGCTTTTAATTGTACAGGACTGTTCTAGGAAAAAAGTCTACCAACATTGTTCAACCATTGTAGAAATACTTCTCTGTGGTTTGATACCCTCATGCAGTTCTCAGAGGAAGAGAAACTATCCACATTCCCAGTAAGATTGTACAATCCAAGGAAAACAGCTGACCAGGCTGCTCTCCAGACTTTTTACAGAGGCTGGCAGGAATTGTTCTTCTGGTGGCTTTTTATTGCAATATCAGTTTACCTTTCCTTGTGGTTCGAATTTCAAAAACTAGAAGAGAATCAGAAAATTTAGAAGCAATAGCTGATGAAGGAGCTAGTAAATAGCATGTCTCTGAGTATTTTTGCTTTTATTGAGTATTGTTTTCATTACAAAACAAGAAGTATATACCGAGACTTTTAAGGATGGAGATAATGGATATTAAACTGACGTTTTTGTCAGCAGTAAATTAAAAATTTTACTGCTTTTTGTAAGTGCCAGTTTGTCATACTTTGCACAGGAACATCAGAAAGGCCACATTTGCTCAAAGTAAAGGTCCATCTGGCTCAGCATCCTGTCCCTGGGTAGTGGCCAAGAAATTATGCCTAGGGGTGAGTATGAGAACACAGAAAATCAGTAGTGATTCTTAAGGATATGTCTCCAGCCATGAGCTGCCAGTGACTTGTGAACTTCCAGTCTTTCTGTCTCTCTGCATTTTCCACACTAATAGAATTCAATTTATTATCTGAGGGAAAGAAGAGGGTAGATTCCGTAGACCCTGAGATGTGTCTGTTGTTAGTGTGATGCCCATGGGGTGCTCAAAGGAGAGGAGCTGCTTGTGTTCCCCAGCCAGTCTGTGTAACTCAAGGACAGCAGTGATTCCCATTCATTCTCCACCTTATCTCTTCCCACACTTTACCACTTATCTCTTCCTGGCCATATATAAGCTGCCTCTCTGTTCAGAAAGAGGATACATGGCTAGTTCTTCTTATTCTTCCCTCACCATCCCTTGGCTCTCTTCTGTTACCTATTCTCTCATCAGGCAAAGATGAGCCATTTCCTCACTGCACACACCTCTAGGTTGGCTGTAATATGCGACAAGGGAGGATAAAACCAGCTGCCCTCACAGTATTTCCAAAAAGGACAGGTCCAGGGACTTCTGCACAGGCCTGCTGTTCTCCCCAAGGCTGGAAGACTGAAGCTGGGAGCTTCATCTGCCTGTGAAATTAGTCCAGGGAAAAGTATCTGTGTTTGTGAGCACACCTCCCAGCACAGAGCTTTCCTGTAAAGCCTTTGGCTGCATGAAGTCTGTGCTGAAGTCTGAGCCAGCTTGATGCAGGACCCTACATCCAGCAAGATTAGTGGCAATCAAAACCTTGTAGGTGAGAAAAGCAAATGCTCAATCAAATATGAAGTAACTCATCTGGAAGGCATATCCTGTGGTGTAGTTCTAAATTAACAGCCTTTTTTTCAATTTGCTGTAGACAGCAGACTGGTGGAGCTCTGAATGCAGACCCTTGTATGAGCTAAGATTTGCAGGTGCACTGTCTTTCTAAAGTGAAATTGAAACGTTTCAGAAGTTGATACAGATTACAGATGCAGCAAAGGAATGTGTAACTGGAGCGAGAGAATGCATCCAGCAGAAAAATTCTCATCTGTGGTGTTAATAGGTTGTTAGAATGGGAATAATATATTAGAGCTTTCCCTGTTGGTGCCTTGTCATGGGTGTAATTAAAGGGGTGTAACACACATCAGCAGGAGCCTGGAACAATCTGCTGTGTGGCTTGAGTTTGATCCAAATTACTGCAATGCTCTTCCTTGTGTCAGCAGGACATGGGGGTTCAGGCAGTTTGGAACTGAATTTGCCCCTCCAAGGAGGGACTTGGGTGTCCATGTACAAGAGCAGTGTGTAGGCAGTGCTGGTGTTGAGCCTTGCTTCTCCACACAGCTGAGTGCACAGGGGTGAGCACACCCTCAGTGGGCACGGATGCTGCCAACAGGCATCTGCTAAGAACTGGACTGAGCTCCTCCAACCTCTCTGTATCGATTGCTGAACAGATGGTGAGCCATCATCCTTGTTATTTTTCGTTCCAGACTCATGGAGAGATGTGAGCTGGCAATTTCTTTTTCTCAGCTTGGGACCAACAGATCTTTAAAGTCAAAACATTATTATTATCCTATTAATTCCTAGGGAACTGTTAAGATTTGGGTGCCTCGTTCTAAGTACAGAGATGGGATAGAGGCTAGTAAGAATTACTAAACAGTTTAAGTCAGTATGGATCTAATTTTAGCATAAACCTGCAAGCTAGACCTAAATATCCTTTGTGCCAATCCCAAGACCACATTTTGCTGAAAGGGGCGTCTTTTGGGCGCGATCACGTGGATGAAAAGTTACTATCCCTGCTGCCATCTTCTTCTGGCAATAACTGTTCATGATACGCTCCTGATTTTTGTAGTGATCTGCTGAAAGTGCCTTACCTGTGCACGTTTTCTGTCATGTTGGAAACAGAGTATGTGTGTGCATGCAGCTGGTTACTGTTGGGTGCAGTGCAGTGGGGACTTCTGGTTTGGGCTCGATAACTTTTAAACCCCCTTGGTGTTAGATATCAAACATTCATCTGATGACACCATTCAAGTCGGATGGCTACAAAAGTAAATGAAAAGATCTTGGTGAGCAATTTATAGTGCCAAAGCTGAGCTGAGAAGCTAAAACCACAAGCATTGTCTCTGTTAGACAGCAAGGCAACAGAAGCTACAACAAACCATTCTTACATAACAAAGCACCTTATGCTTTCTCAGTCTCACAAGTTTTTGACAACACAGCTTTCTCAGGCTTTTCACTGATAACACTTTGAGGCTCGTCAGGGAAAGTATGATAAATAAGCAGTCACTATTGCAAGTGTAGTTTTGATCACCAATTTTTACTGAAGAAATATCTTACAGTTTACATCTATGCCGATACGCTCTCCCACCTGAAAAAGGTCACATAGCTGTCACTGAGGGAAGTAATGAGTCAATAAGGGAAGATCCCTTATGGTATCACAAAACAAAAAAGCCATTGTACCTATGGGAGGGAAGCAAGAAGCCTGGGTTAGCTTTCATTGTTAGAAAGAGAACCAAGTAATGAAGCTGTCATAGAGTTTCTACAAGCCATTTTTTATCCTAATCTTCCTGAAACATTAAATTACATGAGCTGCAGTAGCAAGTTTCCCAGACAAAACTGTACCATACATACAAATTAAAAATAAATTATAAATGGCTCTGTACAGGAAAATGTAATTCTTCCCATCAAAGCATTGACTGGACCAGAGAGAACATGTCTCTTAGGGCTTATAGAAACACTTAGAGAAGGCTACCATTTGTTGTTCTAAAGCAATAAAAATTAATATTTGTGGCTGAATTTTGCATTAATCTTTGCAAAGCAACAAAGGCAACTGGGACTATTTAAGCTAATACTGTGGAAAAATAAAGATGCCTCTTAAACCCAGATTCCAGGTGCAAAAGGGTGTTGCGTGGGCGTTTTCGAGATCCAGATGTGAAATTGCACACGTCGTAATTTGGCAGCTCAAGCACACCTCTGTGCTGAGAGCAGGGGCCCCAAGCACTCAGCCCATTTTCAGAATGCATCGAGTCTTCAAACCCTGGGAATGCCAGGAGCACGTGCGGAGAGCCCGAGCGCGGGGTGCATTAGCACCCCGTTAGGTGTGCAGGTGGGGATTTCTGAAGGCACGTTCTCCTGGTCTGAATTGCTCTCAGAGGGGGAGAAGGAGCTCGGAGTGTTCCGCAGCGCTCAGCTGCCTCCAGAGCCCACACTCCTTTGGGGCCAGACTCAGAGGTGTATCAAGCAGCTGCATCTCCCTTGCACATTCCCTAAGAGCTCCAGGAGGCTGCTGGATGGGTCAGCATTTGGTTCTCCCGTAATAGCGGTTATTCCCAAGTGCCTGGGCAAAATAAAACCTGCAGGTTTGGTATTGTTGCAGGCAGACAAAAGGACAAAAATACTGAATCCAAGTGAAATTGCTGGCAGGATTTTCTAAGATAAAGTACAGCCTGCTACCTGCAAAAAATACCTATATACAGAGTTTTGTTCTTTGTGGGGTAATAATTCTGAGCTCTTTAACGACCACAGATGGTAAGGACTCCCTCTGAACGTATTTTGAATGGTAGTAGCTATAATAACTCTCAGCAAAGAACCCCAGCCACCTAGCTGAACTCCTGCTGTAGAAATGACTCAGGGGCAAAACTGATGATTCAGAAGGTGAAATATTACTTCACATGGCATGTGGGTGTTCCTCTAAGCTTTCCATCCAAGGATCGACCTTGTTTGGTTTATGAGATCTGACAAGACCTCACAGCCCTTGCTAGTAGACTGTAATACAAAGCACTGCACTAATTCAGAGGTGTCAGATCTGCCACCTGAGATAAAATACATAGGTACCATTCAAATTTCTTATTAAGCCCTCAGCCTTTTCTGTAGGAATAATTTAAATTGGCAAGGGGAGAATAAATTCAAGTTACATATGGAAAATGCTGCTGAAAATAGCCTAGGAAAAATAACGTTAGTAAATAGCAATGTGAAGTACTATGTGAAAGTCTAATAAAATAATCAAATTTACACATATATCACAGTCTCAAAGCACCTCATAAACATTAGTTAACTTGTTATGCTGTAGAAGTATAGCACGTATTCCTCTGTTTTATAGAGCTATGTCAGACTTCCAAGGAAGAGATTGTACATTCAGAAAGCAGCAAAGAACTGGCTGTAACCCTGGAGCCTTGGTGAACCTTGTCCATCTGGAAAAGGTTAGGACTCCTTTTTTACTCAAGTCGGGAAAACAGATAGAAAGGTCCCTATCAGAGCAGCTCTGCAGCAAGTGTGGTTCTTACTCCATCTACATCCCATAACCACGGCAGAGAATGAACAGACATTGCTGGGAAATTCCTCTTTGGCAAGAAAAGGAGGAGCCAGGCAGTTCTGGGTTCCAGTCTGCATGTTGCTGAAGACTCCAGCCACGTGCCCATCATGTGTCACCTTGCAGTGTAGCCCCTGGCAGGCTGTGGTTGTTCCCTCCCTGTGATCGTGTCCCTGAAACGAGGGATGGGTGTCTGATGGCCGGATGAGGAGCCTGGCAGGCAGCCGGGGAAAGTTGGCTGCTCCTCCTGAAGAACTTGCTGTGGAGATACTGCATTACTTCTTTCGGACACTAGTATATGGCCATCATCATGTCAGGAAATATCCATGAACAAGGAGCATTTTAATCTTACCCCAAAAAAATAGGTCAGCAGGTCCCACGGCATAAATTCCTGATTAGGGCTGAGCACATAAGGAACACAGGGAGATGGACTCAGAAGAGCATCATTAAAGACCCGTAGAGGTAACTGGTTTTTTCAGCTGGGAAGCTGCTTGGAGTCAGCTGAGCCCAATTCCTGGCTAAGATAGTTGAGTAGGGCCCTGGAGAGAGAGAAGGGTAGGAACATGTGGAGGGGCACTTTGGAGTGCAGCTTCCCATCAGTGATCTAAGAGCTGCCAGGTAGGGAAGAGAATGTTCTTCCCTCAACACCTGCATGGTCCTGTGGCTTTGCTTTTACCGGCTCTGGCGTTTATTTGGCCCCAGAGAAATTAAGTTCAGGTAGCAAAGCTGGCAGAGACTCCAGCTCCATGGAAGAGGAGGAAGAGATTTTCACTGGTTTGCAGTGGCAACAGGTTGGGAAAAGGAACGGAACAAGGCCAGCTCTGAGCTGAGACCAGTTGTGAGAGAGGCTGTGATTTCAGTTGTCCTTGGGATTCTCTTTGGATTTTACTTTATTTTGCTTTTGGAGTTTTTTTCTTAATTTCTTTTTCTAATCAAAAATATTTTTTGTGACTCAAGTTGTCAAACACTTTGCTTTCACAGAAATGAATGTCATACTGTGAATAAATACTGACTTACCTGCAAAGGCCTTTTACTTTCCCTAGCAATTCTCTGGTTAAAGAGAGCTGTGCTGGAAATATCCTTTGAAAATTTGTTTTTGGGAGATTAAAGTCCGATGGAAACATGGAGCTCTTGAATGAATGTCTTTTTTTTATGCTAAGATTGCCTACAGAAACGCTCACAGAAAATTTTCAACTACCACTGGGTTTGTAGGGAAGGAACAATTTAATTGCAATAATAACAAGGTGATTCTGAAAGAATAAATCATGTCTGCAGCAAGCCATGCGTCAAGCATAGATCATTGTTGCAGTGACATCTCCAAACAGTTACTCATCGCAGGAGAAGTCAGTTAGCATGGACTATGGAACTCAGTGACCCAATAGTGGGAATGTGCTGGAAACAGTTTTCCTGTTGTATTTCCTACCCTGACCTTTTCCCAGGAGTGAGGAAGAAATAATGCTGTGAAAGCTGAGATTATTTGCATGAGGTTGTCACAAGCAAAATGGCGTTTTCTGGATGAGCTGGACAATTCTTGGGGAAAGGGGAGAACCTAATTAAACAACTGTTATGTGTGACTGGGAATGGGACTCGAGTTCTTTTGCTGACAGACTGCCAGCTTGGAGCAGCAGCCACTGCAGCCCTTTATCTTCTGAGACCTAAGGGGTGGCTTTGGCAAAGTGAGTCTGAGCCTCCTGAATCAGCACAATGACAAGCTGGGAAAAGAAAATGGAGACATAAGTATGGAAATGTTCACCCTCTTCACAGGTGCTCTGTGGGCAAGCGAAATGAGGCATTCATTTACTTTTTTTTTTAACTGGATATATAATTAAAATAAATAATGCAAACTGCACTTGAATGCAATGGCAATACATATTTCTGGAAAGAGTTATTAACTTGTGGAAAGTATAGGTAAAAGCTGTACAAATCAGGAAATATTTCATTATATAGTTTGGTGTAATTATACAGTTGGTTACTTCGTAAGGGAAATCTTGCCTTCAGCATAAGCCTAGCTTTTTCTTCCTGCTTATGATTGATTATGATTGATTTATTTTTATTCATTTCTTTACTATTTGTGTGTTTTGAATATTCTCCTAAGTATGATTCTTGATCACCAGGGGATGCGTCAGCTCTGAATTTCAGAGGGGCCAGAGCTGATAGGACATGGTGGTCCAAGGGTAGAATCATAGAATTGTAAAGGTTGGAAAAGACCCCTAGGATCCTCAACTCCAACTGTTAACCCAGCACCACCATCATGTTCGCCACCAAACCATTTTCTCAAGTGCCATATCCACACATTTTTTGAACACTTCCAAAGGTTTTTTGAACTCCACTGCTTCTCTGGGTAGCCTGTTTCAATGCTTTCTGTGAGTAATTAGTTCTTAATATCCAATCTAAACCTCCCCTGGCACAATTTGAGGCCATGTCCACTCATCCTGTCACTTGTTAGCTGGGAGAAGAGACCAACCGCCACCTGGTTACACCCTCCTTTCAGGCAGTTGTAGAGAGCGATAAGGTCTCCCCTGAGCCTCCTTTTCTCCAGGCCAAACAGCCCCAGCTCCCTCAAACACTCCCCTTAAGACTTGTTCTCTTTCACCAGCTTTGTTGCCCTTCTCTGGACATGCTCCAGTGTCTCAATGTCTTTCTTGTAGCAAGGAGTCCAAAACTGAGCCTCCAAAATTCAGTATTCTAGGTGTGGTCTCGCCAGTGCTGAATACAGGGGTAAGTCTGTTCCACTTTTGTTGATCATGGAATTCACATATTTGGTCTGGGTCTGGTTCAGTTGGATGAGTTAATATAAAACCTATTGTGCCTGTGCAAGCACATACCGAGGATTTCATTTTCTTTGAACACCGAGAAGTGAATGAAGAAGGAATGAACAAAGCCGAAGTCATTCGCTTCTTCATTCGAGCAAATACCCAGGTAGTATAATTGAGCAAATGACTAAACAAAGCATATATCTGGGGACTAATAATCATAGATTCTGCTCTTACTCTGCCAGGTGCACAGAGCACTATATATACTCTGAATAACCAACAGGGACATGTATTACATGGACTGAAATTAAATAGAGTTGCAATCATGCTACTTCCATCAGCAGCTGCAGCTGCAGCTTATTTACGTAAAGGGAGGAAACCTTTGGAAGCTAGTTCCTTTCCTACCAGAACTGAGAGGACTAGCTCTTTCTAAAACACTGAAATAGATCAGCCAGGTCAAATAAACCAAAGCAGGCCTGAAATTCTGTATTCGGATTCACATCTGACCCTGACCTTGGATCTGTCTTGGTTAAGCAAGCAAGCATAAAGTCACTGACTTGGAGAGCAGGGGAGTTCAACACTGAGCTGCTACAGTAGAATGCAGACTGGATCCTGCTGTTTTCTTTCCTTACAGTGATGAGGAAAATTTTTTTTTTTCCCCTTCAGTTCTGAGTACTACTTTGTCATGACTTTAACCTGGTGGGAATCAGAATGCAAAATGCAAAGAGCCCCTTGTCTCTCTATGCCATGGTTCCTTGGGGGCCCTTGGAAAGGAGAGCAGCACAGTCTGCCCTCACTGAGAAGCTGTGAGGATAAGGAAATTAAGTCATGAAGGGACTAAGTTAATTGGTCACAGACAGTTGCCTGAGACAGATATCAAAATATAGCCTCCTTTTTCTCATTTCTCCTAGCTGCATGAAGCATTTGACAGAATTTTATTATTGTGTGTATTACACGGGAATATAATTTATAGCATTTGTCAGTAGAAAGTGACAGAAAAGCCACCACAGCAACACGCTGCTGAAGGAAAGTTTGATCCTTTTTTTGTGTGTGTGTGTGTGTGTTACTTAGCAAGAAATACAAAGACTTTCTCACATTTATTCCTGCTGATTTCCTTCTATATTGAATCCACTGCTTTTCCACTCATATATTAGTTTGTTAGACATGCTTCAGTTAAAGAGTCATCCAGAAAGATGTCAGGGTGCTTTACTGCCCTAAAGAGATTCATCTCCGTGAACACGTGCCAAAGTAAAGATGGAGCCTGTCACTGTGCAGCAGAGGCTTCTGCATGCCCAGTATTCTGTAAGATGAACATCTAAAACCCCACCTCAAACCTTGTGCTTTGTTTTTCTCATACTTGGTAAACACCCCGTTTCTAATAAAACATGATGTTCTGCCCTGGCAAGTCTTTCACTTGCAGCTTTTGGCTAAACTCTGTCACTGTGACTTGGCCAGATGATAGTATCGCCTCCCAGAGACATCACTCTAATCTTCAGTCTCATTTCATTTTGTGATTATTTCTTGCTGCTCTGTGCTCTTGTTTTGATAATTCAGAAGGAAATATTTTCATCAAGTGTCCAAAGTGGGATCAAATGCTGGTGTAGGGTTTTTTGTGGTGGTTTTTTTTTTCTTTCAAATTCAAACTTCATTCTCCTTCTCTTTTGCAAGATCATACGTGAAGATATGCAATGGCCCAGATTCATTCCCAATTACTTCACTGGGAGTGTGCCTGCTAATCTAATGTGGGTCTTTCTTTACCTATTGCAATTCCTTCTGCTTTTTTTTCCATACATACACACCTCCTTCCATCCCCTCAATTTCTCTGCAACTCTATTCACTTCTGATTCATTTCTGCGTTTTATGGCTGCTCCTGGTGTAGCCCCTGGGATCCAAGAGCAGTTACAGTATTTGGGACCAAAGAAGGCTGGATGAAAGCACTTCCCCCAGGGCAGATGTGTTTTTTCACACCTGCATCAGTGAGAGGGCACTATAAAAACACTAAACTGGATCCAGATTGAAAGACCTGACAGTTTTGTGATTCTCAAAGCTCAGCTGCCTGGGAAGACTTCAGTGGTTGCAGTGAGGTTCACAAGAAGTCTTCAGTCAGGTAGGCACCTGAAATTCAATGCAGAAACTATTTATGCAGCCCTTAGCACCATTTGCCTCTCCAGGGAGGGACGTGCCAGCCCTCTGCAGATCTTTGAGGCCTCTCCAGTCCTTCAGAGTGGCACAAATGTGCCACCTGGTCCCTTCCACAGAGACAAGGCAGTTGGTGAATGAGCTCTCAGGTTTAATCTGAGCCATCAGGCTTTAATGGAAATCAGTGTTAATTAAAGAAAACTCATCCCTGTTTAGGATGAAGCAAATGCTGGTTTGTTTGCAGGATTAATCACTCCAGGGGCAGACTGGCATTTCCCCTTCTCTCTTGGCATGGGTGAAAACCACCTACATGTTTGTAACTTCCAACTCCCTCCTGCTGTGTGATGGCACAAAGGGGCAGATTTGTCACTCTCTGGGGGACCAACCATATGAAACTGTTTAATTTGCTCAGTCATTTGCAGAGGGTGTGGGGAGCAGAGCTGCGTGGCTGCTTTGTGCCCGGGAAAGCCAGCTGGTATCGGGTGGCTGCTCTAACAATTAGGAGAGTGCTGTTACTGCTTTCTCCGGGGGAGTAATCCATCAAAGACAGTAAACATCTTTTCACCCACCACAAATGACCATCCCCACAAGCAAGGACCTGGGAAAACCTTCCCAGCTCACTGCAAAAGAAGTCAGGGCCAGTGCCAGGAGCTGTAACAAACCACAAATACTGATTCTCCTGGGGAGCACAAGGGTGGAGGGGACAGAAATCGAAGCTTCAAAGGGTTTTTCCTTTCTCTTGTCATAGATCAGGAAATGTTGACCTTGATCACAACATTAGTCTAAAATCCCTGTCTGCAGAAACCCATCAATTAGCAGTTCTCCAGCTTTTCCAGTGGTGCCACCTTTGAGCCTCAGGCCCCAGCAAAGACAGTTCTGGCGCCCATTTTCCTCTTGCTCACCTCACCCCCTTGGGCTCAGAGTTAATGTTATGCTCTCCGTGCCACTGCCAAAGAAAGCTAGCCTCAACAGGGATGAGAGAGAGGGAAGAGATGAGAGCAGGAGCTGAATTCCCCGAGGTTCCTTCAGCCCTGATGGGACTTGATAAAATCCTGTCACACCTGTGAACAGCAATACCTAAGTGGGTAAATTTGGTGTCCATCCAGGAAAAAGAGCAGCTGGCAGCTGTGAGAGAAGCCCTGTGGGGAAGGAAGATTTGTCACTTTCTACTGACAAGTGGTGGAAAATAACTTAGAGGGGCGGGTCTTTTCAGGTACAGGGAAATTTGGGGCATTTTTTCAGCTAGGGAAGGGAAACAGCCACGTTGACAAAGCCTGAGGCTGCACTGCAAGGGACCCTAAAAAAAAAAAGGGACACTGAGGATTTTGTTTGTTGGTTTGGTTAGGGTTTGTCCATTGACAATTTTTAATGGCCTTATTTAATTACAAAATCTATGATAGAAGTCACACGGACTCTTCTTAGAGGATTTGGATGGATATCTGGGGGGATCCAAGGCAATGGACTGGCTCTTGGACCGTGGCAAGTGGCTGTGATGGCCTTGAGGAGGTACCCCAGCCGCTGGGGAGCAAGCACTGGAGGTGCCTGGGGGATGGGGATGGGGCTAGGACAGCCAGGGCTGAGCAGACAGCCCTCGGTGGAGGTCTCCTGTTGTAAGAAACATGCACTAAATTTGTTCTCTGGTGGGGGTAAAGGGAGGCATTCTGGGGTAGAACAACAGTCAGGACTGCTGGAAACTGGAAGAAAAAGTGAGCGAGGCATAGAGAGGCAGTAAGGGCAAAACATTTGTCTTGTAAGAGCACCTTCACAGCTGGAGTAGTAGGATTAAGAGAGCTCTCTACTGCTTTCTGTCTGTCTTTCCCACTGCCTCACCCAGTACCCACCTGTTTTATACCACCAGCCACCTGATCTGGGAGGGCTCATCATCTGGGCAGCAAGCTGAAGCATCACTGCTCTCCTGTGAAGAGTGAAGGGTAACACTGTTCAAGCTTTTCCCTCCAGTGCTGGAACCCTGACCCCATCAGAGCCTTCCAGGAGTGCTCCAGGCGCAAGTTCAGGTGCATTCACCGAGCAAAATTTTTCTCCTTCCTACAGAGGAAGCTACAGAGATTGTAGCTTAATCAATACAGCCTAAACACAGACCAGCCTACAGCTGCTTTCCATGCTGCTGGCTTTGGCCAGGAGCAGAACAGCTCTGTATTATAAACTCTGTGGTCCCACAAGCCTGCAAGGGGAAAGAAAATAAAATCCAAGTGCGGACACAGCAGGGAAGTGAGGCCTGCCAATAGAACTGAGCACAGAGCACAGGCAGTGCAACTGAAGGTACTCCAGGGCTTACTTCTGATCCAGTGGATAGTTTGGAACAGAATACATAATGTCCAGTGGCCAAGCCTTGGCTTCTTATCAAAGAGAGATTGATTACTCTAAGAGTGGTGGTGAGCCACGGACATTTGGGGATGTCCACGTTAGAATTTCATGTCAACTTTAGCCAGTTCCCATCAGAATCTGATTTAAGGTTCAAGATTTATTTAGCCTGTGCCTGGTAACACTCAAGTTTTATTTGATCTTTAAGTGTCCCTTTCCAAGTTGCGTGTTCCTTCGGCCGTTTTCCTACCAGCCCAAACACAAAAGGTCTCGCTAGCTGGACAGAAGTGCCGGGATATTTTCTACATGTCTGACTTGCAGCTTCCTCTGTCTTGTCGCAAAGGCAACTTTCTCTTTTATGCTCCCTACAACAGATGGATAAATTAGACTTGCTTTTGCCCATTTGCTGGCAGCTGTACTGCGAGATCTCAGGCATTTGATATTAACTGAATTATTATCAGTTAATAACAGCTTTCTGTGCAGTGTAAACTGATATGCTAAGGAAGACTGGGCCTAATAGTCAAGCGCTTTCTAGATTACTCTTCCATTTACTAAAAGCAAGCAATTGCTGCTAAAAAAGAAAAAAGAGACAGATTTCATCTTGCTGTGCAAGACGTACATTTCAACAGCTGCAGGTTTCTCAGAAGGCTTTTTGGAGTTAATCAGCAAAAGGGCAAAGGGCAGGCAAAATCTGGACCAGGCGATTTTCTTGGCAGATTTTCAAGTCCATTAATAACAGCTCAGTCACTGGCAGGGTGGGGGAGCAGGTGAGATGCAGGGATAAAGCCAGAAGTGCTGAGCTGCTGGAAGGAGTGCTGTGCTGCACTGTGATGGCTCAGAGAGCAGAGCAGTCCAGCCTCCAGACTGGCAAAACCACAGTACCAATATGGGGCACAAAGCACTGAGCAGCCACTGGAGAAGGATGAAATCAGGGCCTGTGACATGTGTCCAGCCCCAGGGATGACAGCTTGGAGCTGCCTCAAGAGCCACTCTCTGGCCCAGGACTGCTGCCTCCTTGTTGCCCTGGCTTCTCACTCCACCTTAGCATGGGCTGTGAGGTTTGTCTGCATCGTTTTTATGTTCACTTTGCTGCCTCTCCGAGAAACAGGGCACTTGGACCTTTGCTTCTCTCACCACACCTGACTGGGGGGGTCAACAGGTACCCGTGCCAGGAGGAGAGGTACATCTTGCTGCTGAGTGGTCCTTGGGAGAGGTTTCCTGACCTATTAGCAGCACAGATGTGTCTGGGAGTGGCACGGAGAGAAGCTCCTCTGTATTCCTGTGTCCTGGCACAATGGGTGTGTGCCGGGAGCAGCCCCTGCCTTGCAGCTCCCACTCCCTCCAGTCAGCTGCCGCTCTCAAGCCACGAGTCCTGTCACAGAATCATGAGGTCTGTGCTTCACTCTGCTGTTTGTGCTGTCAGAGGGTTCTGGGAAGACTTTTCTGATGCCAGAGTGCATCTGGACGTCGCTCCAGGCCGACTCCTTTTCTCTTGCGTGGGTCTGGAGGTCTCCCCTCTGCGGTTAGCAGGGCTGGCACCCACAGCCTGGGTTCCATCCCTCGCTACCTCCCCTTTGCTCTGCGCTGCTGGCAGGGGCTGGGAAGATGTTTTCCTAATTTTGCAGCACCAAAGCACAAGGAGCAGATGGGCTGAGCCTGTTGCTGAGTCTGCTTCCTCCCCTCGCAGCGTATTTGGCAAAGGGGAGGAGATGCTGGAAGCTTGGTCTCTTGCTGGACTTCTCTTGGGGCCAGACCCTGGCATAAGGTTGGTGCTTGCTGCAGGTCCACAGCAGAGTTTGCAGAGTGGGCTCAGCCCCATGGATCACACTGAGGCACAACGTGGGAGCGTGCAGAGTTACACAAATCTGGTTCTGGCTGCTGCGGATGCGTTTGTTAGGGTGAGATCCCTCCTTTCTTGCTCACGCCACTACCCACAGGGGTTATAGGCATAAAGCAGCCATGCTACAGCAGCTCAGGTGAGCAAGCACAATTTTGAGGTACTCTGAGGTGGTCCCACATGGACAAAATTGCTCTCAGGCATAAGCTGAGCCTTTCAACTGACAAGAGGAGGAGCCTAGTGATATTAGTCTTCACCTGAAATACTTGTTGGATGTCTTGGATGGGATGAATCCACACGGAGAACCTTACACCAAGCATGTGTTCTCCAAAGCACCTTTCCCCAGCAGTGTTTCCGTGGTGGGTCCTCAAACACCCTGTAAGTGCTTGGTTTGCCCTGCCCACAGCATCACTGTTCACAAGATTTATCTGACCCTACAGCACTGACTCTGGCTGCTGTTTAAGGAGTGTGTCCTCCAGCTTGTGGAAGCCCTCCCTGGGCACTGTACATGCCTGTGGGCCAGCATGGAGACAGGGGGTAAAATGAGCACCAAATTGCACAGTACTACAGCTAAGCTGCACTTCACGAGGCTTGTAGGGGCTGAATTCCATAGAGGAATAATGTGCACCTCTCCAGACAGTGAGGAGTGAGCTCCTGCAGATTTACAACGTGTAGCATCCCTAAACATCAACTGTGCATCCCGATGGACTGAGCAGGCTGCAGCAAAGTGTCCAGGCTCGGGTGATCTGAGACAGGGTGGAGGGTGTTTCTTTTATTCTTCTGGTTGTCCAATGAACGAGAGAAAAGAAATACGTTTTTGTGGTTCCACAGCTAGTGTAGATGATACTATGTTTCAAGCCTGTCACATTCAGACAGGCTTGTTAAATTTTAACGGTTTGTTAAAATTAGAGATGATAGATTTATGGCCCAGAAGGGATTGCTACAGCATGCAGCAGGCCAGACTTCCCTCTCTGATTTCAGCTTTTCTAGTCGTCTTCTCTCTGGGTGTTCTCCCCTCTAGGGACAGGGCTTTCAGGCACAACTCTAACATAAACAAAGAGGAGTTTTGTGCAGACTTGGCCATGGCCACTGTGACAGCAGCAGTCCC
This sequence comes from Callaeas wilsoni, assembly GCA_013398955.1. NCBI lineage: Eukaryota > Metazoa > Chordata > Aves > Passeriformes > Callaeidae > Callaeas > Callaeas wilsoni. The sequence goes on from VWPU01008643.1 coordinate 32,969, forward strand.
CGGGTGCTGTTCCCTTCTGGCCCAGAGAGCTGCCTCAGCACCTTCCCTTCTCTACATGTCTGCAGCTCGGGACAGAAAAACAAATATTTGAAGGTTTGAGAGGAAAATGAGGACAGGGACAGAGATCGTCACTGTTCTTTTGAAGAAGACAATGGCTCACTACTTTGACCTCTAGCACCAAGGGTTTTTCTAGAGTGTCAAACTGGGAACAGAGCATCATTCCTATAGCCCATTTCCAGCACACTTTCTTCCTTCTTGGACAGAGTTTGGTTTTCCTCACTTCCCTTGGCAAAACGTGTATCTCAGCATCCCATTGCCACAGCCCTTTTCCGAGCTCTTCTGCTTTACTCTGCACTCAAACTGCTGTCACTTTTTAATGGAAGTCCTAGTACTCGGCTCAGCTGCTGTCCAGCAGGGTGAGATGAGGTATCAGGCAGTAGCTGTGGTGTTTGAAGTGGACATGCTGTCACCTAAGTGTAGCTCCTTTGCAGGTTACACAGCCCCTAATTGCTCTGCGTTTACTTTTTTCCCTTTTTTTTTTTTAAAAGCAACGTTTCTACCATAATTCCATGGGGTAAGAAACTGATTAAAATGTACCAAACGGTATCATCTTTAGTGCTTTGAAAAATCCCTGCAGCTGGTGGGTGGCTGTGGGGGAGGGAGTGATTGATGCAAAATGTCCCCTCTCCCCAAGAGATCTTTCTCCCCCACACCCATAATCCTACTACTTCGTACTTATATAACGCTGTCATCTCCTATAGCACGTATGCAATGGATTTGTCACCAGGAGGAAGCTCAGCCAGAAGTTGGAGCAAGGGACAGAGGCCTGGAGGGTCCTGACTTCTGTCACTGGCATGCAGTGGGCTCTTGGCTTCAGTTTTCCTCTCTGCAAAGGAGATCCTATTGATTTTTGCCTTGCTCAGCTGATGTGAGATGAAGTACATGTTGACAGAAACGTTTTCGAGATCCTTTGACGGGCTGTGTTAATTTATTAATGGAATCTTCTCTAACCATCACATTTCTTTCAATTAACTAACGAAAGTCCCTTGTGAGGGTGCAGTGTGCTGTTCAGCAAGCAAAACAAACCCCCTGACCCTCAGACAGCTCCCCAGGCGTGCGGAGAGAGGCAACGTTGGAGCCCTAAAGGGCGGCAGGACCAGAGCTCTGCTGGTGCTGCACACTGCCAGGCTGCACTGGGGCTCAGCAGCCTGCAGCACGTGGCATGGGCTTGGAAAGGGTGGGTATTTTTAGGGAGAAGGAATTAGGCAATACGGACAAAACTAATCTCAGTTGAGGGGAAACACTGAGAGATGCTTAATGTGTACGTGCGTGATGCATGTGTGTTATTTTGGGAGAAAGCTCATCTGCCAGTCCCCTAAAGCACATGACAATGCTGGGACAGTGCTCGTGAGCTCTGTCAGCCTCCATCTGAACTGGGAGAGTTCTATTCAGTCCCAAACACCACAGATGTGCCCGTACTCTTGACTCAAGAGGGCTAAGGGAGTTGGTCAGCCGAAACACATTTATAAAACGTTTTGCATCTTTGTGGCAGCAGTGGGAGTGTTAAATTCCTGGCACCACTGCCATGTGTCTGGGATATGACCAGAAAAGGAAAGGCTGCTACCCTGCCAGAATGTGGAAGGGGCAGTAGGGGAGGGAGAGAGTGTGAGCAGTCACTGTGCAACAATGAGGAGGCAGAGTTAATTTTTGCCTGCTATACAGGTTCAGTGTAACACCACTGAATTAATCTCCTAAGCTTTAATATTTAAATCTTGGTATTTCTGCATATTAAATCAGGAGAAGCAGTCCTTGAGGAAGCAGGAAGCAGGGATTGTTTGTGTTCTTGCAGCATCCAGATTGGGCGGCTGCTGTATTCAGCTAGCAGCAACAACTCTCATTAGGTTTAATTAGTGATCAATATGTCATTTCAACTACTGTGAGAAAGTTTACCAGTCAGAGTGTATTGGATTTTCTTGGAACAACGCAAGGAATAAGAATATTTCAAGAATCCTTATAACAAGCAGATACTGCTGCTAGGCCAGGCTTATCTTCACGGTGTGGAAGAATGATGTGCCTGCAACACCGGAGCTCAGCCTTTGCGCAGGGTCAGAGGGGAGACTTTGGTCCTTGGCTCCCAAACCCCTTCTGCTCCTGCTCAGCAAACTCCCTGGTGAGCTTGCTGACTTCCCTCTTGAATTATTAGGGTTTCTGACTGTTAAATACCTGTTGTTTGTCTGCCCTCCGAAGTTTAGCCCATCACTGTTAGAAACACATCTCTACAACTTTAGCCAGCTTTTTAGCAGAAATTCCTCCCCAGGAAGGCTCCCTGCTCTGTCAGAGCCATTCTTCCTCCGGTCCTGCATGCAAGGCATGCACTGCACGTGGGCCTCGTGCTGGGATGTCTGGGAGGGCAGCAGGAGCAGCTGCAGCTGGTCACAGTCACAGCACTGAGAGCACATCCTTTACACAAAAAGTTCCGGCACGAAATTCCAGCGAGTGGCTGTGCAGCAGTGTGTCATGTTATCACATCCAGTCTGAGCTTTAGCGAGTCTGGTTTCTTTCTGGCTTTAGGTTCATCAACAGCAGCCTTTTTAATTCCTTTCCCTCCATCCAAACCTTGGATCTGGTCTTTATTTATGGACAGTATCTCTTAAAATGGCTTTTTTTTTGTCCCATAAAACATGAACGCTCAGCTGGAACTTGTACTGAGTAGAAGATAAGGAATTCTTTTCTTGATTAGCATAGATGTTTTGTAAATAGTTTCTTTCTTTTCTCCTAAAGCTTTACTCTCTCGTTAGATGTTGGGTTGCAATGATATCAAATTTAGAGATACATCTGGCAGAAACAGTGAAAACAAGAAAACATCAGATTGGGAGATAAAAGTAAAAATGTAGAATAAAAAGAAATAGAAATAAAACAAGGATTAAAAAAAGGAAAGAATTATAGTTCAGTTTTGAAGGCCACACTATTCCTTTGGGCTACTGAGTTTTATTCATCTGTCTGGGGCTTTTGCTCTTTGCTAGATCCCACCAAGCACTTTTCAGGTACCTTTGGGAAACAGCACAAGCTGGGGGAAACAACTCCCAGCCTGTGCTTCACACCGAGAATCCAGAGTCAGTTACACCCTTCTGCCTGCAATCCTGTACTTCTGAGACGCAGCAAAGGAAAATTAAATCTAATTAACAGCCTCTGGGGCCTGGTACATTTTGTGTCTCTTTGGCTGGCAAATTGGAGCAGCCAAGGATGGCTTAGGAGTAACTTTAGAAACAGGATTTGGTACTGAAACACAGCTACATAATGGGTTTGGATTTAAAAACACAGCACTTGCACTTTTTGCACGAGTTCTATCATCCTAACTAGCAGAAGCCAGCTTTTTTCAATGGCTTCCTGCTAATGTTGGCTGAGAACTGCAGGCTTCCAACACTTCTAACTTTCTTCCCAAAAAACAATGATCTTTTGATTTTATATTAGAAATGGGGTATTGTCTAGAAAATTACCACTCTACCCTCTAAAATCCAAAGACCTTCCACATATTTATTAAACTTTATTATAACAAAAATGTCCCCCACAAAAATGTCAGTCGTTGGTTTCTCAGTCTTCATCCCTTAGTAGTGGAGAACACCCAGCTCAGAGAGATCACTGGCTGCCTGGACTTCTCAGCTTATGGGACTTGCTGCTCTTCCTCATTAGCAGATGTCAGCAAGCCATCAGCCTGTCATTTTTCTGGCTTCAGATCCCCAAGCTTGCACGCCAAAGGAACCAGAAGGTTCCCACCCAATAAGTAACATTTTGCTCGCTGCAGCCTAGTGTTAGAACCATGGAATGGTCTGGGCTGGAAGAGACCTTCAAGATCATCTAGTTCCAGCCCCTCTGCCGTGGGCAGGGACACTTCCCACTACACCAGGGTTGCTCAGTGCTCCATCCAACGTGGCCTAATAGTCAGAGATACGTCCTGAAATTGGAAAATATGCGGAGCTGCAAAGAGGAAACCACAGGCACGAGGTAGGTGGTTGCCACTGCAGTCACGTTTTTAGACCTCGTAGCTCACCTGCTTCTGAGCTGTGGGACCCACGAGTGGTGTCACGTGTTGGAGGAAATCCCGAGCAGGGACAAGGCAGTCCCACTCACTCTGGCAGCACGCACAGGCAGCAGCATGTCTGCTGAAGTCATACTCAAGCAGTATTTTTAACGTGGCTTGAAAGAACTGCCAGCTCTTCTGCTGCTGAAAATGGGGCTGTTTTTAGCAATTAGCTGTATTCAAATGTTCCTTCCACGATCTGCACAGGCATTAAATGGTTTAGTCGATCACCAGAAAGGATCAGATATTCCCCTAGATAAAAGCAGTGTTTGCTGTGTTAAAAATGTTAACTCTGATGGAAATCTTCACACTTCACAGTACCAATTAAATCTGAGGCAGGGTTGGGAAAGGGATATAACCTTGGGGCTTCCTGTTAACATTTGTGTGCCCCCATTCTGAGAAAAATTTGACTTTTCATCGATATTGCCTGGTTCCTGATAGTGCTTTGCATTACTATAGCTTCTTTAAGCTCACAGTCTCAGACCTTTCCCTCAATAACATGAAGGTGGACAAGATAATCGGTAGGAGAGTGGGATCTATTCCCGTCTGGCAAACTCTTGCTGTTGAATGTAGTCCTCCATAAAATCCATTTGAGTTTCCTGGCATGAGTTGGTCTGTGCCTTCCTATAAACTATATTGTGATGTTAATAATAGCCATAGTAATGGTTAAGAATGATGTTTCTTAAACAGTTCTTGCATCAGCCATCAGGCTGCCATGGGGTGGCAGGAGATGGCTGTGATCTGGAGATTATATGGACTGTTATGGAATAAGAACAGTGCCTCAGATGGCCCTGATTCTGCAAATACTGGAATTGCTTTTTCTCAAAGCATATGCTTACACTTGAAGTCTGCAGTCGAGGAGTTTAAGCAGAGACATAAAATTAAACAAGTGTTCAACAGATTTGTTATAATTTTAAGTCCTCTGTTTGTTTCAGAGGGCCTGGCATTCAGTATTGCAATGCGATTTTAATGCCTCTTGCTTGATCTGTAAAGCTGGGGAATTATTTAGCTGGGGAAAAATGCAAAACATTGATTGCATGCAATTGGCAGCTTTTCCTGACTTCTGGACAGGGGAGAGCCAAAGGCCTGCCAGATTCAGTGTTGCTCTGAGTGGAGCATGAGAATGCTGGAGATAGTGGGTGCTGGAGGCAGCTCTCCCATCACTCAGAGCCCTTCAGGAAGGACTGGATGGAAAAAGCTCCTTTCAATCAAAAAAATCACCTGCGCAATAGGTTAGCAGAGCTACACCAAGACAAATCCTTTCTTCTGCACGGCAGGGAAGGGAGGCATAGTCTGCCTTTTATTTCTCTTGATGAGAATCTCTGTGAGTCAAGATTTCCTTTGCAAGCCAATATGGAAACTTTAATGCCTGACATTAAATATTCTTTTTAAAGCTGTGCAGAACTGAAAAAAAGTTAATTAGAGCTTCTTGCAAAGGAAATAAAAAAGTATATTAGTTAAAGTAGTGACATTTCCTTTTGATAGAAAGCTGGTGTTTCCAAGAGTCTGAGATAAAGGCTAATAGGCAGGCTAATCAAAGAACACAGGAACAAGTCCTTATGCAATACCTCTCCCGTCTGTTCAGTACAAATCCGTTTGATCTTTACCATTAAGCAATGGAATTTAGCTTCATGCCATAAAAAAAAGAATCTCTGGGATTACATGAGGAGAATTGTGTCCAGGCCACAAGCTTTCTGTCTGGGCTCACAGGCACCTTTCTCCACAGTCAAGTTGCAGTGAGAGGTGCAGCTTGTCTTGACCTGCTGTAAAACCAGTCACCAGCCGTAACTGCAGGTCTCAGATCTCGAGGAGATCTCAGAACTTAAGGAGGTACCAGAGCCTGAGCCCCAGACTCAAATTCATCTCTGAGATGTGGGGAAAGTGCTACTCTGCAGCCCAGCTCTGGATCTTACATTGTCCTTTATAGTTCTCCTTCTCTTTTTCCTGCGTTTCTATTCTGTTCCTTTTCACCCTCCTCCTGGTTATCCTCTTCCTTATCTGCTGATATGTTTCCCTGTAGCATCTTGCCCTTTCACTGTTTCGTATTTCCAGCACTAAAACTCCCACTTCTAAAAGTCGGAGGTGACAATTTCTTACTCCAAAAAGCATTGCACCTAACATAGGAGGAATGCCATGTTAGAACTCAGTTTTGTGGACAAGATTCCCTAGGTGGAGAAGTAGGAGCTCTAGTTTTGGTGCAACCAGTGGTGCTGTGATTACACACAGAGCACAGCATCCATAGGTAGAGCATCAGGCCAGGAGTCAGGCTCAAGAGGACAGAACCATGCTTTCTCCAAGTGTGAGGATTTTTTGTGTCTTCTTAAAAAGTTAGAGTTCTGCTGCTTGTAAAGCAAGCTGAAGAACCTGCCTTCGATGAGCTTTCCTCCTCACCCAAGAATGAAATGTCCAAACAAACATTTGGAAACCTCTGGAGCTGTATCAGGCAGTCCAGTTCCTTCAGGCAGTGTTGCTCAGGTTCTGAGTTCAGGAAATTTCTGTTTCAAATACCTGGTGGAATTTTTTTTCTAATTACACTAATTAGCCTCAATTAAGAATAAAGAATCTGATGCTTCATCCTCTGGCACTGCATGTTCCTTGACAGAAAAGAGACAAGCTGGTGTTTGTGTCTTTCTCATGAAGAAGAAAAGCCTGAAGAAAACCCATGTGAAAATAGGTTTTGCTGTGAAAGTCACTGGAAGTCAGAAAGCCTTCCAGAACAGCTGAGGCCACCAGGGAGGGAAGTGAAGGGAAATTGTTGCAATTTCAGCCTCCCTTCAGAAAGCCACGATGGCACCTTTCTGCCAGTCCTTTCTGGTTTTAGCTATAAAAAGGGATGGGGAGAAGCATCTTTGTCAGACTCAAACACAATGCATTGGCTGAGCTTGAAAATTGAGGCATCCCCACTCCTGCTTGCATTCACATTTTGCCATGCACATTAGTGTGAAGAGGATCTCATGTTGGTTCTCCTTCTTAAAAACTGGTACTAAAAAATGACGGGCAGCCTCAAATTCCACTAAGCTCAATGCATGTGCTCAGCTACTGATAGGATTTGGTCTCTAGGCTTATATGTAGTTTATGGCTCTTTCTCCTTGGTGGTATATCGAATGCCATATTAGCCCATCAGTTCTTCACCAGGAACACAAGAATTACTGCACCATTAAAAAAATGTGGAAATCATTACTTTTTTTCCATGTGCTGCTAACAGGCTTCATAACAGAGTCACAGGCTGGGGTGAATGGAAAGGGGCCACTGCTGGCCTCTGCTCAAATCTAGTCCAGCAACACCAGGATGCTCAGGGCCTTATTCAGCTGAATTTTGAATTATCTCCAAGGATGGAGATCCCACAGCCTCTCTGTTCAATTGCTTCATGACACTCATGACAGTCCTTTTTTCCTCCTGTCAAAACCACAACCTCTTTTTTGTTTCAAATCTATTGCCTTTCATCCCTCTGCAGTACGCCTCTCCAAAGGGTCTGGCTCCATCTTCTCTAATCACTTCCAATTAAAAGAGTTTGTGTCACATTAAAAAAAAAGATGGGCAGAGTTGCAGGATGCATATCCAGACTGAGGCCTCAGATATTACGAATCCAGCAGAGTTAGTCTGAGCTACTGGCTTAGATGACTGAGGAACAAAAATGTACCAAAATCATGTTTGATCTGAGAGTTAAACATTGCCTTTCACAGATCGAGGGATTCAGATCAGATTTGTCACTAGGAAGAGCCAAAGGGAAAATCCTCTCCAAACAAATTTCCAAATCAATTGTCTAGTTTTCTTTTGAAAAAGCCTGCAAGTGCCCTAGCACTTTGTGGTGTCATGTCTGAGATGTCCCTTTGTCCTTCCAGGTGGATTTGATATGTGATGTTAAGCGCTGATCCCCTCATTTTTTTTTTTTCCCTTTAAAACCGGCAGGTGTGATAAGTCAAAGCCCAGGCCAGAGTAAAAGGCTGCAATTCTGTCACTGTGCTCAGACTTCAAGGGCAGCTCTGAATCTGGCTGCCTGCACTGGTCACCTGATGGCAACGGCAGCAATGTGGGATCATGAGAGTGATGTCTCTGAAACAGGAAACCTTAAGGAACTGTGAGCACGAGGTCTCTTGAGTACTGTACTCTCAGGTATCTGAAGAGCTGCAGTCAGTCTCTTCTCCTGCTGAAGCTCACACTTCTGGATGCTAGAGCCACCTGGATAGATAATGTGTAATGCAAAGTTAGGAAGGAAATAGGTGCTGGGTGTCAGGTTCAAGGATCCAACAGGCTTGTCAAGTGTATGTTTGACTCTAGACAGGCATAGAAGACTCGTGCTCTTGAGTGAGCTCAGAAGCATTGCCGCACCAGAACTAGGGTGGGCCTGTTTCAACCGCAGGGCCAGGAAGCTCTGACCTCTGAGGTGTCAGGAGGCCAAAAATAGCAATGCACTATGAAAGCTACACCATATGAAAGCTGATGGAAACCAAAGTGCTGCTATACGTTTATTTTCTTTTTTCTTTTTTTTTTTTTTTAAACTTTGTCCTGAGAAGCATACAGTGTAATATTCTGGCCTATTTTGATTCCTGGGGAGGTGAATAGAAATATGACTCATGATAACTAATTAAGACTAAGTTGCAGAACGATTAAGCTAAACAGCATTTTCCTTGGGGAGAACCACAGCTATCTCATGCCCTAGATAATTGATTTTGATATGCTTTCCCTTGGCTAGGAAATGCAAGCTCCTTGCTACACATTCCCTGCTGGTTTTGGTCACTGAATTCTTCATGTTTGAAAAGGCGATAATGAAAGTTATCATATCCCATTTATTCCTAGAGACTCTCAGTTCAGTGGGGGGTCTGAGGATTTCTTGCCATCAGCAGTAACGATAATGGGTCTCACTTAATGAGCAGCCACTGAGGCATGCACAGGACAACAAATTAGCAGCTACACGTGCAGCCTTGATAAAAGGAAGACCACAGGACTCCAGGATCTCTCCCAGAAGTCATTGATTTGTTGGTCCTTTAGCAAAATGGATGATTACTGGTCCCTGCAGTTAGCTGACACTGGAAAGGAGGACAGCTCTTTCCAAAAGCAGTTTGTGAAACGTAACTGTAGGCTGTGGGATCAGCAGAGGGGACGTGGCCAGAGGAGGCTGAAAATAGCAATGAGGCCTCTGCCAAAGCTGACCTTGGGGCAGGTGGGAATAACTCCCTTATTCAGACAGAGCTAAAGCAGGGCTGAGACAGCACCTGTAGACAAGACCTGGTGAGCAAACTTGGAGCCTTCTGCTTTGGGAAGTGCCAAAGGCGGTTCCGCAGCAGCAGCAGCCAGCATGTCAAGGAGGGCAAGAGCTGCTTGTCCTCTTTATCACCCTCCACAGCACTGCACCATAGCCAGCAGTGCTGGGGGAAGTCAGGGTCACTTAAGCTCCCTGTAGGTAATTGAAAGTTGGTTGTACCTAAAATAAGCTGCCAGCAGCTGGACATGTGCCAAGCCATCTGCAAGTGGGTACCCGGCCTCAGCTCTCTCACAGGTGGGATGTTCCACCCCTCAGCAGCCATGGCACAGCAGCTCTGGTGCCTGCAACCCCAGCAAAGAGGTGCATCCCCTCCTACCCCCACCAAGAGGTCAGTGTGCCCAGAAATAAGATGTGTTAATAGCAATACTGGCCTTGTACTGCCCTTGTGCAGTTTTTCTCTGGGTGAAGAGAGGACTCCAGTTTCCAGCACTGCTAATCCTCTGTAAAGTTCACTTGGTGGCTGGAGAGATTGCTGCAGCTTTACTGAAAACAAACATCTTCCTCTGAAATGTGTTGCCTTTGGCCAGGCGGATGTTTTATCAAGCAGTCACTTTCGTCATTGCTTGCTTTATTTTATGCCATCTATTACCAGTGCCCTGTGTGCTTTTGCTCTGTGGCGTGTTCCATGCATAGTTTGTCTACAAACAGTGCAAACAAAGTTAATCTGATTGTAGCTGGTTTGCTCTAATTAAAGCAACACTGGAGTGTGGATCCTCAGTGTTGACATTGTTCTCCAGGATGAGGAGAGCAGACACCGGGACTCCTGAGTTCTGCTGCCAGCCTTCCCTCTCTGTGCCATCCATTGTGTAAACGAGGTCTTTAGAATTAGAAACCTGAATAAGTGCAAGCTGCCTGGATTAGGGACTGAATATTTTGCATATCTGTGAATGCATCAGATGCCCTCAAAAAGTGTACTTTTATTAGGACAAAGAAACCAATTATCCTTTAATCAGGATATCCCCTAACAGTAATTAGTCACAAAGGAAAACTAAGATTCCCTGTCAAGAATATACAATTCAAAAGAAGACTGCCAATATCAAACCCACACTCAGAGATACTTATTGTCATGAAGTTGTGTGATTGTAATAGAGCCGAGAAATACTTTGAAAGAAGATTTTATTAGGTAAGTGGTCAGTGCTCCTTGTTACGGCATTTACAAGCAGCTCAGAGTTTTCTGAAAGCAATGCATTACAGAGGAGCTAGATTTACTTTTTAGCAAGTTATGACTCAGGCAGAAATATTTAGCTCTTCCAAACAGCATAACCACTGCTGAGCTCTTAGCTAAACCCAGGGGTCTATAGGCAAGAAGTACCTTGCAGATTTTTGGCAATTGAGGAAAGAGGGCATTCACAGCTCCTGGGACTGGACACGTTTTTGTCTGAAGGCAACTGAGAATGAGAGCCTGTAAGGAGAGTGATGAGGATAGGTCTGCCCAGTGTAACAGGAAACCTTCTCATCAAGAGGGCAAGGGAGATGAATTATGGGGTAGTGTAGCCTCCACTGTCACCACTCATTTGTTGCGCTTAATGAATTACTAGAATCAGTCACATAACGGATGGTCAAAGACCAGGAAAAACATCCTGCTGCTCACCTGGGCAGAGCTGCAGAGCACCCAAACAAATGCCTCAGGCCTTTGCCTGACAAAAGGAGCCAGTATGAGTACAAGCAAAGCAAAGTCTGTTTTCAGCTGCGCCAGGAAAGCAAGGTCTCAGCTGTCTGTGTCCGTCAAAATCAGATGAGATTTGGATTTTGGATAAATTATGGGGACTAGCTGGGTCACTAATTGGACATGTTTCAGTTCCCTGTGCAGTTTCACTGCTCTTTAACAGAATGCTGTAAGAAATCCCCATTTCAAAGGTGGATTTGTTTCAGAGGCTGTGGTATCTCTGCAAAGGGCCTGTGCAGCCTCAATCTACCACAGAGCACCTGCAGGACTGCAGAAATGTCATTTTCTTCTGTACCCCATTAGCACAATGCTACTGAGAGTTTCATTGGCTACTCTGTCCCTTTTAGCCCTCTGGCTCTTCTGTTTTGCTTTTCTTTATTCATTGTCAAGGACCCAAACTAGGAACCATATGCAGACTCTCCAGCTGGTATCTCGTGCTGCCCAATATGTATTTTGGCAGCTGTTCTGGGCCAGAGGATACCCAGACCGCTGGCACAGGTAGGGCAGGTATCTGCCACCCCAGGGATGTGGCCATCTGCCCTGGTGTGCTCTAGTCAGGAGTCACAGCTTGGCTTCGAGCCTATGTGGAGACAACATGTATTTGGGATTAGAGCTCCAAACAGGGAAGCTGCCACCCTTAATTAAACTCCTCCATAAGGCTATAGCTTGGGATTGGCACACACAGATCTCTGAGCATGAACTTTCCAAATCTCTCTCCTTGTTTCTGCTCTTGAACATTTTCAGTGCTGCAGCTGGTGCTTCCTTCCTTTGGCAGCAGAGCGTTTTACAATTGGCATCCACACAGGCAGGATTCCCAACAGCCCCACGGCTACCAAGGGGAAGGATGGTGCTTGGGAACTCAGGTGGGGGAACTCAGGTGGGAGATCTCAGGTGGGCAGCATCCACACAAAAAGGATAGCGAGGCAGCCCATGAGGGAGTTTGCCATGATTTTTCATGAACTCTGCCCAAGGCTGACTAAATGGCTGTGGGATTAGCCCAGGATTTCGGACACTGCTTTTTCCTCAGGTGTGATTTCTTATTCTTGTTGGCAGGTAGCAGAAATCAAGAATGGACCACAGCTGCCCATTCAGCAAGTGCTCCTCTGTCTCCAGCTCACTGGGGTGAGCATTTCAAAGGAAGGACCCATGGTGAGACTGAAGATCATCTCTTCCCCATGTTATGGTCTCCATAAATTAGGTATGGGCTTAATCTCCAAAGCTCACTGTTTTATGTCCCTTTTAACATTTGCAATTAGGAGAACTCTAAACAACTCCTCCCAGCATTACTTTGCCACAACATCTGCCTTTGGCTGTAGGCTCTGGTTTAATTAACCTGCCATGAGAACAAATTTCTCTTTACCCTTTTTTAATTTCCCACTCTCTAATTTCATCACATAGTGATTTGTGTCTCAGTTGCCACATGGGGACAGTAAAACAGGGATAATGGCACGGTCTTTCCTATAAGGGGTAATGTCAGAGTGAATAACCAAAAAGCCTGGCAAGCACCCAGGTACTTACTATGGAAAGTACTGTGGCTGCACTCAGCTCTGCCACTGGCTTTGGAATATTATCTTCCCCAGACTCACGATATGTAAGTCACACCACTGAATTTACTGAGAGAAAGTTACTCAGTCATGTTCCCAGGCAGTCTGAAATGCTGTTTCTCCTCTATCAACCCCTCCTTCCTTGCCTCTTCCTACATCTATTTTCCTGGGCATCTGGAAAGCTGAAAAAACAGATTTATTTAAAGAACCTTTCTAAAGAACAGAGAAACCATCAGAGCTGCTTCACACAGAGCTCTGTGCTGGTCTGTAATGCAAAATTGCTCAGGAGGGCTGAGAAGGAGGCCAGCTCTGGGCACCACAACTTCACTTTGCCCTGCAGGAACACTCTCAATTCAGCTGAAGAGATTGCATATGTTAATGATCATCCAGGAGAGAGGAGCCATGGGAAGTTACTAAGCTATTCAAAACATATTTGAGAACCCCCAGACAGAATGGTAAGCCCTCTGATTTATTCCATGGAAAGAAAAGACGATATGTTGCTCGTTTAGATGGGGGGTGCACGATCTCACATCCCCTTCCCCACTGGTGTAGCCTCATGGATGTCAACGGGATGATCACTTGCATAAGCAAGAGGGCACAGCTGAGCCCCAGCAGTGGTTGCCTGCAGCCTCTTGCCTGGATGCAAACAGGGTCATCCCAGCCACACTGATTATATGCAGTGGCATGAAAAAAGTGGGTCATCAATAGAGACAGGATAACCTAGCGCTGAACAGGTTTTTGTTACAAAACTCGCGAGCTGTCTGATATCAAAGGCCAGATAATATAAAGTCTCCTGCAGCAACAAATCCAGGCTTGAGCAAGAATAGTTCTGACTCCCCTACGGGCTGTGAGCGATCGTGTTCCCTGTATATGTCCAACATTTTCTCACCTTTTGTGAGATGCTTAGCAGGGTGGAAATCTTGCAGGGAGACGTCTCAAGCATGTGTCAGAAATGGAGCCCAAAGCAACACAGTCTGGAAGATTTAGTGCTCAGGGTTCTGTCAGCGCAATCTGAGGGGAAGCATTTGGTCCTGTGACACTGAAGAGATAACTTATGTCTTCCTGGTACCAGGAGTTTGACCTACTTGCCCCTGCCTTTCAGAGGAATCTAATGCAAAATGGCCCAGAAAAGAAAATACAATTCTTTGTGGTGCCCTGAAGTCACAAGCCAGGCACCTGAATGCTTGGCACTGAATTTCACAGTCTGAGACACTCAAAACTGCCAGAGCTGAGGTTTCTTGGGCCATTCCTTTCTTCTTTACTGTTTTTGTGGGGTTTGCCTCTGGATATCAGAAATTGCCAGGGGCATCCTAGAGGTGAGGTTCCAGAAAGAGAGACTTTAAGAAAATTCCAAATATCCTGACATTTATGATGAAGCCTACAAATCAGACCCTTTGATTACACCCCCTTCCTCACCATAGCTCCTGTGCGCAGCACAGGGAGCTATGGGAGCCCATGGGCACATGTGTGATACGGGTTGGTTTTCCTGGGAAGTGCTGCTCTGTAAGCACCAGCAGCCAGTTTGGCATCTCAGTGTCAGCATATGGAGGTAAGCAAAACACCTCTGAGGATAACCATGAGTTCTACTCTGGTAACAGAGAGGAAAAACAAACCATTGGTCTCACATGTTGGTGCAGCCCTTGTCCAACAGGATTCCAGAAGTCATCAGTCCACTAAGGTGGGAATATTGTTAGAAAGGGATGTAGACAGCTTGTGCAGGATCATAAAATTTTTTCCCTCTTTAACTGCCCTTGCTCCTGCTGCATGCAGGCTCTGGTGAAACCCAGCAGCTAAATATGAGGCCTCTGGAAAAACTGGATTTACTTAAAGGGATGATTCCGCAGAAAAGTGGCCTCGCAGATGCCACTTCTCTCAGCTGCTGCCAAAACATTCCCTGTTCTGTACCAAAACTCGGTATCCTCGGTGCTGTTTGTGTTAGCACTTACTCACTGGTCCCCCCCTGCCCCGGGAGAGAGGATGTGCTGTGATCCACATTTCCCACTTGGGAAGGCACAGAGCGAGGCAGCTCCGTGGAGATCAATAGATTAGTGAAAGGGACTAACATGATTTGGCAACTCTTGACAGCACAGATCAGGACAACACTTTGCCTACCGAGGAAATTACATTGCAATAAGAAGAACCATAACAATATAATTCCTGCTATGTAGACATTCCAGTTTCAAAGCAACACACTGGTTGTAGCCAGACAAACTCCTGTGGCTTTCTCAAAGTAAGGCTGAAAAGGTAAAGTGCCCAGAGCTTTGAGCCTGATCCTTTCAAGCAGTGTTTGAGCTCATCTGTACAGAAGAACCACCTAAAGAACCTTTCAAAAAAGAAAATCCACTAAGCCCCATTTTGAATATTAGTATTAATGTAGTATGCATTCATAACTGAAAAAAAAGGTTAAGCTTCGAACAGCCATTTGCTGCAGTCACTTTCTTTGCTTGTTTTCATGCTGGCAAGCCTGTGAATGTCTGTGTATGGCTCTTCATGACATCTTACAGATCCTCTGCAAGTGTCTAGGCTGCAAGCTGTGGAGCAGCATTTTGGTGTTTGGACAGGGCTGCCTTTCTTAGGAGTGAAAGTGGCCCCAGCCAGAGAAAACGCCAACAGGCAGCCATTTCTCTTTTGCTCAAACACTAAAAATAAATAACATATAAACAAAAGAGTTTTTTCAGAGAAACTGGACAAATCCTTGGAAGAAAAATTCCCCCCAGGATGATGGCATGCAGGAAATCCCTGAGCCACAAATCTCGTAAGGCTGGGAAATATTTGGGAGGTCAAGTAGTGCTTGTTTGGCCTTTCTTATGTCAGCTTCTGGCAAAGGCAGGACCAGGGTTAAACAGGCCATTGACTTCACTTGAGGCAACTCTTCCAAGTCAACCCCTAATTCTTTGTTACTTGCTTTCCTCTTGGATGCTCTTGGATGGAGCAGGGTGGCAGCAGTTTTGTCGCACTGGGTGAATGCCACTCCACGCTTCTCTGCTGGTCACCTTCGAACAGGGCAACCCCCTTGGCAAACATGCCAGGCAGTGTGAGGGGCAGCCCACCAGGTCATCCAGATGAACTCTCCCGGGTTTTCGCCTCATTTTTCCCCAGGGTGGGACCAAATGCACTGATCTGCCTCTGAACCACTTGTGTCTGGGCCAAGAACTCCTGGAAGAAGTAATTAGCGAGAGCAAAGAGTCCGCTCTATGGAGCACCTGGGTGTCTGAGTGTGTGTTCGCAGCACCATCTAGTGCCTCGCAGAGATTTCTTTTCCTCCTCCCCCAAATGCCCAGTGAGGTACCCAGGACCCATCCTTTCCTCCCGGGCACACCGCTAGTCCCCAGGCTGTTGGAGGGCTCGCTGTGAAGGCAAACCGTGCGTTCGTGCACAGCGGACGCGTGACAGCCTGGAGAAGGGCAGCACAGGACAGGAGGTGTGTCAGCATCTCAGCTGTGCTCAGGTGCCGCTCTGCACCTCTGGGTGACACCTGCGAGCTGCCCGGGCACGCACATCCTGCCGTAGTTGAACCCTGTTTTCAGAATCTCCATGAAGTTAACGACAAATTCTTGGCAAGGGTTTGGAGTAACTTCAGTGCTCTCCTTTTCTTCAGGGAAGCTGCAGAGCCAATGCCCTCTGCTGATAGTAGAGGATAATTATCTGCTGTGAGGTAGAAAAAAAATTCCAGATTTTTTATCGCAGCGCTCTTCTTTGGTTTTGTCAGCAACCCCACTGTTATTCCCGGGGGCTGGAGGAAACAGAATCATAGAACTGTCAGGGTTGGAAGGGACCTCTAGAGATCACCCAGTCCAAAACCCTGCCAAGGCAGGGTCACCTGGAGCAGGTGACACAGGAACGACTCCAGGAGGGTTTTGACTGTCTCCAGCGAGGGACTTAACGACCTCCCTGGGCAGCCTGTTCCAGTGCTCTGCCACCCGCATGTAAATAAGTTCTTCCTCACGTTGGGGTGGAACTTCTTGTGTTTTAGTTTACGGACATTGCTCCTCATCCTGTTGGGGTCACCACCGGAACGCCCGCCTGGAAGTGGCATCACAAGTCCAGTATTTGTCTGCGGGAGAGCTGCTGAGCTCAGATTCTCCCAAGGCGCGGGAGCCCGCTCTGTGCGGGGTACGGGACAAGGATGCGGGGGGAGGTAGAGGGATGCAGAGGGATGCCGGGGATGCGGCGGGACTCGAACCCGTGTACCTTACGGGGCAGCGCGGCCCCGCAGCACGAGACGCGCCGCCGAGCCCGCCCCCCATTGATACACCAGAGGAACCTCCAGGCGCGCGCAATCGATGCCCGAGCGGGAGATCCGCCCGGGCGGAGAGGCGGGGATACGCGCTCGGCGCTCGGCTGGCGCTGCCGCGGGCGGGGGCGCGGCGGG